>CM057971.1:0-460000 GCA_030142095.1 Rubus idaeus
CTAAACCCTAAACCCTAAACCCTAAACCCTAAACCCTAAACCCTAAACCCTAAACCCTAAACCCTAAACCCTAAACCCTAAACCCTAAACCCTAAACCCTAAACCCTAAACCCTAAACCCTAAACCCTAAACCCTAAACCCTAAACCCTAAACCCTAAACCCTAAACCCTAAACCCTAAACCCTAAACCCTAAACCCTAAACCCTAAACCCTAAACCCTAAACCCTAAACCCTAAACCCTAAACCCTAAACCCTAAACCCTAAACCCTAAACCCTAAACCCTAAACCCTAAACCCTAAACCCTAAACCCTAAACCCTAAACCCTAAACCCTAAACCCTAAACCCTAAACCCTAAACCCTAAACCCTAAACCCTAAACCCTAAACCCTAAACCCTAAACCCTAAACCCTAAACCCTAAACCCTAAACCCTAAACCCTAAACCCTAAACCCTAAACCCTAAACCCTAAACCCTAAACCCTAAACCCTAAACCCTAAACCCTAAACCCTAAACCCTAAACCCTAAACCCTAAACCCTAAACCCTAAACCCTAAACCCTAAACCCTAAACCCTAAACCCTAAACCCTAAACCCTAAACCCTAAACCCTAAACCCTAAACCCTAAACCCTAAACCCTAAACCCTAAACCCTAAACCCTAAACCCTAAACCCTAAACCCTAAACCCTAAACCCTAAACCCTAAACCCTAAACCCTAAACCCTAAACCCTAAACCCTAAACCCTAAACCCTAAACCCTAAACCCTAAACCCTAAACCCTAAACCCTAAACCCTAAACCCTAAACCCTAAACCCTAAACCCTAAACCCTAAACCCTAAACCCTAAACCCTAAACCCTAAACCCTAAACCCTAAACCCTAAACCCTAAACCCTAAACCCTAAACCCTAAACCCTAAACCCTAAACCCTAAACCCTAAACCCTAAACCCTAAACCCTAAACCCTAAACCCTAAACCCTAAACCCTAAACCCTAAACCCTAAACCCTAAACCCTAAACCCTAAACCCTAAACCCTAAACCCTAAACCCTAAACCCTAAACCCTAAACCCTAAACCCTAAACCCTAAACCCTAAACCCTAAACCCTAAACCCTAAACCCTAAACCCTAAACCCTAAACCCTAAACCCTAAACCCTAAACCCTAAACCCTAAACCCTAAACCCTAAACCCTAAACCCTAAACCCTAAACCCTAAACCCTAAACCCTAAACCCTAAACCCTAAACCCTAAACCCTAAACCCTAAACCCTAAACCCTAAACCCTAAACCCTAAACCCTAAACCCTAAACCCTAAACCCTAAACCCTAAACCCTAAACCCTAAACCCTAAACCCTAAACCCTAAACCCTAAACCCTAAACCCTAAACCCTAAACCCTAAACCCTAAACCCTAAACCCTAAACCCTAAACCCTAAACCCTAAACCCTAAACCCTAAACCCTAAACCCTAAACCCTAAACCCTAAACCCTAAACCCTAAACCCTAAACCCTAAACCCTAAACCCTAAACCCTAAACCCTAAACCCTAAACCCTAAACCCTAAACCCTAAACCCTAAACCCCTAAACCCTAAACCCTAAACCCTAAACCCTAAACCCTAAACCCTAAACCCTAAACCCTAAACCCTAAACCCTAAACCCTAAACCCTAAACCCTAAACCCTAAACCCTAAACCCTAAACCCTAAACCCTAAACCCTAAACCCTAAACCCTAAACCCTAAACCCTAAACCCTAAACCCTAAACCCTAAACCCTAAACCCTAAACCCTAAACCCTAAACCCTAAACCCTAAACCCTAAACCCTAAACCCTAAACCCTAAACCCTAACATTTATTATTTTTCGAAAAATGTTGGTAGACAAAAAAATTGAGAAAATAATCTGCAATTAAATAATAAACAAGTTAAGAGAGAGTGAGAGTCTTTGAGAATAAATATAAAGCACAAAAAAAAAGGTTGTAAATGTGATATGATCTCTAGACAATCATGTCAATTAAGCTAGCCCTCGCCCACGTCCTTCGCCCCTGGCCCTCGCCCTCGCCTTCGCCCTCGCCCTCACCCGTGCTAGAGAGGCTAACGATGCGAGAGTTTCAAGTTCTATCAATTGCCTGGAAAACCTTTTAAAAAACATGTTTGACCACTGGTAAAATTTTGAGACATTTTTATTTTTTTTTGCCGAAATCTTGGTTTTTCACCCAAAACCGTGGGCTATAGAGCACGGGTTTTTGTTGAAAATCGTATTTTTTCACTTTCGCGCCTAAATATTCCCACACTCAAATCATGATTTTTAAGGAATTCTCAAGTTGACAAAACGCAAAAATATCGATGAAGCACTCGCCCACTCCCTCGCCCTCGCCCTCGCCCTCGCCCTAGCCCTCGGCCTCGCCCTCGCCCTCGCCCTCGCCCTCGCCCTCGCCCTCTCCCTCGCCCTTGTCCTCACCTTGGCCCCGGCCCTACCCTTAACCTTGGCCCTAGCCCTCACCTTCGCCCTAGCCTTCGCCCTCGCCCTCGCCCTCACCCTCTCCTTCGCCCTCGCCCTCGCCCCCGGCCTTCGCCCTCACCTTCGCCCTCACCTTCGCCCTCGCCCTTGGCCGTATGAGAGACTAACGATGCCCGCGATTCTTATGCTATAGCACACGGGTTTTTGTCCAAAATCGTATTTTTTCACTTTCGCACCTAAATATTCCCACACTCAAACCATGATTTTTAAGGAATTCTCAAGTTGACAATACGCAAAAATATCGATCAAGCACTCGCCCTCGCCCTCCCCCTTGCCTTCGCCCTCGCCCTCGCCCTCGCCCGTATTAGCGAGGCTAACGATGCCCACGATTCCTATGCGATAAAAAATTCATAAAAAAATAAACGATGCAAGATTTTTAAGTTCTATCAATTGGAAAACCTTTTAAAAAACATGTTTTACCACTAGTAAAATTTTGAGACAGTTTTATTTTTTTGCCGAAATCTTAGTTTTTCATCCAAAACCGTGGGCTATAGCACACGGGTTTTTGTCCAAAATCGCATTTTTTACACTTTCGCACCTAAATCTTCCAACACTCAAATCATGATTTTTAAGGAATTCTCAAGTTGACAAAACGCAAAAATATCGATCAAGCACTCGCCCTCGCCCTCTCCCTCGCCTATTTTTTGTGTTTAAGTTTTCGTCCATTCTAATGTTTAGGGCAAACACTCCATATCATAATCAATGTAATTTTTATGTTGGAAATGTCCATCTCCATAGCTGTGCCCTTCATCATAGTAAAACTTGAAAAATGTTGGTAGACAAAAAAATTGAGAAAATAATCTGCAATTAAATAATAAACAAGGTAAGAGAGAGTGAGAGTCCTGGAGAATAAATATAAAGCACAAAAAAAAAGGTTGTAAATGTGATTTGATCTCTAGACCATCATGTAAATTAAGCTAGCCCTCGCCCTCGCCCGTGCTAGAGAGGCTAACGATGCCCACGATTCCTATGCGATAGAAAATTCATAAAAAATAAACGATGCGAGAGTTTCAAGTTCTATCAATTGGAAAACCTTTTAAAAAACATGTTTGACCAATAGTAAAATTTTGAGACATTTTAATTTTTTTTTGCCGAAATCTTGGTTTTTCATCCAAAACCGTGGGCTATAGCACATGTATTTTTGGCCAAAATCACATTTTTTCACTTTTGCACCAAAATCTTCCCACACTCAAATCATAATTTTTAAGGTATTCTCAACTTGACAAAACGCAAAAATATCGATCAAGCACTCGACCTCGCCCTCGCCCTCGCCTTCGCCCTCGCCCTCGCCCTCGCCCTCGCCCTCGCCTTCTCCCTCGCCCTATCCTTCGCCCTCACCCTCGCCCTCGCCCTCGCCAACGCCCGTGCTAGATAGGCTAACGATGCCCACAATTCCTATGCGATAGAAAATTAAAAAAAATAAACGATGCGAGATTTTTAAGTTCTATTAATTGGAAAACCTTTTAAAAAACATGTTTTACCACTAGTAAAATTTTGAGACATTTTAATTTTTTTGCCGAAATCTTGGTTTTTCATCCAAAACCGTGGGCTATAGCACACGGGTATTTGTCCGAAATCGCATTTTTTCACTTTCGCACCTAAATCTTCCCACACTCAAATCATGATTTTTAAGGAATTCTCAAGTTGACAAAACGCAAAAAAATCGACCAAGCACTCGCCCTCGCCCTCTCCCTCGCCCTCGCCTTCGCCCTCTCTCTCGCCCTCACGCTCTCCCTCGCCTATTTTTTGCGAGAGTCTTTGAGAAAATAATATGCAATTAAATAATAATTAAGTTAAGAGAGAGTGAGAGTCTTTGAGAATAAATATAAAGCCCACAAAAAAAGGTTGTAAATGTGATTTGATCTCTAGACCATCATGTCAATTAAGCTAGCCCTCGCCCTCTCCCCTGGCACTCGCCCTCGCCTTCGCCGTCGCCCTCGCCCATGTTAGAGAGGCTAACGATACCCACGATTCCTATGCGATAGAAAATTCATAAAAAATAAACGATGCGAGAGTTTCAAGTTCTATCAATTGGCCTGGAAAACCTTTTAAAAAACATGTTTGACCACTAGTAAAATTTTGAGACATTTTTATTTTTTTTGCCGAAATCTTGGTTTTTCACCCAAAACCGTGGGCTATAGCAGATGGGTTTTTGGCCAAAATCACATTTTTTCACTTTCGCACCAAAATCTTCCCACACTCAAATCATAATTTTTATGGAATTCTCAAGTTGACAAAACGCAAAAATATCGACCAAGCACTCGCACTCGTCATCCTCCTCGCCTTCGCCCTCGCCCTCGCCATCACCTTCGCCCTCGCCCTCTCCCTCGCCTATTTTTTGTGTTTAAGTTTTCGTCCATTCTAAGGTTTAGGGCAAACACTACATATCATAATCTATGTAATTTTTATGTTGGAAATGTCCATCTCCATGCCTCTGCCCCTCTTCATAGTAAAAATTGAAAAATGTTGGTAGACAAAAAAATTGAAGCTTAATTGACATGCTGGTCTAGAGATCAAATCACATTTACAACCTTTTTTTTTGTGCTTTATATTTTTTGTCCAAGACTCTCACTCTTTCTTAACTTGTTTATTATTTAATTGAAGATTATTTTCTCAATTTTTTTGTCTACCAACATTTTTCAATTTTTACTATGAAGAGGGTCACAGGCATGGAGATGGACATTTCGAACATAAAAATTACATAGATTATGATATGTAGTGTTTGCCCTAAACCTTAGAATGGACGAAACCTTAAACACAAAAAATAGGCGAGGGCGAAGGCGAAGGCGAGGGCGAGGGTGAGGGTGAGGGCAAAGGCGAGGGCGAAGGCAAGGGTGAGGGCGAAGCCGAGGGCATGGGCGAGGGCGAAAGCGAGGGCGAGGGCGGAGGGCGAAGGCGAGGGCGTGGGCGAATGCGAGGGCGTGGGCGAAGGCGTGGGCGTGGGCGAAGGGCAGGGCGTGGGCGAAGGCGAGGATGAGGGCGAGGATGAGGGCGTGGGCGAAGGCGAGGATGAAGGCGAAGGCGAGGGCGAGCGAGGGCAAAGGCGAGGGCGATGGCGAGGGGGAGGGCGAAGGCGAGGGTGAGGGCGAAGGGGGCGAGGGCGATGGGCGAGGGCGAGGGCGAGGGCGAGGGGCGAAGGCGAGGGCGTGGGCGTGGGCGAGGGCGTGGGCGTGGGCGAGGGCGTGGGCGTGGGCGAAGGCGAGGGCGTGGGCGAGGGCGTGGGCGAAGGCGTGGGTGTGGGCGAAGGCAAGGGTGTGGGCGAAGGCAAGGGTGTGGGCGAAGGCGAGGATGAGGAGGATGACGAGTGCGAGGGCGAGGGCGAGGAGGATGACGAGTGCGAGTGCTTGGTCGATATTTTTGCGTTTTGTCAACTTCAGAATTCCTTAAAAATTATGATTTGAGTGTGGGAAGATTTTGGTGCGAAAGTGAAAATATGTGATTTTGGCCAAAAACCCATGTGCTATAGACAACGGTTTAGGGTGAAAAACTAAAATTTCGGCAAAAAAAAAAAAATTGTCTCAAAATTTTTCTAGTGGTCAAACATGTTTTTTAAAAGGTTTTCCAATTGATAGAACTTGAAACTCTCGCATCGTTTATTTTTTATGAATTTTCTATCGCATAGGAATCGTGGGCATCGTTACCCTCTCTAGCACGAGCGAGGGGGAGGGTGAAGACGAGGGCGAGGGCGAGGGCGAGGGCGAGGGATCAAATCACGGTTACAACCTTTTTTTTTTTGTGCTTTATATTTTTTTCTCCAAGACTCTCACTCTCTCTTAACTTGTTTATTATTTAATTGCAGATTATTTTCTCAATTTTTTTGTCTACCAACATTTTTCAAGTTTTACTATGATGAAGGGCACAGGCATGGTGATGGACATTTCCAACATAAAAATTACATAGATTATGATATGGAGTGTTTGCCCTAAACATTAGAATGGACGAAAACTTAAACACAAAAAATAGGCGAGGGAGAGGGCGAGGGCGAGGGCGAGGGCGAGGACGAAGGCGAGGGCCGGGCGAAGGCGAGGGAGAGGGCGAGTGCTTGGTCGATTTTTTTGCGTTTTGTCAACTTGAGAATTCCTTAAAAATCATAATTTGAGTGTGGGAAGATTTAGGTGCGAAAGTGAAAAAAATGCGATTTTGGACAAAAACCTGTGTGCTATGGCCCACGGTTTTAGATGAAAAACCAAGATTTCGGCAAAAAAATAAAAATGTCTCAAAATTTTACTAGTGGTAAAACATGTTTTTTAAAAGGTTTTTCAGTTAATAGAACTTAAAAATCTCGCATCATTTATTTTTTATGAATTTTCTATCGCATAGGAATCGTAGGCATGGTTAGTCTCTCTAGCGAGGGCGAGGGCGAGTGCTTGATTGATATTTATTCGTTTTGTCAACTTGAAAAGGCCAACCGAGGCCAGCCAAGGAAGGCCAACCGAGGCCAGCCTAGGAAGGCCAACCGAGGCTAGCCTATGGAGGCCAAGCGAGGTCGCCCAAGGGAGGCCAACCGAGGCCGCCCAACGGAAGCCAACCGAGGCCGCCAAGGAAGGCCAACCGACGCTAGCCTAGGGAGGCCAACCGATGTCGCCCAAGGGAGGCCAACGGAGGCTAGCCTAGGGAGGCCAACCGAGCCCAAGGGAGGCCAACCGAGGCCGGCCTAGGGAGGCCAACCGAGGCCAACCCGGAGAGGCCAACCGAGGCCAACCGAGGGAGGCCAACTCGGAGCCAGCCCAACGGAGGCCAACCGACGTCGCCTAGGGAGGCCAACCGAGGCTAGCCTACCGAGGCCAACCGAGGCTAGCCTAGGGAGGCCAAGTGAGGCCGGCTTAGGGAGGCTAGCCTAGGGAGGCCAAGTGAGGCCGGCTTAGGGAGGCCAACCTAGGCCGGCCTAGGGAGGCCAACCTAGGTCGCCCGAGGGAGGCCAACGGCGAGGCCGCCAACGGAGGCCAACGAGAGGCCGCCCAACGGAGGCTAACCGAGGCCAGCCAACGGAGGCCAACCGAGGCCAGCCAAGGAAGGAAAACCGAGGCCAGCCAAAGGAGGCCAACGGAGGCCAACTAAAGCCAGCCAAGGGAGGCCAACCGAGGCCAGCCAATGGAGGCCAAGGGAGGCCAACCGACGCTAACCTAGGGAGGCCAACCGACGCGGGCCAACGGAGGCCAACGGAGGCGACCTCAAATGGCCTCCCTTGGGCGGCCTCGGTTGGCCTACCTTGGGCGGCCTTGGTTGGCCTCCTGGCGACCTCCGTTGGCCTCCGTTGGCCTCCGTTGGCCTCCCTAGGCCGGCCTCGGTTGGCCTTCCTTGGCTGCCCTCGGTTGGCCTTCCTCGGCTGCCCTCGGTTGGCCTCCCTCGGCCGGCCTCGGTTGGGTGGCCTCGGTTGGCCTACCTTGGCCGATCTTAGTTGGCCTCCCTAGGCTAGCCTCGGTTGGCCTTCTTGGCTGGCCTCGGTTGGGCTCCCTTGGCTGGCCTCGGCTGGCCTCCCAGGCTAGCCTCGTAGGCCTTCCTTGGGCGGCCTCGGTTGGTTGGCCTCATTGGCCTCCCTTGGCGGCCTCGGTTGTCCTCCCACGGCTGGCCTCGGTTGGCCTCGCGGGGTTGGTCTAGCTTGGCTGGCCTCGGTTGTCCTCCCTTGGCCGACCTCGGTTGGCCTCCCTAAGCCGGCCTCGGTTGGCCTCCTCGGTTGGCCTCCTTGGCCTCCATTGGGCGGCCTCGGTTGGCCTCCCTTGGTCGGCTTCGGTTGGCCTCCGTTGGCCGGCCTCGGTTGGTCCTCCTTTGGCTGGCCTAAGTTTTCCTTCCTTGGGCGGCCTCGGTTGGCCTCCGTTGGCTGGCCTCGTTAGCCCCCGTTGGCCGGCCTCCGTTGGGCCGGCCTCGGTTGCCTCCGTTGGCCTCCCTTGGGCGACCTAGGTTGGCTCTAGGTTGGCCTCCCTAAGCCGGCCTCACTTGGCCTTCCTAGGCTAGCCTCAGTTGGCCTCGCTTGGCCTCCCTAAGCCGGCCTCGGCCGGGTTGGTCTTGCTTGGGCGACCTCAAATGGCCTCCCTCGGGCGGCCTCCCTGGCGGCCTCGGTTGGCCTTCCTTGGCTGATCTCGTTGGCCTTCCTTGGCTGGCCTCGGTTCGCCTCCCTTGTCGGCCTCGGTTGGCCTCCCTTGGAGGGCCTCGGTTGGCCTCCCTTGGGCGGCCTCGGTTGCCACCGTTGGGGGGCCTCGGTTGGCCTCCCCTTGGCCGGCCTCGGTTGCCACCGTTGGGGGGCCTCGGTTGGCCTCCCTTGGCTGGCCTCGGTTGGCCTCCCCGGGATGGCCTCGGTTGGCCTCCCTTGGGCGACCTCCGTTGGCCTCCCTAGGCTCGCCTCGGTTGGCCTTCCATGGCCGGCCTCGGTTGGCCTCCTCTGGCTAACTTCGGTTGGCCTCCTTGGCGACCTCGGTTGGCTTCCCTATCGCAAGCCTCGTTGGCCTTCCTTGGCGGCCTCCTTGGCTAGCCTAGGGAGGCCAAGCGAGGTCGCCGCGGAGGCCAACCGAGGCCGCCCAACGGAAGCCAACCGAGGCCGCCAAGGAAGGCCAACCGACGCTAGCCAAGGGAGGCCAACCGATGTCGCCAAGGGAGGCCAACCGAGGCCAGCCTGGGGAGGGAGGCCGCCCAAGGGAGGCCAACCGAGGACAGCCAAGGAAGGCCAACCGAGGCCGCCAAGGGAGGCCAACCAAGGGAGGCCAACTAAGGCCAACCGACGTCGCCCTAGTGGAGGCCAACCGAGGCTAGCCTACAGAGGCCAACCGAGGCTAGCCTAGGGAGACCAACCGAGGCCGCCTAGGGAGGCCAACCTAGGTCGCCAAGGGAGGCCAACCGAGGCCAGCCAACGGAGGCCAACAGAGGCCGCCCAACGGAGGCTAACCGAGGCTAGCCAACGGAGGCCAACCGAGGCCGCCCAAGGAAGGAAAAGCGAGGCCAGCCCAAAGGAGGCCAACCGACGCCGCCCAACGGAAGCCGCCAAGGGAGGCCAACCAAGGCCAGCCAATGGAGGCCAAGGGAGGCCAACCGAGGCTAACCTGGGGAGGCCAACCGAGGCCGGCTAAGGGATGAAAACTAAGGCCAGCCAAGGGAGGCCAACCGAGGCCGGCCTAGGGAGGGCAACCGAGGCCGGCCAAGGAGGCCAACCAAAGAAGGCCAGCCAAGGAAGGCCAGCGAGGCCGGCTTAGGGAGGCCAGCGAGGTTAGCCAAGGGAGGCCAACGGAGGCGGGCCAACGGAGGCGACCTCAAATGGCCTCTCTTGGGCGGCCTCGGTTGGCCTACCTTGGCCGGCCTTAGTTGGCCTCTCTAGGGCGACCTCGGTTGGCCTCCCTTGGCGGACCTCCGTTGGCCTCCCTAAGGTAGCCTCGGTTGGCCTTCCTTGGCTGGCCTCGGTTGGCCTCCCTCGGCCGGCCTCGGTTGGGTGGCCTCGGTTGGTCTCCTTGGGCGACCTTAGTTGGCCTTCCTTGGGCGGCCTCGGTTGGCCTCCCTTGGCTAGCCTCGGTTAGCATCCCTTGGCTGGCCTCCGTTGGCCGGCCTCGGTTGGCCTCCTTTGGCTGGCCTCGGTTGGCCTCCCTAGGCTAGCCTCGGTGGCCTTCCTTGGGGGCCTCGGTTGGCCTCCCTTAGGTGGCCTCGGTTGTCCTCCCATGGCTGGCCTCGGTTGGCCTCGCCGGGTTGGTCCGGCTTGGGCGGCCTCGGTTGGCCTCCTTGGGCGGCCTCGGTTGGCCTCCTTGGTTGGCCTCTCGTGGCCTCCTTGGCCGGCCTCGGTTGGCCTCCCTTGGTCGACCTCGGCGGCCTCCCTCGGCGGCCTCGGTTGGCCTCGGCCGGGTTGGTCTTGCTTGGGCGACCTTAAATGGCCTCCTTGGGCGGCCTCGGTTGGCCTCCTTTGGTCGATCTCGGTTGCCCTTCCTTGGCTAGCCTCGGTTGGCCTCCCTTGGCGGCCTCGGTTGGCCTCCCTCGGGGGGCCTCCGTTGGCCTCCCTCGTCGCCTCGGTTGGCCACCGTTGGGGGGCCTCGGTTGGCCTCCCTTGGCTGGCCTCGGTTGGGCTCGGCCGGGTTGGTCTTGCCGGCCGACCTTAAATGGCCTCCCTTGGCGGCCTCGGTTGGCCTCCCTTGGTCGATCTCGGTTGCCCTTCCTTGGCTAGCCTCGGTTGGCCTCCTCGTCGACCTCGGTTGGCATCCTCGGGGGGCCTCCGTTGGCCTCCTCGGCGACCTCGGTTGCGCCACCGTTGGGGGGCCTCGGTTGGCCTCCCTTGGCCGGCCTCGGTTGGCGTCCCTTGGATGGCCTCGGTTGGCCTCCCTTGGCCGACCTCCGTTGGCCTCCCTTGGGCGACTTCCGTTGGCCTCCCTAGGCTCGCCTCGGTTGGCCTTCCTTGGCTCGCCTCGGTTGGCCTCCCTTGGCTAACTTCGGTTGGCCTCCCTTGGCCGACCTCGGTTAGCTTCCCTAGGCAAGCCTCGGTTGGCCTTCCTTGGCTGGCCTCGGTTGGCCTCCCTTGGCTGGCCTCAGTTGGTGTCACACCCCGATCCGGAGACCATTTTAATCCCCAAATTGAGGCGTGAGTCACATCCCAATTATAGAAAATAAGAAATCTTCCATAATTAGAATGTGAGAAAAAATAAATATAAAGAAAATAACTAGAGTCAACTACGAGACTAAAAGTTATAAACAGTACTTAATTTACAAACGAAGTTACACGTCACAACTACACACATGTCCTTACTAGTAGTTCTTTCGTCTTCTAGGTACAAAAACTTAGATTACAAAACAAAGGTCTAACTAACAACTCTCGAACTTAGCCGTCCTTTTAACCTTCTAATTAAACGATCTAGTACCTGCAAAAAGACAACCTATTGTAGGGGTGAGCTTTCGTCCTCGCTGCTCAGTAGGGAGAAAACCTTTTATTGTAATTGATAAATTAAACAAAATATTACAAAATAACACATGAACTAGTAGTCAAATAATAATTGAAAATGCATATGGAAATATGTTTGCATGCATGTTCTCTTCACTCTAAATTCTCAGCAAACTATACTCAAACGGTTGTTCTCCCAGCCTTGGTGTTCTCCCAAGCGTACAAGGGTATTCTCCCCTTCGGACGATTCAATTTATCATTATCTCTATGTCTAAACATTCCCACTCGTGTTCTCCCAGGCCTGGTGTTCTCCCAGGTGTATGTTGGTGTTCTCCCAGTCATACAAGAATGCTAGAACTCTCGAGAATCATGTCATCTTGTCTCTATCTCCAGATATTCCCACTGGTGTTCTCCCAGGCCTGGTGTTCTCCCAGGTGTACGCTGGTATTCTCCCAGTCATACAAGAATCCCAGACGTCTCGAGACTCAGACCAAAACTCACACCGCTCACATCTCTATAGCTTATATCACTCCATGATTTGCATGAATGCATAATGTTTATGTATGCCAATGGAGTAAGAATATAAACTAGCATATTGACATGTAATTTATGCTTGCATATAAGTCATATCAATCACCAAATATTCAACAAGCATGTTATTAAAACATCATAAACAAACAATCAAACAATACAAATAAATTGAGGTTCCCCAGATTCCCTACCTTGATTCCAGCACTAATGCGTAGTTCTATGTTAGCTCCTTGATTTTACTGCTACTTTCGACAAATACTTTCAATCACATCGCAAGTTCCTATGAGAAATACAAACTATTTAAAACGTAATTCTATTTTAAATGGCTAACTAGACTTTTAAGACCTAAATAAAGAACCAAGGACACTAGAATAAAAACTATAATATTAAACAACTTCAAGTAAAATTGTGTGCTATCTAGAGTTGTATTGAAGTACCAAATAAATAACAAAGTGAACTATGCAACATAGATTCTAATGTGCAGGGCTAACTGCAAAATAACCTATAATCTTTCATACGAACTCTAAAAGGGATAGGGCTGGTTTTATTAGAAGCTTAAAAATGTCTAATTTTCAAATACTGGAGCCCTAAAGCAAATGTGAAAAAGAATAGAAACTGAAACAAATAAAAGGAACAGAACAATACTGCAGATTTCAGAATTGCTGCAACATACTAGTAACTTTGGAAAATCATAACTAAATGCAGAAAAATCATTTTAATGAGATTCCCACTCTAAAATAGTCTTCAAAATGTCTACTACGAATTCTCAGAAGACAACTATTTAAAATTACGAACAGGAAAGTACAGTTTTTAGTAAAAAGGTCACTGGGTCAGAAACTCAGAAAAGTCATTTTGACAGTGCAGACCTGCAGTTTCGAAAATTCATAACTAAATGAAGAAAATTCGTTTTCAAGAGATTCCAATTCTAAAATATCCTTTAAGATGTCATCTACAACTTCTCAGAAAAAACCAACTTTATTATTATGAACAGAAATGCCCAGTTTTAAAGAAACAAGTGATAAGGTTCAGAAAACAATAGTTTAAGAAATCAAAGGTGAAAACTGGAAACGAACCAAACCTTCCTTTTGTTACCTGGTTCGAACCAAACCTTCGCCGGAGTCGCCGGAAATTGCAGAAAACTTGCCAGATTCTATGGCCTTCCCCTTTCGATTCTCTCTCTACAGACCTCTATTTGACAAGCTACAAACACAGACAAACTCAGCTAATCGAGATGAAGCTATTGGTATAGATTTTTCGCTGTAAGGTGGCCAGAGGAGAAGGTTGAGTTCGGCGATGAGGCGGTGAGGATGGGGAAGAGAGGTCGCGTGGGTTCTTGAAGTTTCCTTTCTTCTCCAAACTGATCTTGGATAATTATACCTTTCCTTAATTAGCTTCAACGGACTGGATCAAATGGTGAGTTGATCTACGGCTCACAATGCTCCAGCTAATTTCCCATTTCTAAAAATAATCCCTTTAACCTCAAACTTCTAAAATTCAAAACAAATAGCCTGAACCTCCGAAAAATTCTTCGAAAAATACTACGAACTTATAATGACATATACTTTTCTATTATGACCTCCAAAATAAATTTAAACAAAATTCAAGATCTCACAATTGGCCTCCGTTGGGTGGCCTCGGTTGGCCTCCCTTGGTTGACCTTAGTTGGCCTCCCTAGTCTAGCCTCAGTTGGGCTTCCTTGCCTGGCCTCGGTTGGTCTCCCTTGGCTGGCCTCGGTTGGCCTCCCTAGGCCGACCTCGGTTGGCCTCCCTTGGCCGACCTTAGTTCGCCTCCCTAGGCTAGCCTCGGTTGGCCTTCCTTGGCTGGCCTCGTTGGCCTCCCATAACCGGCCTCGGTTGGCCTCGGCCGGGTTGGTCCGGCTTGGCTGGCCTCGGTTGGCCTCCCTTGGCTGGCCTCGGTTGGCCTCCCTTGGCTGGCCTCGGTTGGCCTCGCCGGGTTGGTCTCCCTTGGGCCGACCTCGGTTGGCCTCCCTTGGCCGGCCTCGGTTAGTCTTGCTTGGTTGACCTCAAATGGCCTCCCTTGGGCGGCCTCGGTTGGCCTCGCCGGATTGGTCCGGCTTGGCCGACCTCGGTTCGCCTCCCTTGGGTGGCCTCGGTTGGCCTCCCTCGGCCGACCTTAGTTCGCGTCCCTAGTCTAGCCTCGGTTGGCCTTCCTTGGGCGGCCTCGTAAGCCTCCATTGGCGGCCTCGGTTGGCCTCCCTTGGGCGACCTCGGTGGCCTCGGTTGGCCTCCCTTGGCTGGTCTCGGTTAGGCTCCTTTGGCTAGCCGAGTTGGCCTTCCTTGGCTAGCCTCGGTTGGCCTTCCTTGGCGGCGTCGGTTGGCTAACGAATGTCGGCCAAGGGAGGCCAACCGTGGCCAGCCAACGGAAGCTAACCGAGGCCGGCTATGGGAGGCCAACCGAGATCAACCAAGCGAGGCCAACCGAGGCCGGCTATGGGAGGCCAACCGAGGCCGGACAAGGGAGGCCATTCGAGGCCGCCAAGGGAGGCCAACCGAGGCCGCCGCACGGGAGGCCAACCGAGGCCGCCCACGGGAGGCCAACCGAGGCCGGCCAGCGGGAGGCCGCCCAATGGAGGCCAACTCGGGGTAGCCTATGGAGGGCGATCGAGGTCAGCCAACCAAGGCCAACAAAGCGAGCCAACAAAGGGAGACCAAAGGAGGCCACCCATGCGAGGCCAACCGACACCAGCAAAGGGAGGCCAACTGAAGGCAACGTACTCGTCGTCAAAGTATAGGGTAAGGAAGTTTGTGTGAGGGGTTGTCGTTCCGTAGAGGATCGATGGGCTCCCTAATCCCTTGGTAGTGTGTGAGTGGTGAAAACAAGTAATGATGGCAAAGAGTGAAAGAAACAAAGCAAAGGAACAAAATTGCTCCCAGTCGACCGTTCGACAAACGGTCGTCGACCGGTCGACAGTCGTCCAGGGAATTTTGGTCGAAGGGTCGAGAGCAGGGTCAAGGGAGGCCAACTGAGGCCGGCCAAGGGAGGCCAACCGATTTATTCTCCAAGACTCACTCTCTTTTAACTATTTTATTATTTAATTGCAGATTATTTTCTCAATTTTTTTGTCTATCAACATTTTTCAATTTTTACTATGATGAAGGGCACAGGCCTGGATATCGACATTTCCAACATAAAAATTACATAGATTATGATATGGAGTGTTTGCCCTAAACATTAGAATGGACAAAAACTTAAACACAAAAAACAGGCGAGGGAGAGGGCGAGGACGAGGGATAGGGCAAGGCGAGGGTGAGGGCGAGGGCGAAGGCGCGGGCGAGGGAGAGGTCGAGGGCGAGTGCTTGATCGATATTTTTGCGTTTTGTCAACTTGAGAATTCCTTAAAAATCATGATTTGAGTGTGGGAAGATTTAGGTGCGAAAGTGTCAAACATGCGATTTTGGACAAAAACCCGTGTGCTATAGCCCACGGTTTTGGATGAAAAACCAAGATTTCAGCAAAAAAATAAAACTGTCTCAAAATTTTACTAGTGCTAAAACATGTTTTTTAAAAGGTTTTCCAATTGATAGAACTTAAAAATCTCACATCGTTTATTTTTTATGAATTTTTTATCGCATAGGAATCGTGGGCATCGTTAGCCTCTCTAGCACGGGCGTAGGCAAGGGCGAGGGCGAGGGCGAGGGCGAAGGCGAGGGGGAGGTCGATGGGCCAAATTTATTGAATTGAAAACTTTTTCTTTTTTTTTCAAAGTCCAAAACCCTAACCGACACACAAATGGGCCTAAGGCCCAATACTATACAATGAAGCCCAAAAATAAACAGTAACTATAAACAGTAAAAACAAATATTTACAAACAGTAATAATAAATAAACAATTAATTTTTTTTTAAACAAATTTTTTACTTTTTTTGTTTTTAAATAAAAATATAACGAGAGTGAAAAAGAAACTTACCTTTTTACTCCCGAGGAAACTGGAAAATCACCAATAAGACATCAACCTCAAGGTTTTTCAACCTTGACTTCCAAACGTATGCTCCGATGTATGTGGTATAATTTCCGATAAACCTGGATTATTCCCTATAAAATTTAAAAAGAACTTAGTGATAAAATTTACAAGTTAAAAACAAAATATTTACAAAGTTAAAAAAGTTTCACAAATTATCTATACAAAATGAATGAATGAATTTTGTTATGTCTAAGTTAGTTTAATTACAAAGTTGATTCCAAGCGGTAAATCGAGGTGGACATGCGGCCTAAGTATTATGTCTAGACACAAATGATTTTCCTTTGTTTCAGAAGGCGAATGGCCAGATCATATGAGAGATAAGCGAGAGGCAGGATTCATGGTGGTACTATGGGGACAAAACCCTTCTAGTCCTCTGAATCCAATTTTATAAACCTGTCACCCATGGTATCGACCTAGACACCATCCATGTGCCCCTTACTCAGCTCAGAAAATTACTTGGGTGTTAGACAACTCTCCAAGTGTTAATAAAGGCCGCCATCAACCTCAAATGACCTTAGAAAGGTACAAATGAAGGGTTTAGGCCAATATTAACAAAAGGGACTTTACCTATTCCGTTCAAGTTACAACTCACAACAACTTAAAAAATAAACAAATGCTAAGTATAATTAAGTATAACGTAATATGAACAAGTATTATTTACAAAAATAAAAACACTGTTTAGAAAAGCAAATAGTGCAAAACAATCCCCGGCGAGACGGCGCCATTTGATTTAAGTCATTTTCGCACGCCAAAATTGATACGCGCAAAAATGCTCGTCAAAATAAAAGAATGTATATATATACATACAAATCCTTGCAACCAATAAAAAATGTCGATGAATAGTATAGTGGAAGCAAGGGTCATTACCCACAAAGAATTTATTTACAAAAATGTACAATATATACAAAATGTGTTTTTTCAGTTTTTGGGGTTTTTGAAAACAATAAATTAATAAAAGGAAATATTTTTGGATTTTTGGTTTTTGAAAATAAAAGTAACTAGGAATTAAAATCTACCACCGAAAATCATGCTCACATGTTGTGTTTCTATCTAATTTCTTCTATTTCTAGATGAAGATGCCCATGTTAGCTCGGTATGCTTGAACGTAACCTATTACCACTTTCTTACTTTGTATGTTAAGAGAGAGACGCTCTACCCTTAACTTATTTCCTAATGGTCCCGTAAAGGCCCTAACGTGCAGTCTAAAAACTAGATTTAACACGCAGGAATCATTAAGTTTCAAAAGGGTCTGAGTCATCACAAGGCATCACAAGTACTGGTGTTGTCTTGTTTATCCTAGGAACCAAGTTACATATTAACCACAGTTAACAAGTGCCACTCTAGAATATGTGAGGAATCTTATTTAACAAGAAACAGGCATCACACATTCATAGCTATAGAACCCTAACATGCTTACTAAGTATGCATCCAAAGCAAAAATATTAGAAATTCATCACTGACATAAACAGTAACAAGGTTCTCATCAAAAGATAAAATTGATTAAACAAAATGTCACAACATGTTCGCAATTAAAACAGGGCTTCAAACAATTCAGAATTTATTACACAAATATTTACACAATAACGATTCCCAAATTTATTCACACAAAATATTCAAATGCGAAAATTAAATTAAACAAAAACAAATATAATAATTAAACGAGTTTGGGAAATGTTACTGATGTATCCCTGAAAATGGACACTTGTCGTCGGGTGCGGGTGGATGACTCAACCTCTGTGGTCAGGTTCTGAACACTGCCTGGCAGGTACAGGTGGCAGGCTCAACTATTTGGAAACGGACTTTGGATGTGGCGGGGGCCCATTTCAGTTGGGCTTTGGATATTTCGGGGCCCAAATCGGATTGGGCTTGCAGTGGGTGTCCTTAGCAATTGGACAAGAACTTTGGGCTTTTGGGCTTGCAGTGGGTATTGGGCTTTTGCCTTTCCGGTCCCGTGCCCTTTATGGTCTTTTCCCCTTTGTTTTCAGCTCTTCTTCCTTCTTCCCAACCCGAGCCCAGGCTCTCTCTCTTCATCTTTCAATATGTTTCTTTTCATTTCAGCAGAGAGATGGAGAAGCAGCGCAGGCTTCAAAGTGAAGGGGCGGCGCCGGCGGTGATGGCCTGGAATGGGATTCACGATGGCGGTATTGGAGAGCAGCAGTGTCGACTGGGCTCGTCGGTGGATGGGTGCGGCAGCTCTCGGTAGATCTGGGATGGCCGGAGCTAGCTAGGCTCGTAGGTGGATTTGGATGCAAAGCTCACGGCTGAACTTTGATTGGTGAAGCCAAGGGAACAGCGGCAATGACGGCTGAAATTGAAGGCTCATGGTGGCCTTAGTACTGCGGTGAAGAACCACGGCGTCTGGGCTTGGAAATCCGATGAGCTTGAGTTCTGTGTTGAGCAGACCAAAGCCAAACACAGTGAAAGCAAAGGTAGAAAATGGAGGAGAAGACAAGAGGAGCTGGATGGTGGTGTCAGGGATCCAAGGCCGGTGGAGGAGGAATCCCAGGCTGGTGGTGTCGGCAAGGGAGCAAACCTGCAAAAATGTCAAAAAGCCGGAAAAGCCAAAGTTTTTCAGTAAAGAAAATAGCTGCCAGCAAAGGGAGTTGTGGTATGCCACGAAAGATGCGTACGAAGCACTGTCAACGAAGCACTGTCAAAGAGTACAAATTTCTCAAAATTTTAGCAGTGATAAAACTATTTTTTTAAGATGTCTTTCGTGGGCGAGGGGGAGGATGAGGGGTAGGACGAGGGCGAGGTAAAGACCGAGAGCGAGGACATAGGCGTCGGCGAGGGTGTGGACGAGGGTGAGGGCAAGTGCTAGGGTCGATATTTTTGCATTATGTCGATATGTGAAATCCTTGAAAATCATGATTTGATCGTGGGAAGATTTTTGTGCGAAAGGGAGGCTAACCGTGGCCGCCAAGTGAGGCCAACCGAGGCCACCCAAGCGAGGCCTTCCGAGGGAGGCCAAAGGAGGGTAGCCAAGCGATGCCAAAGGAGGCCACCCATGCGAGGCCAATAGAGTCCACCCAAGGGAGGCCGAAGGAGGTAAGCCAAGGGAGGCCAACCGACGACACATAAGTACATAACCGAGACCACCAAACTAGGCCACGAATGGAGGCCAGCTAAGGGAGGCCAACTGATGCCAGCCTAGTGAGGCCAATCAATCGAGACCAAACCCAAACGAGGCCAAAGGAAGCCACCCAAGCGATGCCAAAGGAAGCCACCCAAGTAATGCCAAAGGAGGCCAATGAAGGCCAGCCAAGAGAGAGCATTAATGTGAGGGGGCAGCCAAGGGAGGCCAATAGAGTCCACCCTATGAGACGCCACCTAAGGGAGGCTAAGCTAGGCCAGCCAAGGGAGGCTCGCCAATCGAGGCCAATAGAGTCCACCTATGCGTTCCCACCCAAGGGTGGCCAGCTAAGGGAGGCCAACTGCGCCAGCCAAGAGATGCCAACTTAGGCCACCCAAGCAAGGCCAGCAACCAAGGCCACCCGAGGGATGCCAACCGAGGCTAGCCAATAGAAGCCACGCAAGGGAAGCCGCCAAGGGAGGCTCACCAAGCGAGGCCAATAGAGTCCACACATGCGAGGCCACCGAGGCCACACAACGGAGGCCGCCGAGGAGGCCAAAGGAGGCGAGCCAATGGAGGCCAACCAAGGGAGCCCAACCGAGGCCACAAATCGAGACCACACAAGGGAGGCCAGCTAAGGGAGGACAGCGATGCTAGCCAAGGAGGCCAACCGAGGCCAACCACTCGAGGCAAAAGGAAGCCACCCAAGTGAGGCCAAAGGAAGCCGCCAAAAGAGGCCGGCCCGGCGAGGCCAAAGGAAGCCAACGGAGGCCAACCAAGGGAGGCGAATCGAGGTCACCTAAGCGAGCCTAACCGAGGCAACCCTATCGAGGCTACCCATGCGAGGCCATTGGAGGCTACCCATGCGAGGCCAAAGCAGGCCACCCAACGGAGGCCAACCGAGACCAAAGGAGGGAGCCCAACTAACGCCACCCAAGGGAGGTCAAAGGGGCCGGCCAACCGAAGCCAAAGAAGAGAGGCCAACCTAGGCCGCCCAAGGGAGCCCAATAGAGGTTAGCTAATCGAGGCCAATTGATGTCATCCAAGGGCACTTAGCTAGCCTCCATTGGACTCGTTTGGGTGGCCTCGGTTAGCCTCGTTTGGCTGGCCTCCTCTGGCCTCGATAGGCTGGCGTCGCTTAGGTGGCCTCGGTTGGCCTCCCTTTGTTGGCCTTGTTTGGCCTCCGTTAGGTTGCCTCTCTTAGCTGGTCTCCTTGGGCATCCTTTGGCCATGCTTGGCTAGCCTTTTTTGCCCTCGCTTGGCCGGCCTCGATTGGCCGCCCTCCTTTGGCCTCCTTTAGCTGGCCTCGCATGGGTGGCCTCTAATGGGCTATCTAAGCTGGTCTCCTCCCGGGATCAGTAGGGTAGTCTACGTTGCCCTCCCTTTTTTGGCCTCCATTGGCCGGGCTCCTTTGGACTCGGTTCTTTGGGCCTCTCGTCGTCCCCCTTTGGCATCACTTGGGTGCCCTCGCTTGGCGGCCTCGGATGGGCTCACAAGGCTAGCATCAATTGCCCTCCCTTGGCCGGCCTCGGTTGGCCTCCCATTTTTGGCCTCGGTTGGCCTCTCGTTGCTGGCCTCAATTGGCCTCCATATGCTTGCCTCGGTTGGCCTCCCTTGGCCGGCCTCGCGTGGGTGGCCGTGCTTGGGTGACCTCTATTACCCTTGGATCTCCCTTATTGGGTGGCCTCCTTTAGCCTCCTTTAGCCTCCCTTAGATAGCCTCGGGCGGCCTCGCTTGGGTGGCCTCTGCGGCCTCCCTCGGGTGCTCTCGGTTGGCCACCCTCCTTTGGCCTAGGTTACCCGGCTTCCTTTAGCATCCCTTGGGTGGCCTCGGTTGGCCTCCCTCCCCGGCTTCTTTTGGCCACCTTTGGCTGGCCTCGCATTGGTGGCCTCCAATGGCCTCGCTTGGTTGGCCTCGTTTGGCTGGCCTCGCAATGGTGGCCTCCTCCTAGCCTCGCTTTGCGCCCTCGGTAGGGTTGCCTCGGTTAGCCTCGCTTAGGTGACCTCGGTTCGCCTCCCTTAGTTGGCCTCCGTCGGCCTCGCTGGGCTGGCCTCTTTTGGCATCGCTTGGGTGGCTTCCTTTGTCTTCCCTTGGATGGCCTCGGTTGGCATCCCTCCTTTGGCATCAACTAGCCTCCTTTGGCTGGCCTCCTTTGGCCGTGATTGGCTGGCCTCCTTTGGCCTCCCTTAGGTGGCGTCTTCGGTTGGACTCGGTGTGTCTCCCTTGGCTGGCCACTCATAAGTGGCCACGGTTGGCGGCTCCCTTTGGCCTCGCTTGGCTTGCCTCGGTTGGCCTCCCGATCTTGGGCTCGATTGGCCTCCTTGGCCGGCCTCCGTTGGGTTGCCTCGGTTAGCCTCGCTTAGCCTCGCTTAGGTTGCCTCGGTTGGCTTCCCTTGGCTGGCCTCCCATGGGTGGCCAAGCTTGGGTGGTCTACTTTGGCCTCGCTTGGGTGGCCTCCCTGGCTGTCTTCGCTTGGCCTCACTTGGCTGTCCTCCTTTGGCCTCCGTTGGCTTCCCTCCTTTGGCCTCTGTTGGCCTCGTTTGGTTGGCATCCTTTGGCCTCGCTTGGTTGGCCTCCTTTGGCCTCCATGGGAGGCCTCCATTGGCTCCGCTTGGCGGCCTCCTCTAGCATCGGTCAGGTGGCCTCGCTTAAGTGGTCTCGGTTAGGTGGCCCCCTTTGGCCTCGCTTGGCTTGCCTCCGTTGGCCTCCCTTGGCCTCGCTTAAGTGGCATCGGTAGGGTGGCCTCGCTTAAGTTGCCTCGGTTAGGTGGTCTCCCTTCGCTACCCTCCTTTGTTCTCCCTCGGTTGACCTAGCTGGTGTGGCCTAGCTTGGGTGGCCTAGCTTGGCCGAGCTTGGGTGGCCTCGGTTGGCCGCGCTTGGGTGGCCTTCGTTTGCAACTCCCTTTGCTGGCAGCTATTACCTAAAGACTTAAATTCCTAAGGGAGGCCAACCGAGGCCACCTAAGCAAGGCCAGATAAGGCCAGCCAAGTGCAGCCAACCGAGGCCACCAAAGTGAGGTTAATGGAGGCCAGGCCAGGCCAAAGTAGGCCAGCCAATGGAGGCCAAGCAAGGCCAGAGGAGGCCAAAGCATGCAAAGCGCGGCCAACCGACGCCACCTAAGCGAGGCCAACCGATGCCACCCAACTGAGGCCACCTAAGCGAGGCCAGAGGAGGCCACTCAAGCGGGGCCAAAGGGGCCCTTGACCATCCTATAGATCTCGACGAGATACCTCAAATCAAAACACGAATTGCCCCAAACAGACACCCCCAGCACAAGTTATGGCCTTGTAAAGTTTGTGGCGACTGTCTACAACAATTTCGGAGATGCGTTCTTCTTTGTATTTTACTCAAATTACTTTTTTCAACTTCTCATTGCATGCCTCTCGAAAACCCCTATGAAAACGAGTGGCCACACTGGTCGTTAGGTTGAATGAACTGCAAGTTATGACCGTGACAGTGCTTCGTACGCATCTTTCGGAGCATACCACAACTCCCTTTGCTGGCAGCTCTTACCTAAAGTCTCAAATTCCTAAAACAACCTCTTCCAGTTTCTTTCTTAAGCATCTAACCAACGGTATATATTAGCCAAGCGAGGGCAGAACAGGCCACCCAAGAGAGGCCAACCGGGGCACCCAAAGCGAGGCCAAAGGAGGCTAACCGAGACTAGAGGAAGCCACCCAAGCGAGGTTAAAGGAGGCCAACTGATGCCACCTAAGCGAGGCCAGAGGTTGCCAACCGAGGCCACCCAAGGGAGGCCAAAGGAGGGTGGACAACCGAGACCACCCGAGGGAGGCCAATAGAGGCCACCAAGGCGACGCTAGCCAAGGCTATCTAAGGGAGAGTAAATGAGGTCACCCAAGCGTGGCCACCCATGCGAGGCCAGCCAAGGGAGGCCAAGGGAGGTAAGCATATGGAGGCCAACCGAGCCCAAGAAAGGGAGGCCAACCGAGGCCGGACAAGGGAGGCCAATTGAGGCCAGCCTTGTGAGGCCAAGGGAGGTAAGCATATGGAGGCCAACCGAGGCCAGCAAAGGGAGGCCAACCGAGGCCGGACAAGGGAGGCTAATTGAGGCCAGCCTTGTTAGGCCATCCGAGGCCAGCCAAGCGAGGGCACCGAAGCGATGCCAAAGGGGTACAGCCAAACGAGGCCAAGAGAGGCCAGCCAACCGAGTCCAAAGGAGGCCGGCCAATGTAGGCAAACCAAAGAAGGCCAACCAATGTAGGCAAGACAAAGGAGGCCGGCCAATGTAGGCAAAGAAGATTTGGGCAAAGGAGTATAAATATCTCAAAATTTTACTAGTGATAAAACTTGTTTTTTAAAATATTTTTTGAGAGGGAGGGCGAGGATGAGGAGAAGGACGAGGGGGAGGTAAAGTTCGAGGGCGAGGATGAGGGCGAGGACATGGGCGTCAGCAATGTGGTACACGAGGGCGCATGCAAGTCCTAGGGTCGATATGTTTGAATTTTGTAGATTTGAGAATTTCTTCAAAATCATGATTTAAGCGTGGGAAGATTTTGGTACGAAAGTAAAAAAATGAGATTTTGGTCAAAATTTCGTGTGCTATAGCCCACGGTTTTGGGTGAAAAATCGAGATTTGGCCAAAAGAGTACAAATTTCTCAAAATTTTAGCAGTGATAAAACTATTTTTTTAAGATGTCTTTCGTGGGCGAGGGGGAGGATGAGGGGTAGGACAAGGGCGAGGTAAAGACCGAGAGCGAGGACATAGGCGTCGGCGAGGGTGTGGACGAGGGTGAGGGCAAGTGCTAGGGTCGATATTTTTGCATTATGTCGATATGTGAAATCCTTGAAAATCATGATTTGATCGTGGGAAGATTTTTGTGCGAAAGTAAAAAAAAAGAGATTTTGGTTAAAAAATTATGTGTTATAGCCCACTGTTTTGGGTGAAAAATCAAGATTTGACCATAAGAGTAAAATTTCTCAAAATTTTAGCAGTCATAAAACTTATTTTTTAAGATATTTTTCGAGGGCGAGGGGGAGAGCGAGGACGAGGGGAAGGGCGAGGGCTTGGTAAAGACCAAGGGCAAGTGCTAGGGTCGATATTTTTGCATTATGTCAATTTGAGAATTCCTTAAAATTATTATTTCAGCATGGGAAGATTTTGGTGCGAAAGTAAAAAAATGAGATTTTGGTCAAAAAATCGTGTGCTATAGCCCACGATTTTGGGTGAAAATCAAGATTTGGGTTAAAAAAAATAAAAATTTCTCAAAATTTTACCAGTGATAGAACTTTTTTTTTTTTTTAAATGTTTTTCGAGGACGAGCGGAAGGGCGAGGGTGAGGGCAGGGGCGGAACCAGGATGGAAAGCTTGAGGGGGCTAATCTTCAGTCTTCAGAGCAATTTTTTTTTATAGTGTTTCTATTTAGGAAAATTCTAATATAAATCGATGCATATGCAGTTTTTTTTATATATAAAAAAATACAATTGCTGATAAAAAAAATGTAATTATCTATATATAAATCTTAAAAACGTAATTATCATTTCAAAATGTAATTGCCATTTACAAATGCAATTGTATTTTAAAAATGATCAGTTTCACATTTTTAAACAGCAATTACAATTCAAAAATCCAATTGTTTTTTAAAAAAAAATTGTATAATATGCAGCGATATATATTAAGTGCATTCTTCTATTTATACCTCTCAATTTAACATTTAGACGTCTTACAAAACTTCAACATCATTCATTCAACATTTAATTAATCTAATGATTAATTAAATTATTCTTTTCTTTACCCGAAAACATCATAGAGTGAGCATTTGTTTTTGCCTCCGTTTTTGCTCAGCCCACAACCTTGTCTCTCCATTTTTCTCTCTCACACGAAATTTTATTTAATTAAACAATCTTTTCTCTCTTCTCTCTCTCTCTCTCTTTCCTCTCACTCTCCACCAATTTGCTTAATTAAACAACACACCCACGTGCATCCTCTTTTCTCTCTTCTCTCTCTCTCTTTCCTCGCACACACTACCCACGGCTTCTGTTCCCTTCTTCTTCCTCAGTTCCTCTTCTTCTTTCTCTTCTTCTGCAACTTTTATTCTTTTCTCTCTTAGTTTCTTTACTTCAGTTTCTTTTAATCAATTGGATTGAGAGGTATCTTAGGCTACTATATATATGTAATTTTTTTGGGCCAAAATCTTAGGGGGGCTTAAGCCCCCCTAAGTCCCTACATAGTTCCGCCACTGGGTGAGGGCATGTGCTAGGTTCAATATTTTTGCATTATGTCGATTTAAGAATTCCTTAAAAATCATGATCTGAGCATGGGAATATTTTGGTCCGAAAGTAAAAAAATGAATTTTGGTCAAACTATCGTGTGTTATAGCCCACCGTTTTTGGTGAAAAATCAAGATTTGGCCAAAAGAGTAAAAATTTCTCAAAATTTTAGCAGTGATAAAACTTGTTTTTTAAGATGTTTTTCGAGGGCAAGGGGGAGGACTAGGGGTGGGGCAAGGGTGTGGACGAGGGTGAGGGGAAGTGCTTGGGTCGATATTTTTGCTTTATGTCGATTTGTGAAATCCTTGAAAATCATGATTTGAGCGTGGGAAGCTTTTGTGCGAAAGTAAAAACACGAGATTTTGGTTAAAAAATTATGTGTTATACCCACGGTTTTGGGTGAAAAATCAAGATTTGGCAAAAAGAGTAAAATTTCTCAAAATTTTATCGGTGATAAAACTTGTTTTTTAAGATGTTTTTCGAGGGCGGGGGGGGAGGACGAGGGGCAGGGCGAGGGCGAGGTAAAGACCGAGGGCGAGGACATGGGCTTCGGCGAGGGTATGAACGAGGGTGAGGGCAAGTGCTAGGGTTGATATTTTTGCATTATATCGATTTGTGAAGTCCTTAAAATTCATGATTTGAGCGTGGGAAGATTTTGGTGCGAAAGCAAAATCATGTCCTCGCCCTCGGTTTTTACCACGCCCTCGCCCTTTCCCTCATCCTCGCCTTCGCCCACAAAAAACATTTTAAAAAACAAGTATTATCACTGGTAAAATTTTGATACATTTTTACACTTTTTACCGAATCTTGATTTTTCACCCAAAACCGTGGGCTATAACACACGATTTTTTTACCAAAATCTCATTTTTTTACTTTCGCACCAAAATCTTCCCACGCTCAAATTATGATTTTTAAGGAATTCTCAAATTGACATAATGCAAAAATATAGACCCTAGCACTTGGCCTCGCCCTAGTCCATACCCTGGCCGACGCCCATGTCCTCGCCCACATCCTCGCCCTCGGTCTTTAACAGGCCCTCGCCCTTCCCCTCTCCCTCGCCCTCGCCCTCGCCCTCAAAAAAACATTTTAAAAAAACAAGTATTATCACTGGTTAAATTTTGAGAAATTTTTACACTTTTGCCAAATCTTGATTTTTCACCCAAAACCATGAGATATAACACACGATTTTTTGACCAAAATCTCATTTTTTTACTTTCGTACCAAAATCTTCCCACGCTTAAATCATGATTTTCAAGGAATTCTCAAATCTACAAAATTCAAAAATATCGACCCTAGTACTTGCCCTCGCCCTCGTGTACCACGTCTCCGACGCCCACATCCTCGCCCTCACCCTCGCCCTCTACCTCTCCTTCGCACGCACCCTCGCCATCGCCCCCGCACTCGCCCTTTCCCTCGCCCCTTGACCTCGACCTCGCCCTCGCACTCGCCCTTTCCC
This sequence comes from Rubus idaeus, assembly GCA_030142095.1. Lineage (NCBI taxonomy): Eukaryota > Viridiplantae > Streptophyta > Magnoliopsida > Rosales > Rosaceae > Rubus > Rubus idaeus. The sequence continues at coordinate 26,607 of CM057971.1, forward strand.
TCGCCCTTGACCTCGACCTCGCCCTCGCACTCGCCCCTCGCCCCCGCCTTCGCCCTCCCCCCCCCGCCCTCCCCCGCCCCTCGCCCCCGCCCACCTCCCTTCGCACCCCCCCTCGCCCTCGCCCCCTAGCCCCCGCACTCGCCCTTTCCTTCCCCCTCGCCCTCGCCCATGCACTCGCCCTTTCCTTTCACCTCGCTATTCCTTTCGTCCTAACCCTCGTACCTCATCATCGCCCTTTCGCTCACCCACGCCCTTGACCTCGCCAATCCTTTCGCCCCTTACCCTCGCCCTCGCCCTCTTCCTTGCCGTCGCTCTTCCTTTCGCCCTTGCCCTCGCCCCTCACCCTTTACCTCTCCTTCGCACGCACCCTCGCCCCCGCCATCCCCCCTTCCCTCGCCCCGGTCCTTGACCTCGCTATTCCTTTCGTTCTACCCCTCGTCATTCATTCTGCCCTTGTCCTCGCCCTTTCCCTAATCCTCGCCATTTTCCTCGCCCACGCCCTCGACCTCGTCAATCCTTTCGCCCTTACCCTCGCCCTCGCCCTCTTCCATGCCCTCGCCCTTCCTTCCGCCCTTTCCCTCGCCCTCGCACTCGCCCTCTACCTCGCCCTCGTCGTCGTCCTCGTCCTCTTATTCGGCCACGCCCTCACCCTCGCCCTCATCCTTGCCCTCGCCCTCGCCCTTGCTCTCGCCCCTCACCCTCCCCCTCGCCCTCACCCTCGCCCATGCGCTCGCCCTAGCACTCAACCTCGCCCTTAACCTTGCCCTCGCCCTCGCCCACGCCCTTCCCCTTCCCCTTGCCCTCGTCCACGCCCTCACCCTATTCCTCGTCCTCGCACTCTTCCTCCCCCTCCTCCTCGCCTCGTCCGCGCCTTCGTCCTTGCCCTCGCCCTCGCCCTTGCTCTCGCCCTCGCCCTTGCCCTCCCCCCTCACATTCCCCCCTTTCCCTCGCCCTCCCCCTAGCCGTCGCCCTCAACCTCGCCCTTACCCTCGTCCTCGCCCACGCCCTCGCCCTTCCCCTTATTCCTCATTCTCCTCGTCCTCCTCCTCCTCGCCCTCCACTCGCCCTCCACTCAACCTTGACCTCGCACTCTTCCTCCCCCTCCTCCTCACCCCTAAACCCTAAATCCTCGTCCTCGCACTCTTCCTCCCCCTCCTCCCGCTGCTCGCCCTCGCCCTCGCCCTCGCCCTCAACCTCGCCTCAACCTCGCCCTCAACCTCACCTTGTCCCTCGTCCTTGCCCTCATCCACGCCCTAGCCCTAGCCCTCCCCCTCGCCCTCGTTCTCGTTCTCGGCCCTCACCCTCGTTCACGCCCTTGTCCTCGCCCTCCCCCCCCCCCCTCGTCCTCAACCTCGCCCTCGCCCTTCCCCTTGCCCTCGTCCACGCCATCACCCTATTCCTCGTCCTCCCACTCTTCCTCCCCCTCGCCCTCGCCCTCGCCCTTAACCAACCCGTCCTCCTCGTCCTCGCATTCGACCACACCCTCACCCTCTCCCAAGTCCCGGTTCTTGCCCTCGCCCTCGCCCTCGCCCTCGCCCTCGCCCTCGTCCTCGTCCTTGCCCTCACACTCGTCCTCGCCCTCACCCTCGCCCTCGTCACGCCCAAGCCCTCGCTCTTCCTTTCGCCCTCGCCCTCACCCCTTTACCTCGCCTTCGCACGCACCCTCGCCCATTCCCTCGCCCCGGTCCTCGACCTCGCTATTCCTTTCGTTCTAACCCTCGTCATTCATTTTGCCCTTGTCCTCGCCCTTTCCCTAATCCTCGCCATTTTCCTCACCCACGCTCTCGACCTCGTCAATCCTTTCGGCCTTACCCTCGCCTTCGCCCTCTTCCATGCCCTCGCCCTTCCTTTCGCCCTTTCCCTCGCCCTCGCACTCGCCCTCTACCTCGCCCTCCCCCTTGCCCTCGTCGTCGTCCTCGTCCTCTCATTCGGCCACGCCCTCACCCTCGCCCTCATCCTTGCCCTCGCCCTCGCCCTTGCTCTCGCCCCTCACCCTCCCCTTGCCCTCGCCCCAGCACTCAACCTCGCCCTCAACCTCGCCCTCGCCCACCGCCTCACCCTATTCCTCGTCCTCGCACTCTTCCTCCCCCTCCTTCTCGCTCTCGCCCTCCCCTCTCCCTTGCCCCCTCCCCTCACCCTCGCGCTCGCTCACAACCTCGCCCTTGCCCGCGCCCTAGCCTACGCCCTCGCCCTTCCCCTTGCATTCGTCCACGCCCTCACCTATTCCTCCTCCTCCCCCTCCTCCTCGCCCTCAACTCGTCCGCGCCCTCGTCCTTGCCCCTCGCCCTCCCCCTCGCCCTCCCCCTTTCCCTCGCCCTCCCCCTAGCCGTCGCCCCTCAACCTCGCCCTCACCCTCGTCCTCGCCCACGCCCTCGCCCTTCCCCTTGCATTCGTCCACGCCCTCACCCTATTCCTCGTCCTCGTCCTCGTCCTCCTCCTCCTCCTCGCCCTCCCCTCGCCCTTGACCTCGCACTCTTCCTCCCCCTCCCTCCTCACCCCTAAACCCTAAATCCTCGTCCTCGCACTCTTCCTCCCCCCTCCTCCCCGCTGCTCGCCCTCCCCCTCGCCCTCGCCCTCACCCTCAACCTCAACCTCGCCCTCAACCTCACCCCCGTCCCTCGTCCTTGCCCTCATCCACGCCCCCAGCCCTCGCCCTCGTTCTCGTTCGGCCCTCGCCCTCGTTCACGCCCTTGTCCTCGCCCCCCCCCCTCCCCTCGCCCCCCTCGCCCTCAACCTCGCCCCTCGCCCTTCCCCTTGCCCTCGTCCACGCCATCACCCTATTCCTCGTCCTCGCACTCTTCCTCCCCCTCGCCCTCCCCTCGCCCTTGACCAACCCCCTCCTCCTCGTCCTCGTATTCGACCACGCCCTCACCCCTCTCCCAAATCCCGGTTCTTGCCCTCGCCCTCGCCCTCGTCCTCACCCTCGTCCTTGCCCTCACACTCGTCCTCGCCCCTCACCCTCGCCCTCCTCGCCCTCCACTCGCCCTTGACCTCGCACTCTTCCTCCCCCTCCTCCTCACCCCTAAACCCTAAATCCTCGTCCTCGAACTCTTCCTCCCCTTCCTCCGCCGCTGCTCGCCCTCGCCCTCGCCCCCTCGCCCTCAACCTCGCCCTCAACCTCACCCCCGTCCCTCGTCCTTGCCCTCATCCACGCCCCCAGCCCTCGCCCTCCCCCCTCGCCCTCGTTCTCATTCTCATTCCGGCCCTCGCCCTCGTTCACGCCCTTGTCCTCGCCCTCCTTCTCCCCCGCCCCCCCCCCCCCCCCCCCCGTCGTCCTCGCCCTTCCCCTTGCCCTCGTCCACGCCATCACCCTATTCCTCGTCCTCGCACTCTTCCTCCCCCTCGCCCTCGCCCTTTATCAACCCCCTCCTCCTCGTCCTCGTATTCGACCACGCCCTCACCCTCTCCCAAGTCCCGGTTCTTGCCCCTCGCCCTCGCCCTCGTCCTCACCCTCGTCCTTGCCCTCACACTCGTCCTCGCCCTCACCCTCACCCTCGCCCTCGTCACGCCCTTGCCCTCCCCCCTCCCCCTCCCTCAACCTCGCCCTCAACCTCGCCCTCGCCCTTCCCCTCGCCCTCGTCCACGCCCCTAACCCTAATCCTCGTCCTTGACCTCCTCGCCCTCCTCCTCGCCCTCGCCCTCACCCTCCCCTCGCCCTTGACCTCCCCCCTCCCCCTCGTCCTCGCATTCGACCATGCCCTCATCCTCTCCATTGTCCTCGCCCTCACCCGCGCCCTCGTCCTACCTCTTCCCCTCGTCCTACCCCTTCCCCTCGCCCTCGCTTACAACCTCGTCCTTGCCCTCACACTCGTCCTCGCCCTCACCCTCGCCCTCGTCACCCCCTTGCCCTCGCTCTTCCTTTCGCCCTTGCCCTCGCCCTCACCCTTTACCTCTACTTCGCACGCACCCTCGCCCCCGCCATCGCCCCTTCCCTCGCCCGGTCCTTGACCTCGCTATTCCTTTCGTTCTAACCCTCGTCATTCATTTTGCCCTTGTCCTCGCCCTTTCCCTAATCCTCGCCATTTTCCTCGCCCACGCCCTTGACCTCGTCAATCCTTTCGCCGTTACCCTCGCCCTCGCCCTCTTCCATGCCCTCGCCCTTCCTTTCGCCCTTTCCCTCGCCCACGCCCACGCCCTCGCCCTCTACCTCGCCCTCCCCCTTGCCCTCGTCGTCGTCCTCGTCCTCACATTCGGCCACGCCCTCAACCTTGCCCTCATCCTTGCCCTCACCCTAAACCCTAAACCCTAAGCCCTCGCCCTTCCCCTTGCATTCGTCCACGCCCTCACCTATTCCTCCTCCTCCCCCTCCTCCTCGCCCTCACCTCGTCCGCGCCCTCGTCCTTGCCCTCCCCCTCGCCCTCCCCCTTTCCCTCGCCCCTCCCCCTAGCCGTCGCCCTCAACCTCGCCCTTACCCTCGTCCTCGCCCACGCCGCGCCCTTCCCCTTGCATTCGTCCACGCCCTCACCCTATTCCTCGTCCTCGTCCTCGTCCTCCTCCTCCTCCTCCTCGCCCTCCCCTCGCCCTTGACCTCGCACTCTTCCTCCCCCTCCTCCTCACCCCTAAACCCTAAATCCTCGTCCTCGCACTCTTCCTCCCCCTCCTCCCGCTGCTCGCCCTCCCCCCGCCCCCTCGCCCTCGCCCTCGCCCTCGCCCTCAACCTCGCCCTCAACCTCGCCCTCAACCTCACCCCCGTCCCTCGTCCTTGCCCTCATCCACGCCCCTAGCCCTCGCCCTCCCCCTCGCCCTCGTTCTCGTTCGGCCCTCGCCCCTTGTTCACGCCCTTGTCCTCGCCCCTCCCCCTCCCCCCGCCCCCTCGCCCTCAACCTCGCCCTCGCCCTTCCCCTTGCCCTCGTCCACGCCATCACCCTATTCCTCGTCCTCGCACTCTTCCTCCCCCTCGCCCTCCCCTCGCCCTTGACCAACCCCCTCCTCCTCGTCCTCGTATTCGACCACGCCCTCACCCTCTCCCAAGTCCCGGTTCTTGCCCTCGCCCTCGCCCTCATCCTCACCCTCGTCCTTGCCCTCACACTCGTCCTCGCCCTCACCCTCGCCCTCCACTCGCCCTTGACCTCGCACTCTTCCTCCCCCTCCTCCTCACCCCTAAACCCTAAATCCTTGTCCTCGCACTCTTCCTCCCCTTCCTCCTGCCTCGCCTCGCCCTCGCCCTCGCCCTCACCTCGCCCTCAACCTCGCCCTCAACCTCGCCCTCAACCTCGCCCTCAACCTCGCCCTCAACCTCGCCCTCAACCGCACCCCCTGTCCCTCGTCCTTGCCCTCATCCACGCCCCCAGCCCTCGCCCTCCCCCTCGCCCTCGTTCTCATTCGGCCCTCGCCCTCGTTCACGCCCCTCCCCCTCCCCCTCCCCCTCCCCCTCCCCCCCCCCCCCCCCCCCCGTCGCCCTCGCCCTTCCCCTTTCCCTCGTCCACGCCATCACCCTATTCCTCGTCCTCGCACTCTTCCTCCCCCTCGCCCTCGCCCTTTATCAACCCCCTCCTCCTCGTCCTCGTATTCGACCACGCCCTCACCCTCTCCCAAGTCCCGGTTCTTGCCCTCGCCCTCGCCCTCGTCCTCACCCTCGTCCTTGCCCTCACACTCGTCCTCGCCCTCACCCCTCACCCCTCGCCCTCGTCACGCCCCTTGCCCCTCCCCCTCCCCCTCCCTCAACCTCGCCCTCAACCTCGCCCTCGCCCTTCCCCTTGCCCTCGTCCACGCCCCTAACCCTAATCCTCGTCCTTGACCTCCTCGCCCTCCTCCTCGCCCTCGCCCTCACCCCCTCCCCTCGCCCTTGACCTCCCCCCTCCCCCTCGCCCTTGACCTCCCCTCGCCCTTGACCTCCCCTCGCCCTCGACCTCCCCCTCCCCCCTCCCCTCGCCCTTGACCTCGCACTCTTCGTCCTCCTCCTCCTCCCCCTCGCCCTCAACCTCACCCCCGTCCCTCGCCCTTGCCCTCATCCATGCCCCTCATCCATGCCCTAGCCCCCCCCCCCCCCTCCCCCTCCCCCTCCCTCTCCCCCTCAACCCGTCCTCGCCCACGCCCTCGCCCTCAACCTCGCCCTCGTCCACGGCACCATATCCTCCCCCTTCACCTCGCCCTCCCCTCGCCCTCTTCTCGCCCTCGCACTCTTCCTCCCCCTCTCTATCCCCCTTATCCTCACCCTTGCCCTCGCCCTTGCCCTCGCCCTTAACCTCGCCCTTAACCTCGCCCTCGCCCTCAACCTCGCCCTCGCCCCTTCCCCCCCTCGTGATTGTCCTCGCCCTCACGCCCGCCCTCCGCCCCCCCCGCCCTCGCCCCCCCCTCATCCACGCCCTCACCCTCGCCGTCGTCCTCACCCCTCGCCTTCGCCCTTGCCTTCCCCCTTGCCCTCGTCCTCGTCCTCGTCCTCGTCCTCGCATTCGGCCACGCCCTCACCCTCGTCCTCGCCCTCACCCTCGCCCTCATCCTTGCTCTCGCCCTCACCCTCCCCGCCGCCCTCCCCCTCGCCCTCGCCCTCACCCTCCCTCTCTCCCTCCCCCTCGCCCTCGCCCTTGCCCTCACCCTAGCCCTAGCCCTCGCCCTAGCCCTCGCTCTCGCCCTCAACCTCGCTCTTAACCTCGCCCCTCGCCCTCGCCCACGCCCTCACCCTATTCCTTGTCCTCCCCCTCCCTCCTCGCCCCTCGCCCTCGCCCTCGCCCCTCCCCTCGCCCTTGACCTCGCCCCTCTCCGCGCCCTCCCCTCGCCCTTTCCCTCGCCCCGGCCCTCACCCTCGCCATCGCTCTCCCCCTCGCCATCGCCCTCGCCCTCGCCCTCGCCCTTGCCCTCGCCTATGTCCTCGTCTTCGCATTTCCCTTCACCCTCACCCTAGCCCTCTCCCTTTCCCTCGCCCCCTTCCTCCCCCTCGTGATTGTCCTCGCCCTCACGCCCGCCCTCGCCCTCACCCTAACACTCGCACTCGTCCACGTCCACGTCCTCACCCCGGCCGTTGTCCTCACCCTCGCCCTCCCCCTTCCCTCGTCCTCGTCCTCGCATTCGGCCACGCCCCTCACCCTCGCCCTCGCCCTCGCCCTCGCCCCTCACCCCTCCCCCTCGCCCTCACCCCTCGTCCTTGCCCCCCGCCCTAGCCCTCGCCCTCAACCTCACTCTCAACCTCGCCCTTGCCCTCGCCCTCGCCCCCACACCCTCCCCCTTCCCCTTGCCCTCGTCCACGCCCTCACCCTATTCCTCGTCCTCGCACACTTCCTCCCCCCTCCTCCTCGCCCTCGCCCTCGCCCTCTTCCTCCCCCTCGCCCTTGACCTCGCCCTCCCCTCACCCTTGCCCACACCCTTGCAAGGGCTAAAATTAGCACTCAATTAAATCCTTGCAAATAAGAATCTGTCACGAAGTATTATGGATAAGCAAGGGTCTCCCGCAGAGGATTGATCTAATTACTAAACTAGAACGACTAAACAATAATATAAAGATGAGGGTTTTTAACTAAACTAGTGAACAAGTTAATTAAATGATGGAAATAAATTCAAGATGTGAAAGTTTATGATGAGAGAAATCAGTGAGAATAATGTAACCAGGGACATGCTATTCACCACAAGATAATGTTTCATTCATGATATGTTAACCAATAAACTTTTTCTTCAATTGAATGCCATTACTCAAGCTAAGCCGATGGTATGTCGAACTTAACCTATTAATCTCTCATACTTGGTATGTTAGATGCATGATGTTTACAATCTAACTTAGCCTCCAATAAGCAACCTAGGATGATGTTTCCGAACGGTTCAACAAATCAAAAGTCATTAAGTTTTAAGACATTCTGAGTAACGCTAGGCAACTTCGGTACTGATGTTGTTCTAATTACCTAGATATTGATTCATATGAATAGGCCAATTATTCATGTGCTACTCTAGAATATGTTATGATAAGGATGGTCATGCATACATTCATAGCAATAAAATCCTAGCATGCTTACTAAGTGTGCACTCAAAATAAACAGACAAGAAGTTTATCAATGAAAAACCAATGAATCAACAAACAAATAATATCCAAAGAGTTATTGATTAACGGCAATATCATAAAATCCACATGTCTAGGGCTAGAAGCAGCCCCTAGTTACTAAGGAAACTAGCCACATATAGTCATGGTGGCAATCACAAAATTCATAAGAAAATACTAAGAAACCGAAAGATGGATAGAGTCACGGCGATCTTCACGGCTCTCCAACACTTGCTCTCTCGGTATGATGATACGACGGTCTGATCCTGGCTGATTAAGAGATGCTTAAGTACCCCAGGTTAGGGTTTAATTCGTCCAAGCCCAATAGGAGTCGAAGCCCATAAGGAAAAGTCATAAATCCTAAATCAATTAGGATTCCAAATTCGCGGCAGATTGACCTTCGCTCACTTAAACAGTCATAACTTCTTCTAGAAAACTCCAAATCATGAACCGTCAAAAGTTCTGGAAAATAGACATCCGGAGATTTTTATACATATATGGTATATATTCTAATTCATCCTTAGCCGCTCCCAGTTCTCCGTCAAAGTAGACTGATCTGCACAGGCAGATTCACCAACTTAGCTTTTAATTGTCACTTTTGCTTCTTTTCATTCCTCAACACTCCAAGAGTCCTATAAAATATAAAACAACATAACTAACTCGAATAAAGATGGAATGTGAGAGAATTAATATAGAATTAAGCACAATAGAGCATACCAATATACTCTCATCACCCACCACAACCAAAGACCGTATAATAGCTGAGCCTTCCACTTGTACCTGCAAGGCAGTATTCATTTTTATGAATACAACATGGCTGAGTCGTCCACCCGCACCAGACGGCAGTGTGCATTTTCATGGACACATCAGTAACATTTCTCAAACTCGTTTATTTATAATAATTTAATTTTGTTTAATTTAATTTCTACAATTAAATATTTGTGAATAAATTTGAAAATTGTTACTGTGTAAATATTTGTTTAATTATTTTCTATTTTGCATAATAAATTTTGAATCGAAATTAGTTAATTCTTCTAGTAGCTGATGTGTTTCTGTTTACTTGATTCTGTTTTACAGAAAACTTTTATGTGTTCTTGTTTTAAGGCTCAAAACGTAAGATGAATGCATGTAATTGGTGCTAGAATTAGGATTTTTAATTCTAATTCACAAGTAGTAAAGGCTTTGGGAAAATGTCGGAATCAAGTAAAAAGGATTGCGGACATATGAACTTTTCTATAATGGGTCGTGCACATTAATTAACAACTCTTCTTCTATGCGCTAGACGTGTTTTGACTCGCGACCTTTGCATGTTTAATTGGTTAACTTAGGCACTACGTTTGGGTTAATTGGTTAACTTATACATGTTTTGACTTGCGACCTTTGCGTGTTTAATTGTTTAGCATGTCAGTGCTTTCATGGAGTTAATTTTCATAGGGAAGGTTTTATTTGGGGGTGATAACCGACTTTTCGGCATCCCACATATGTTAATTTCTGATTCATGGCTAGGGAGTTGATTATGACTGGGTGATAACCGACTTTTCGGCATTCCACATGTTAATTTCGATCCAATACTTGTATATATCAGCCATGCGAGGCCAAAGGAGGCCAGCGAAGCGAAGCCAAAGGATGCCAACCAAGCGAGGCCAACCAAGGGAGGCGAAAGGAAGCCAGCCAAGGGTGGTGAAATGAGGGCAGCCAAGTAAGGCCAAGCGCGGCCAATTTTGGCGGTCCAACCACGAGGTTTCACTCAAGAAAGATGTTCTAACACTGTTAAAATTAACCCCAATTTTTTTTTCCAATTTTTTTTTTTCAAAATTATTTTTTTTTGCCAAAGATGGCATGTTCCTATTTTCATACTAAAATCTTACCACCCCCAAAACATAATTTTTTAGCACTTCTCCAACTGATGGAACACAAAAATTTGTAATCGTTTATTTTTTACAATTTTTCAACTTCGGAAGATTAGAAAGAAAAAAAAAACGAGTCGATATTTTATACTTCCCTCAATTGAAACACTTTTAAATAATCATTTTTTACGAATGTTGAAATTTTGGCACAGGAAAATTTAAAGAAAAACAATGTCCAACCAAAAGAGGCTAGCCAGCCGAGACCAAAGGAAGGAGGCCAGCCAAGGGAGGCCACCCAAGCGACGCCGGCCGAAGCCCTCTAAGAGAGGCCAAAAGAGGCCACCCAATCGAGGCCATCCTAGGGAGGCCAAAGGAGACCACAATAGCGAGGCCAACCTAGGCCAGCCAAGCGAGACAAAAGGAGGCCACCCACGCGAGGCCAACCGACACCAGAAAGGGAGGCCAACCGAGGCCAACCAACGGACGCCAACCGAGGCCAACCAACGGACGCCAACCGAGGCCAACCAACGGACGCCAACCGATGCCGGCCTAGGGAGGCCAAGCGAGGCCAACCAAGTGAGGCCAAAGGAAGCCACACAAGCGATGCCAAAGGAGGCCAACCAAGCGAGGCAAATGGAGGCCAGCCAAGGGAGTCCAATCAAGTCCACCTATACAAGGCTAGCCAAGGGAGGCCAACCAATGTAGGCCAACCAAGGGAGGCCAACCAAGGCCACCTCAACAAGGCCAACCGAGGCCACCCTAGCGAGGCCATGAGAGGTCAACCAAGCGAGGCCAATGGAGACCACCCAAGCATGGACACCCATGCGAGGCCAGCCAAGGGACGCCAACCGATGTCAAAGGCAGCACCCAAGTGAGGGCACCTAAGCGATGCCAAAGAAGGCCAGCCTACCGAGGCCAATGGAGCCCAGCCAAGCGAGGCTAACAAAGGGAGGCGAAAGGAGGTCAGCCAAGTGAGGCCAACCGCGGCCAATTTTGGCGATCAAACCACGAGGTTTCACTCAAGAATGATGTTCTAATACCGTTGAATTTAACCCCAATTTTTTCTCCAATTTATGTTTTTTTCAAAATTATGGTTTTTCACCCAAATTTGTGGACTAATCCACACGATTTTTGCCAAAAATCGCATGTTCCTATTTCCGTACCAAAATCTTACCACACACAAATCATAATTTTTTAGCACTTTTTGAACTGACGGAACGCAAAAATTTGTAATCGTTTATTTTTTACTATTTTTCAACTTCGGAAGCCAAGAAAAATAAATAAATAAAGGAGTCGATATTTTCGAGTTCCCTCAAATGGAACACCTTTAAATAATCATTTTTTACCAATGAAGAAATTTTGGCACGGGAAAATTTGAAGAATAACAATGCTCAACCAAGCGAGGCCAAAGGATGTCAGCCAAGCGAGGCCAATTGCGGCCAATTTTGGCTGTCCAACCACGAGGTTGCACTCAAGAATGAAGTTCTGACAACATTGAAATTAATGTATTTCACCCAAATATGTGGACTATGGCACACGTTTTTTGCCAAAAATCGCATTTTCCTATTTTCATACCCAAATCGTACCACCCACAAATCAAAAAAATTTAGCACTTCTCGAACTGACGGAACGCAAAAATTTGTAATTGTTTATTTTTTTACGATTTTTCAACTTCGGAAGACTAGAAAATTTTAAAAAAAAATAAACGAGTCGATATTTTCGAGTTCTCTCAAATGGAACACCTTTAAATAATCATTTTTTTAGCAATGAAGAAATTTTGGAACGGGAAAATTTGAAGAATAACAATGCTCAACCAAGTGAGGCCAAAGGATGCCAGCCAAGCGAGGCCAACCGCGGCCGAGGGAGGCTAATCGAGGCCACCCAAGCGAGGCCAATTGAGGCCAGCCTAGGGAGGCCAACCGAAGCCCACCAACCGAGGCCAAAGGAGGCCACCCAAGCGATTCCAAAGGAAGCCATCAAACGGAGGCCAACTGAGGTCAGCCAAGCGAGGCCAATAGAGTCCACCCACGCGAGACCAGCCATTCGTGGCTAACTGAGACCACACAAGGAAGCCAAAGGAGGCCAGCCAACGGAGCCCACCCATGCGAAGCTAAAGGAGGGACGACAACCGGGGCCAGCCAAGCGAGGCCAAAGGAGGCCACCCATGCGAGGATAGCCAAGGGACGCCAACCGAGGCCCAGCCAATGGTGGTAAATTTAGGCCAGCCTAGGGAGGCCAGCCAAGCGAGGCCAACCATGGGAGGCGAAAGGAGGCTAGCCAAGCGAGGCCAACTGCGGCCAATTTACCCAAAATGGTACCTCCATAACTCAAAATGGTACCTATAAATTGTACTATTACCCAAAATGGTACCTGAACTATTGCACTATTACCCAAAATGGTACCTGAACTATTGGCCATTATCCAAAATGGTACCCAACTTAACTACGGAGGTACTATTTTGGGTAATGGCACAATAGTTCAGGTACCATTTTGGGTTTTTACCCTTGTATCTATTGGTAAAAAGCCCATATATATATGAGTCCTTTTGTAATAATAAACTTGTTGTTTCATGTTTTGAATGGGAACTGCGCGCGTGATGGAGATGAAGTGCCTTCCCAATGGCCAGTTACTGACTGAATCTGATGGAGCTCTGCCTTTGGTGACGGTTCCAGCCCCTCAATTTAACAAGGATTATGGCATCATCTGGACATCTTCTCCTGATCGGCTTGAGATGCCTCATGCCTCCAAAGCCCTTCCTCCACCATTCAAATTGCTCAGATTCTCCATGTGTTTCAGAATCTGGCTCTGACATCTTCAGCAAGCGAGAAGTAATACAAAAACTTAGGCAACAATTGAAGAGAAGAGACGACATGATCCTAGAGATGCAGGATCAGATTGTAGAGTTGCAGAATTCACTGAATGCTCAGCTGGCACATGATACCCATTTGCAATCGCAGCTTGATGCAGCAAATAAGGACCTTTTTTATTCTGAGAGAGAAATCCAAAGGCTTAGGAAGGCAATTGCATATCACTGTGTGGGACATGTGAGCTCCAACGATAAACCAGCCCCCGCCACTATTTGGCCATCTGAAGTAGAAACGGTCATGGAAATGGGTATCTTGATGGGGAAAGCAATTTTGACTACAAGAAATGAAATAATTGCTTTGCTAGAGTTATTTCCCATTTGCGCACAGTTTTCTTTTCAATTCCTGACTACAAGAAAAATGGCAAGCATACACAAGTAACCATTAATTGAAACCTAAAAACTGCACTAAGAAGGCAAGCATACTAAAGTAACCAATGATTGAAACCTAAAAACTGCGCTACACAGCTGCAATAATCCTTTTATCCTATTGGGAATGAAATCCCAATAGAAAGTATTTCATGCTGCACTAAATACACAATTATTCAAAGACGGCCCTGGCCAACTGATTTTCCATGTAATGTGCATTCGTTCTGTTTATCAACACCCCAGTCCATGATCACAATTATTGGCCAAGACCTGTAACGTTTAACGTGTGTTCAAATCAAATTCCCCAACTTCGCGCCAGCCATCCTGCATGCCCGTAGATCCATTCTCAGTCTCCTCGTCATTCAGAAAATCTTCAGATGGTTCTTTCTCATCTCTTTGCATACTATTTCCCCATCCATTTATCATCTCTTCTGGGTTAGCCCCGTGTTCCTGTACTCTCATATCATGACCAATCGGGACATCATTGCCTTGAGACCCAAGTGCACTTGCCCTTATTGGGGCCCGAGCCAACATTTCAGCATGTGTTTGTGACTCAACCCGAGCTTGCTCTGCCTGAACAATCGCTGCCATTCGAGCTTTCTCTCTTGAATCAAGCTCTGCTCGTAATTCCAGACATGCCCGTTTTTCTTCTTGGCAAAGAGCCTGCTCAATCATAAGTCTCTCTTCGGACCGAAATTCCCCAAAAGCACGTTTGCGGGAGATAATGTTGAAGGCCAGTGCCTGTTTCTCAAACGTTGCTGTAAACTCTGCAACTTTCGCAGAAATGTTGTGATCCCACTGCTGAGAGCGAGATGGCATCATGCCTGTAGTGTCAGAATCAAGGATTCGGTCATCCTCCTCAGCCTCATAATCTGCCACTACATGGTACGGCAGTAACCTGCCAATTAAAGGATAGAAAGGATATAAGAAAGCCTGAAAAGTGCAACGATTCCCAAAAAAAAAAAGAGCCATGCACAGGTAAGTTAAATAAATAGCTGGAGATACAGCATATTGCTTTCAAATTTCAATCATCAATTTGAAACAAGTCAACTGAGAAGTAGGTACCCCCATCTTCAAGGTAAGATGGCATACAAATTTGTCATTACCAAAACTTAGGTACTGCTGTAATAAGAAACATTGTACTATAAATCACATCATCCGAGTATAATAACTTCAATGCCAATTTGCACAAAGTCGAGTTGGAGGGCACGCGGTTGAAAACAAATCATACTGTTAACAAGATAGACAAACAGTTGTGGCATAATCTATATTAATAAAGTGCTTTTTAAAGGCCATATTGCCATTGGACTAACACCAGCTACCAATACTCTGGATATTCTACCACCCATCCAAAACCACTTTGATTCATAATTTTCAAACAAGGTTTACATAAATGAAATTTTGAAATCAGTGATTTTCTCATCACATTAACATCCCTGGAATGCTGAATGCTCAGATTTTGTATTAAGAATTTAAAAAGAATGTAAGTTGAATCTATCTAACAATATTTGAAAAAAGAAAAATATGCATACAGTAGCAGGAATAAGTACTCACACAATGCATAAAATATAGAAGACTCCTTCAAAATAATTTAAGGCATGTAAAGTAAACCAATTTGACTCCAGATATCTAAAGAAGAGAGAAAAATCATCAGTGACCAACTCCAAATATCATGGTTGCTTGTACCAAATAAGCATCTAGCCGAGCTACGTGTCGTATTTGGCTAGAACCGACAATGAAAGCGAAACAGTTGCAGAATACTGTTGGAAGTCGGTTCGGTATTGTGATATCATATAACACAGATTTCAGGTCCTAAAGCCACGTCCACCATCGCAACCACCTACCAACCTCTTTTAGGATACTTATCGAGGACAGAGTGTCACGTTCAATCCGGACAGAGCTAGGCATTCCAATCAGGCTGACCAAGACTCCTCTGTATCTACTATATCGAGCAAAGCTTGGAACAGGCTCATTGCACTGGGTGCTCGGTACTTTTCCACAAAGGTTGAACAAGCCCATCAACATGTGTCAGAGAACCATGGCACTATCATACAACCCTGTGGCAGTATAGGTGGCAGAGGGGACCACTAGTCGCACCAGACACGGGTACAACATCTGGGCTTCTAGAAGAGAAGGTGTCAATCTATAATTGAGACAACACTGGCTCTTAGCTATTGTCTAGCATGTGGTTTGGGGTTTAGGCACATTGCAGACACACAAAGTGAACTCTCCCGACATTGAAAAAATGCAAAAGAAAGGTTCCTGGTTTCTTCTAATATAGAGCATTGCCTTCACATATTCAAGTTACGTTACTCAATTCCCATGAAAACTCTCTAAATTTGATATTTGAATATTCCCCTTCTGACCAAGTCATCAGAGGGTTATTGGCCGGAACCACAGCGCTAACCCCCAACGGTAGCTAGTATACTTGGATTCTGCAGGGTTCCTGGCTAGGGAGATTGCAGCAAGGGACATGCAAGCTGCCATTGTTACTGAACATCTTTGCATATTCGAAGTTGACTTGTGGTTCACTCCCAACAATTTCACCCCGACCTAAAGGAAGGAAAGGAGCTTACATTCCAAAATATTCATATTCACGACCTACCACTTTGACTCCAGTTGGTATTTCATCAACTTACTGTAGCAGCATGCAAACTACCAAATGGAATTATTACCCGAGAGAACAATTCATGTCGACCCACTTTACATATCTATGCTATATAAAGTACTTCCATAAAGGATAATTCCTACACGACAGAGGACCCTGCAAAATTATTTTATACTTTAGTGTGCTGCCACAAAACTTTATGTCTCCCACTTTAAATGAGCTCAAGGTTTGACTCTGTCAAAAAATGGAAGGGCTACCCTAGGAGGCAGTGAGGCAGAGAAACCCTTGAGGGAAAATACATGCAGAGCATTTTGGCAACCTTATCTTCTGTGTGACATCATTTTAGACACAGTGCTCAAAAATCAAAAAAAAATCCATAGCATACAGAAACATCCACAGTACTGAATAGAATAGTAAAATACTTCTGCAGTATTCTTTACCTCAGGCATGCTGAAAAATTTTCAACATTACTTCCTACTGATCCATGGATGTTATGTGAGTTCCTCATCCAATAATCCTAGTCATTTAAAAGTTTAGAACACATAACAAAGCACGGAATCCAACTGACGTTAGTTTGCACACAGTGGTAGATGTCGGATAAAATTCATATCAGGAAAAGAGAAACACAAAATATCAAATGCAGGTTCAAAGTCTTTTAAGTACGAGATTTGTTACTCTAGAAACCTTACCTAAGTTACATTCTGTCTCCACTACGGCATTAACAAGAACTGGCATTTTTTTTTTTTGAAAAGAAACAGATTTTATTAATATAAGATGAATGCAAAACAGAGATGCAGCAGAAAAACTCAAAAGAAAAACAACAGAATCCAAAGACAACAAGAACTGTCATTTTGAAAAGCATATAGCTACTAATTAGGGTGTTGACAACGTAAAAGACACTTCTTTCCCTTCATCAATATAACTATTTTTCCACAAAGAAAAGGATATTATATATCTACATTGCATTACGGGTTAAGTTACTATGGCATACAAGCTCCTGTAGTCGATGAAAAAACATGTTAATAAACTTTCTGGTATACATAGACACTCCACTTCATAGGTATAAACATGGAAAGGTATTTCTACAGTATACATACAAAGTTTACCATATACCATACAGTGGTATGTCATTCATTAACAAAGTAGGTTGATTCTGAAAGTGGAAACTGAAGCAGGGAAGGAAAGGTTATGGGCAAAAGAAATTATATTCAGATGTGTATAACTAACTCTCTTGTTAAAATAAAAGGCGAAGCACATGCGCTAAATCTAGGTATCAAAGATTGTACTAGTAGGTTCCTTTTGGGGTTTAGGGTAAAATGAATAAAGTAAAGATGGTAGAGCTTGCATCAGGGACATGATGCTGAGAAACCAGAACTATACAAGAACAACCTTGTACACTAATTTGTGATCAAGTTATTCTATCAAAACCAAATGAATATAACTTTATATGTATGTGTTTGTGTAACAACTAAAAACATTTATTTTGTAGTCTCTATTTGCATATATATATATATACACACAAATTTCTTTCAATCTTAAGCATTTAAAGGAAGAACTCTCCTATTTCTAATTTTATGGCTGCCACAGGGAAGGATCAACATACAAATACATAGGAAAATGAAGATGACAAGGCAGATTAGTAAACATCAAATCAGCCAGAAGGTTTTCATACACGTAAATGAATCCAGAGATCAATATATGCATTCACCTCATACTGATTTTGTTTCCCCTTAAAAAAAAAATAGTAATATAATTTTGTTTCATAATATTTGGGAACGATCTGAATGGGAGAAGGAGATTGAGGAATCTTCTCCAACTCTTACTCATGTCACATGTATCAATAAAGTATTAAGCACATCGGAGTAAGTGAACAATTATCGAGAAGGGAGTGTCATGGCAAAAGATATCACATCGGTTCTGTCCTTATGTACATGAATGCTAAACAGAAAAAATACTGTTGCAATTTCATATGTCATCAAACAGAAGCAGATTTATGTCTCCATTGACGGCACACACTACCATATCAAGGCCTTTAAGCAACAGAAACATGAAAACAAAGTTACAGCGGCAGTAGGCCAATGAGCCGCATCATTTCAGACAAAATTTTAAATAACAGAAAAACAGGAGCGTCTGTCTGAGTCTAGCCTTTTTAACAGTTGCCCAAACAATGCAGCTGGAATATCATGACGAGTGAGCATTTACAATTGAATAAAATGTAAACTGATTATGTAGATATGCAGATATCAATCATGTTTTTACACAACAGAAAAAGTAAACGAGGCCTAAACAGGAAATGCAAGAGAAATGTAAAGTAATCAAATAAAAAACTGTGTCGAATTTCATGAAATGGAACTTGAAGACTTAACCTCTCACATGCGTCTTCGAGGGAAGAGAAGGGACGCTTGAAATCTGGATGGCAGACCCGCCAGGCGTCCTG
This sequence comes from Rubus idaeus, assembly GCA_030142095.1. Classification (NCBI taxonomy): domain Eukaryota; kingdom Viridiplantae; phylum Streptophyta; class Magnoliopsida; order Rosales; family Rosaceae; genus Rubus; species Rubus idaeus. The sequence goes on from CM057971.1 coordinate 44,694, forward strand.
GTAGGCCATTTGCAGCTCCGCCTGGTTCCCCGGACGGATCGCCCGCTGTTGCTGCTGCTGCTGCTGCTGCTGTTGGGGCTGTTGCTGCGGGTTTTCATTAGGGTTTTGTTGGAGATTGGGAAGAACAGAATTAGGGTTGGGGTTGGGGTTGGGGTTGGGGTTCGAGATTTGATTAGGTTGGAGATTGAGGGCTCGAAGTGGGCGCAAATGAGCGTCGATGTTGGAAGGGAAACGAGAAATGGCAGCGGCCTGTTGAGCTTGTTGCTGTTGTCTTTGTAATTGATGTAAAAGCAATAACTGTTGTTGTTGTTGTTGTTGTTGTTGTTGCTGCTGCTGCTGCTGTTGCTGCTGATGCTGTTGCTGATGTTGCTGCTGCTGCTGCTGCTGTTGCTGATGGTGCTGTTGTTGCTGTAACATTAGTTGCTGCTGCTGTTGATGTTGAGCCAATGCTTTCGCCTCTTCCATCTTTCTCTTCTAACGCAAATTAATCTTTCTCTTTAATCAATTTAGTTCGGGATCTCTACTATGTCTGCTGCTTTTTGAGTGACATGATCCCTCTTCCGCCAAGGCAGATTATACGGGGTCATGAAAATGTTAATCATGTACTCGACCGCACAACAATACTGCCCTTCCTGTCCCAGCCTTTTTTTTGGCAGGACATGCCATTTTGTTTTTGGTCAAACACATGCTCTAACCGTTTGGTCCTTTAACTTTTTTTTTTAGGAGAAAGAGCCCATAAATTTATTGATTAAACATTATTATAATAAAAAGATAGGGCTGCTTCCAAAAAAAATGGAGCTACAGAGAAGAATACAAAGGCCTGTTGATTAAAAGTGGTCTCCCTAGCTAAGAGATGTGCCACCTTATTAGCAGAGCGACGAACATGAACAAGAGTTGCAGCAGACGCTGCACATAACAACTGACGAAGATGGTCAATAAGAAAACCCAGGTCGGAAGCATCCAAAGATATGGATTTAACAGCTTGAACCAAGTCTAAACCAGTCCAAGAGGAAATTGGAATGGAAATAATTATAATCAAATAACAACCTTTTTTATCTTCAGTCCCACTCACTCTGTGACTTATTTTGTGTATTCACGTGCATATTACGAAAAAATAAACTATTACAAATATTGAATTACAAGAATATCTTCGAGTTCCAAATTTGAAAGTCTTCTTTAGAACCTCTATAACTTATGGAGCCCTTACACTTGCACAATATAGTAATGTACATAGGAATGTACAAAAGCCTAAAATACCAAACAACATCAAAATAAGTAATAAGAACTTCAATTTCAGAGAGTCAATACGTAGACTGCCCATATTCGCTATTCGCTAGTTCTTCTTGCTACTGGATTTCGCTTTTACATCATCGGATTCCGATACAAGGACAGGGATACACGATGACCAATAGAGTGGCAACAGTGTGAGAAATGCTTGTATTAGGAGGGCAAGCGGAAGCCCTGAAAAATCATTTCCTGTGATGCCAACATAAGATGCAAGCGCAACACCAAGATATCCGCTCACTATGAATGCAACCGCTATTGCAGACATCACAAATGCCATTAAAGATCCCTCACATCCCGGTGGGCAGAACTTTGCTACAAGAATGCTGAAGGGCAGAATCTTAATAAACAAGAGAACCTCCGAGAGGCCAGAAAACATTACAACATAGAAATTGTCTGAGACCCCCATATTTCGGTAAAATCCATTCGCAAACAACACATCAGAAATCATAAATAAAGCCATAGTGACCTGAATGGCTGATATTAGTTTCCTTGGTGTGACCGATTTCAGGTGACGATTATAGATGACACTCCATAGAAGCATTGCCGCCTGGCCAAACACCTTTGAGATTCCCAACACTGATGAGTCAATATTCAAATATTGTGTCTGGTAAAAGAACATGGTGCCTGTCAATGCTGGAATAATGGCATAAGATGCTGCAAACCATGTAATTGAGTAAGCAATCTCAGGTTTTCTTAATGCAACTGAGAGCTCAGAAAGCTTCTCTCGAATTCCAACATCGGATCTTCTCTTTGGAAGGTTCATAGAGCTCTCCTTGACAAGAATGCTTATGAAAAACTGGACACTGAGGAGAAGGCCATAGAACAGGAACATCTTTTGGGGAGCGTATCTGTCAATTGCAATACCCCCTAGGAGAAATCCAAGGATTCCACCCACAGCTGAAGCCATCCAAACAAAAGACTGGAGCTCGCCTGAGGATGATGGTTGCGGATTTTTGGAGGAAGTAGGCTGTTTTCCTGCCTCTGCAACAATGGCATCATTGGCAACCTCAGCAATTGAAGCACCCAAATTACTGAGGAGGAGATATAGGGTCATGGTGCTGATCGAGATGCCTGATTTGGAGAGGATTGCTATAGCTAGCCATGACACTGCTTGTAAAAAAGCTGCAACAGATGAATTAAGTTAAAAATGAACTCGAAGAATAACTACATTGGTGGATTCATGAACCAAATTAAGAACTAGGAGAATGGAAACTTCATATTGCAGATGAAATAGACTAATAATTACACTGATGAGCAAGATGAAGCATTGTGACCAAAAGGGGTGTATTACAAAACTTACCCTAATCTTGAACTAACTACCAAAAAGTTTAGGCAAAGTATTAAAATGATATTTGAGGCATTAACTGACATTGAGACTTTGAGAAAATTTGCGGGTGTGTAGGGAAACAGAATCAATTACAATGATGCTTTGTATCTTTATCAGATTTCAGATAGGAAAGACGTGATGCAAGCAGCATGTAAAAAGCTCTAAATAACTTCTTTCATCTCGGATACTCTTTTGCCTTTTATTTTGGTACCTTGTTCCTCCAGAATCTTAGAGCAAAGCAAAAGAGCGCACATAAACTGAGTTTGAGCTTATCAGGAGTTTAAATAATATATTATAGAAAGTATATTACAGAAGAAGGAAGGGCTGACCACGGAGTCCTCTCTTGTTCTCTAAAGGAGTGCAAATACCACAACCACAAGAACAGTTATTTGTGTTAGTCAACTTAGTCTGATTACAATCCACCACATGGCATCTACATCACCCCCTCGATTTGTTGTATATCATACTCTCAATCTTTCTTTCATCTTGTCCGCATACCTTAGACAGGAATTCATGTATCAAAGCCGGGCTTTGAACCCTATGTCCAAATAATCATCTTATATAACTTTGATTCCACGGTGCAAGAAGTGTTTAGAGAAGTGCAGATAATGCTCCTTCAGAAAGATCGACTCCTTTGGAGAAAAAAAAATAACTACATAAATAAATAAACATTTAGGACTAATTCAACCTAGCCATTCCCCATGCTGAAAATAAAAGAATAAGGAGGTGTATTCAATATGGATTTTAAGAAGAAAAAAATGTTCCAAGTGTTGTTGTCAAGTAATAGAAGTTAGCAGAATTCATAGGTTTTATGAACTCTCCATAAACTTCACTTACACTTTGGCATAATTCTACATAAAATTTGTTATACTTCTGCTACTCCTACCTAAATTCTACGGATAATTTTCATGCTTTTTTAAGTTATAATTTTAAATGTTATGGCACAACGTGTTTGGTTCAGGTATCATATGAAAGTATAAAGATGCCTCTTACAAAGTCTTCGTGGCTATGTCACCACTTCTTCATGTTTTATCAATCAATAATGACTCACCAAGTTTGCTAAATTGCTAGACAAGCGTATACAATCCCACTGTCAATACCAAATCCAGTCACTCCACTTAAAACAGCATCTTCTAAAGTTATCCAAGACACCCTCATTGGTGTATTGTTTGCAAGGCTGGTGAAGAGAGCATTAATCATTTATTCCTTTATTGTTACTTTTCAATTCAGATCTGCTGGAGATTTTTCAAGGAGTTTGGTTTTAAGTTGGGTCATCCCTAGAAGGTGTAATGATCTGTTAGGTATTTGGTTCAACTGTGTCTGAAGAGGCAAGAAGCAAAAACCTTCTAGAATTGTGGATTGTTGGTCGTTTTTTGGGCTATATGGATGGAATGGAATAGGAGGATTTTGAAGACTTTCCGGCGTTGAGTGAGGAAGAGCTTTGGGATCGAATCAGTTTCTGGTCTGCCCTTTGGGCATCAGTCACCCCAGAGTTCAGAAATTATTCCCTCTCAGCCATAATATTAGTGTTCTCTCGAAATAAGAGCTTTGATAAGTTTGGTTTCTCTCGAAATGTTGGTGTTCGGTGTTCCTGTTAGTTTCGAGTTCTTTAAGGTTGTCTTGAGGACATCTTCTCCTCTAATGCTTATTGCTCTAATAAAATCTCAGTTTTATTTTTTTCTGGAATCCTTCCTCTCAACAGAGAAGAAAGACGGTTCTCATTTGAAGTTGCCAGACATTGAAATTGAATATCTATAGACATATAAATTCCGAATCAATAGGGTTGAACTCCATACTATACTGAATAAAGCAAAGCAAGTAATTGTGTTGTTGCTATGTAATCAGTCATATGAAAATTTAAAATTTTGAGCAGCCGGGTAATTCAGAAACTGAAAAGAGATGCAGACAAAGAAATGAAAGGAAGTGGGGGTACCGCCAAGGGCGAGATAGGGAATGCGATGCTGGCCAGCAATGTAGACGGCGTCGGAAACCACACCGTAAAGAGGCTTTCCGATCATGGGTAGGTTGGCGGAGTTCTGGAGAAGCTGGAGAGTGGAGGGGTCGACTTGGAGTCCGTCCTTAAGGAAGAAGTTGACGGCCATCCATGGGAAGCACCTGAAGCCCTGCACCCAGTATCCCAATCCCAACACCTTCCGGATCTTCGCCTCCGACAACGATGATGTCACCATTTTTAACACACTCTCAACTGGGTCTGGATAGATGTATGAGATTTATCTCATCTCATTCCAGTGCGTGGAAGAAAGGGTAGCCATGAAGCAAGCATGACACGTGCAGTTGCTAACCCATTTTTCTCTCTTTTTTCTTTTCTTTTTTCATTTTATCTAAGACAACCCTTTTTTAGGAAGTTTTGGCTCCGTTAAAATGTCAATGACTACGTCGCACTACTTACTTTAACTTACCAATTATATTTCATTTACGAAGAAATATTGTTTCTTTATAGGAGAAATTCTGAAATTGTCAATAAATCTATATCTCTAGAAAAATTTCTCAATAGATTTAAATAATTTCTGAATTTTTTTAATAAGAACAAAAAAATATTTATTAGAAATCAGTAATTGTTTACTAAAAAATCGTAATGAATTTACCAGAGGTCAGTAAAAAGTATAGGGAAATTATCATAAATGGTACATGTACTTTACCTCTATTATATGAATGGTACCTGAACTTCATTTTTGATCACAACTAGTACCTAAACTTTTCGAGTTCATCTTAATTGGTACCTACCGTTATATTTCATCAATTTTCTGTTAAAAACTCTAAAAAAATTGAAAAAAATAAAATAAAATCTCGTCATCTTCTTCCTCCTCCTCCGGTCATGAAATTTTTTAGTTTAATCGGAGGACGGGAACCACCGAGCCCGTGCCGAGGGGCCTCTCCTCTCTTCCCTCCGGTCACCTCACCTTCATCTCTTCTCTCTCTGTCCCTCACTTCCTTCACCACAATCACAGACCACCCCTCCAATTACTCACAATCTCAACTTGTTCATTACATCCATCACGGCCTCTCCTCTGCTGCTACAGCCATGCCCAATTCGAATTGGGCACCCATTAATCACAACAGCACACCCAGACCACCATCATCTCTTCACCTCCGTCAAGTCCAAATACCAACCATGGCCGTGACCTCCAATCCTCATCTCCAATCCACTACAAATCAACCACCAATCAACACCAGCGTCCCACAAGCCCAATCTCTTATGGGCATCATCATCTTATCATCAATTCAACAGACATAACAACAACATCACAATCAATCACTTCAATTGCAGCCCAGCAGTCCAGATCACCGCTGCCATCATAGAAGTGCCCAGCAGAACCCGAGCCACGAGTTTGTGCTCACTTCCTTCGCCGGCGTCACTTCCTTCTCCGGTGTCACTCTACTGCTTCTCCGACCCGTCCCTCTCTCACGCCGTCGTAGATCCTGGTCCATGTTCCCTGCCGTCGCATCTCTCGCTCCGATCGTTGTGCGCACCCATGTGCCCAAACCGCCGCCATCATCAAAGTGCCCGGCTTTGTCGTGCCACCGTCGAGCCCTCGACGCCTGGGCTGTGCACGGGTTGGCTGGAACTGCAGCGACGTCGAAGCCGGCGGCTGCTGGGAGAGGAAGGAGCGACTGGTTGGGTTGCAGCAGAGGACGCACGCGGCGAGAGGCATGGGTGTCCATTGAAAGAGGCCTAGAGCAATTTCTCATGGTGGTTGTTGTCTTGTTGATTGAAGTAGTGGTAGAGGAGCTCGTGGGAGCTGCCTTTGAATTAATAGTGATCGATGGTGTGGTTGCAGGCTGTAGGTGAGATGAGGGGCTCTTGGTGAGTTGAAATCGAGGCGGCGAGGACTGGGCTTCACGGTGAAGCTGGTTTGCCTTGATACTGGGCAATTGAAATGGTGGTGATGACGACAAGGTGCGGCGGAGCTTTTGTGGTGTGAATGGAGGCACGAGCCTGGTTTGGTGGGTGTCCAAATCAGTTTGAGTGGTTGTGGTGGTTTGAATTTCTTTGGGCAATCCGAGAGGAAGCGCCGAAGCGGATTGAAGGTTGTTTTGAATTGAAGCCATGGGTGAAGATGGAATGGACTTGTGAGTTGGAATTGCAGTGGAGGTGAAGTGATGTGTTGTAATTAGGGAGAGGAGAACGAAGAAGAAATCGGAGAAGAAGAGAGTGACCGGAGGAGGAGGAAGAAGATGATGAGAGATTTTTTTTTTTCAATTTTTTTGGAGTTTTTAACGGAAGATGAAATATAACAGTAGGTACAAATTAAGATGAACTTGAAAAGTTCAGGGTACTAATTGCGATCAAAAGTGAAGTTCAGGTACCATCCATATAAGAGGTAAAGTTCAGGTACTATTTGTGATAATTTCTCAAAAGTATAATAAAAAAAGTCACTAAACATTTCATCAAATTTTATTGAGTCTAGAAATTTTATTAGCGATCAGTGAACATTTTATTGAATTCTACTATAAGTCGATACAAAAACGGAAAGAAAATTCTCATCCTACAAAAATAAAAATTCTGATTGGGGATAAAAGTGAGGCCTTGACGTATTATACAAACAGAAATCATAGGGGTGGGCACCGGTCGGTTCGGATCGGTTTCCGGCCAAAACCGTAGTCGACCCGCTCTCTTCGGTTTGCCGAATATTGAAACCGTAACCGAATATCTTTTTGATTGAGCCGAAATATTCGGTTGGACTGAATTTTGGGTTCGGTCCAGTTCGGTTTCGATTTCAATGAGAGGGAAAGAGAAGAAGAAAAAAAATGAAGAAGATTAGGAGTTGCAGCGACGTGCTGAGGATAGAAGAAAGGGAAGAAGAGGATGAGTCGGTGATGAAGATCAGTTGGGGAGAGAAAAGAGAGAGAACACGTCAGAAGAAAAAAAGAATAAAAAAAACAGAGGCGTGCATCACTGCATGTGAGAGGGAGCGAAAAAAAAGAATATAAAAAATGGTAAATAACCAATAGGTCCTCATTTACACTACATATTTCCCTTCAAGTTTGATAGATTTTAAATAATTCTCACCAAGTTTCAATTGGGTCTCTTTCACTCCCAACAAGGACAAAATATGCAAAACCTTATCTGTTATATTTTTTTCAGACATTTTTGCCCTTTGTTCATCATGGTCGAGCTGCACTACAAACAAATCACCATGTTCAAATTCCAACTTCCACAAACATCGATCAAATGTCGAATCAAACCTTAAAAACACGTAGAGCTCAACAAGAGAGTCGAGTTTCATACCTACTTTTTCAACAACAACGATCGGCTCGCCGGAAAACGTCGTAGAACCCGCCAAAATCTGAAAATGTTTTTTTTCCTTCGAATCGCCGTCTTCCAACTTCGGATTGAGAATCCGTGGTCGAGGTTCTCTTCGCGCCGCCGATCTGAAGAGACCGGCACCCATGCGCCGCCGAGAGGTGGCCAAACGGCTGAGAAAAAGTCGGGTCGGGTTGCATATTCGCGGGTCTCGACCGAATCAACAGATCTGCTATTTTATTGTGGTCAATAATTTTTTTTTATTGATGTCAATAATTTTGGTTATTGAGGTCAATAAAATTGGGAATGATACAACATTGTTGCTGCACTGATGTTATCGTTATCAACTTCAATAAAATAGTTTATTAACCTCAATAAAAATTTATTGAGGTCAATAAAATACACAAAGGTGATGTTCCTTTGTTCTTTGCTGATTGAGACCTAGAAACTAAAATTTCGTTGATCTTATAAAATTTTATTGACCTCAATAAAATTTGATTGAGGTCAATAAAATACATAAAAGTGATGTTCCTTTATTTTTTCCTTCCTACCACGAAAAGTATAGATTTCTTAAAAAAAAAAATATTGAGGTCAATAAAAATTATATTGTCTATCAGTGGCAGTTTCGTAATTTTTATGAAATGTATAATTCAAAAACGTAAATTGGTCAATTAATGGACCGGGAGGGAGCCGCTGTTTTTCCTTGTCCTTAATGGTAAATATTTGTTCAATTTTGTTCTTATGGGTCAAGAACCCAAAAAAAAGTAGAAAAGTGGGAGAAGAGAGAGTCAGAAATGAAGTGAAGGTGAGACTACTAGTGAGAGTAAGTAAAAAATAATAAAAAAAGATAGAAAGTTGGAAACAAAGTCAAAAGACTCGAAACACATGTGAAGAGGAGGGGGGAGAGTGAGCGAAAATAATAAAAAAAAGTAGGAAAGTTGGAGAGAGAGGGTCAGAACTCAGAAGACTCGAAGAGAATAAAAAAATATCATTTTCTTATTTCTTTCTCCTCCTCCTCCGCCTCTCTTTTCTCATTTGTTTCTCCATCTCCGCCGCATCTGCAAGTGTAGATGGAAGGTTGAGCAAAATCGGTCGGATCGGTTTCATATCGGTCGGTTTAACTAGCAAAACCAATGCCGACCCGTATATAAACGGTTTTGGATCGATCGAACAAAATTCTTTCCTCTCATAAACGGTTCGGTTTCCGACCCGAACAAAATGGGTCGGATCGATCGGTTTTCATGTTGAATTCGGTTTATGCCCACCCCTAAGAAATCACCAAGGGACGTAGCTGTTGAAGGGGGATCTGAAGATTCCTCTCAGTACATTTTTGTTCACTAGATTCAAAAAAAAAAAAAAAAAACCTCCTAGTTAAACTGCAAATTCAGCCACCCCTTTGTTGCTCCTTGAGAGTTAAGAACGGCAGTGGAGGCAGAAAGAGCTCCTGATTTCTTTTTGGTCAGGATGAATTTTTTATCAACAACAAAAAGAATGTTAACTTACAAGAAAATTTGGATATGTATAGTCTAATCGGACAGACCATAACAAAGAACTAGAGGCATTGTGCAAACAAGGCACATAACCACATCTAAGATAAAAGGTACTTCTCAACAACTGTGCGCCCAAACTTTTCTTGAACATCCTTGGGAGTTTCAATCTGCAAAGTGCACAGATAGATGCAGTGAATATCCATTTAATAGTCTGTGAATGCAAGAAAAATGTATATACTGGAGGATTTCTGTACCGCATTAAGGGCTTTGAAGACAGCCTTAACTGTATTATGAGGATTCCTTGACCCAACAACCTGACAGTAGTGTTGAAATTAGAGTAATAATCCAAATTGCATGAACCACCCTTGTGAAATGGATTCAGTTTGACAGTCAATTACCTTAGACTTAACATTATTGAATCCAGCTAAGTTTAGAATGGTTTCGACAGTTCTTCCCGCTTTCATACCCGTCCTAGTGGGTGCAGGCCAGAGATACACCTACCAATAATTATTACTTAAAAATACGCAGAGAAAGAATAAAAAAGATAGTTTACTAAAACTAAAACAATACGGCAGAGCACAAGAAATGATCCACCAAAAGAAAAATCAATGCAAGATGAGATTGTTACCTTTGTTTTTTTATATGTAGTTTGTATTGCATGCGCAATTGTATGCTCCTCATGTCGTTCTACATAGTGGAGATTCTGAAAGCATTTCTCATATGCCTAATTGTAGTAAAATCATCAGTTCTCACCAAAAGAGAAATATAAAAGAAGAATCTCACAAAGACAGCTCTAGTAAGAAGAAATAGAGAATAAACTTATGAAAAACTATGCTTGAATGAGGAAACACTTGAGAAACCAACTTTGTTCGCCATTGAAATAAAAAGAGGTCTCTTACATTTAACTCAAACTCCTGACATGTGAAACAAAGAACTTGGCTCAGTTGGTACCATTCCCTTTTTTTTTTCAGGCCATAATTTGCAATTTTTTTTTCCGCAAAGGAGTGAAAATAGTCACCAACCAGACAAATTGACAAGGATATTTTTTTATTTTTGTATAAGCTTTGGGTTTTTATTTGCATTTAATCTCCAATTGTATGTCCCTCAATCCCTCATATCATTCTAGACAGTGTCCAAACTGGTCATACTCCCTGAACAAGTGTTGTTCAAAGATGGCTATCTTCACAACAACAACAACAAAAAAAAGCTTTTTCCATGTCAAGATGAGAAAAATGACGAACCTATTACAGGTGGCAAATGGTAAACCAAAACCGGTCCGAATAGTCTGGTTTTGATTCGGTTTTCCTCCAGTTCTTTTAAGGAATTCAGTCCATATAAATGTTATGCAACAGATTTTCATGGGCCCACAACTACTGGCATCATAGCACTGAGAGACTCTGCCCCTAACTTAGCCACCTAGATCCACCACCCAAGTTAACTCAACACCCTATTCAGGTGTGGGGTTTTTTCTCACAAAGCCATGATACTAATGGTACCACTCCACCCGCTTATATACTTCTAAAACGCGGATTGTTGTATCACACTATTCCTATTCCTATGTGAGACTTCCTTCACACCCTTGGTTTGTATACAGCCATACAACCTTAACAACAACCAAAAAAAAAAGGCTTACGAACATCACGGTTTAAGATATAAGAATAAGCGGCTTAACCCTAACAACCGGTATCTGCATTTAGGCCTAAGAATAAACCCTAAGCCACATGTTTTCTTCTTTCTTTCACCCCATCTTCTTTTTCCTCTCCCTGGCCTCCATCTTTGACAGTCATTACTGCCGGTTATGGTTCCCCCCAATACCTGGAGATACAAATCCATGTTTTATCCAAAGTCAAATTTGTTTTTTAAATGTATCACAGGTTGGGGAGTGTCGGTATCAAATACCCCATACCTGAAATTTATTAAGTAGTCGTGCTTCATTAACCAGCAAAAGGGGTCACAATTTTATTTTTTTTATACAAAACCTGTGGACAAGAAGTTCACAGCAGCAAAAAGATCAGAAGAAAAGGACAAAAAACTCTGCTTACTCCCCAATTAATCTTCCTTCTTTCCTTTATACTACTTAACAATATATATTTAATCAAATGTGATATTTATTTTCCTAAAGGCATATGCCTTGCCTTACGCTCTCAGAACCCCACATCCACCCCCATGTAATCTGACTCATTAACAAATCGGCAAACCAAAATGTGTTGCTAAAGCTATGTAAACATATGCAATTCTGCAGAATCCATAGCACTCAACACATACCTTCTGAAGGGCGATAGGGACAGCTGGACCTTTAGCTTTAGCATAACCAACAACACCATGATAGTTCCCACAAACTAATATAGCAGTGTATTTGACCACTTGCCCTCCCTGTAAAACAAAAGGTATAAATACAAACGTGACAGCATCAATCTATGTTAAGAGAAATCAAAAGCAACATGATTAGTAGTACCTTTGTAACTTTACAAGTCCGGTTCACATCAATTAATCTAACATCGAAACCCTGCCAGCATTCAATGAATAAAATGGTTAAAAAAAATGTAAGCATGCCAATACAGAAATGCAGATGATGAAGGCAAAGCCACAACAAAGATCAAAACAAGAAAAATTAAAGTTCAATTATACTCCAAAAAGAACAGACTTAAGTAAAAATGATTGAAAAAAAATACAGAAAATAACTCATAATGTTTCTTCTACAAGTACCATGCACCAGATTATATGTTTATTGTGATTAAATCAATTACATCATTATCGAAAATTGAACAGATTACAGCAACCTGTAAACACAACAAAGCAAAAAGTACTCATGACAAAAAAAAAATTAAAATTAAATACTTGCAAGTCAAAACATAAAAGACCAGAAGTGAACAGCATAACAGCAACGAAACATTAGATGTAAAAGAGAACCACATCAATATTAGCCTATATCAATTTCTCAACCTCTGATTACCGACTTGAATAAACACGATGCTGTATAAACAATAAAAATCATAGGATACGTGTACTTACTTTCCTATAGAGAGGTCTTCTCTTCTTCTCCGTCAAATCATTTCGTTCCTCTGCTAGATCTCTGATCTCTTCCTCTAGAACCTTTCCCTTCTTTCCAAACGTATGATCCAACTCTGCTAGCTTCTCTTCAAGTTTCTTGTCAATAGCATTAAGCTTCTCTAACAGTATGTCATCTTTCTCCTTCATGTCATTGAATTCTTCATCATCGTCGTCATCAATTCCTCGAATGATTTTATTTTCTTTTTCAAATCCAGCATGTTCTAGAAGATCAACTGAGGGCTCCAGTTGTTCCTGAATGACTCCATAATTGGCAGGATCGTTTGGATCATAGGCTTCCTTCCACTGCACCAATCGCATAGCCCTGTTTAATTTGTGCTGCAGAATGAATTTATCCTTGCCCTCAGCTACTTTTAGACGATTCATCAATTCACCAATGACCCTATATTCAGGGCGAAGCCGGAAATGTTTTTGCTCAAATTTGTCAATTTTATTCATCCATTTGAAAGCATCATCAAGTGTCTCTGTCAGAAAACGTTATACACATGGTAAGCATGTTATAATACATAACATAATTACAATGTATTACATTCATTTACATAAGAATAAGTATTGCATTGATTTCTAGTAACTGAAGAAACAAAGCAAGAGAAATTATTTCTAATCATGAAAAAACGTTAATATTAAAACGAAATCTTGTTCATTTACCTATTTCAGAAACTGCGACGAGCACTATGTTATACACACACTAGTGGAATATACATTTTGTATGAAAAATCAAGCAAATTCAAGGCTTGCAAGTTTCCCACCTTGTTGTTCATAATATGTTCTTGAAAGAAACCGAAACAATCCCATGAGATTTGATAGCTCAAGGTTTTTTGAATTAGTTAGTAGGAGTGTTATGGATCTCTTTGAAACCCAAAGAGCATTATTTTCTGTCAGCTTCTCTATGCGGGTCTGTTTCTAAAATTTCGTTCTTTTAATACATCACACGAACAAAACAATTTCATCAAAGCATCCCATTTACACGGAATCTAAAAAAAGATCAGCGGAAAGTTTATTTTCTCCCCAGAAAATATTAGCATCCAATAAAGCAAAACAAAAACCAGATAGTGCAAGAATAAAAAATATGATTCTTATCGCAAACAAAAAAAACAACGAAGAATAGTAATACCAGCCTGTGTGAAATTCTTGAGCAATTCCTCGTGACGCGTGAACTTCCTCTGAAACTCATCAAACCTCTTCTTAACGGCATCGGGAGTGAACCTCTCGTCGTCGTCGTCACTATCCGAATCGGTGGGCTCCTCGTACGAATTGAGGTCCCCAGTGGTCTTGAGCTTCTCTTTCTCAAGCTTCTCTATCAATGGTGTGACGCGCATGTAGTCCTCCTCATCTTCTTGGTCAATGTCTTTGGTGTCGAGACCAGCCCTTTTCCTCTGCTCTCTATCTCTCTGCTTTTCTCTCTCGACCTCGGCCAGAAGGTCTTGGACTGATCTGGATGATACTGTGGAATAGAAATGGGTCTGCCAAGAAGAAGAAGACGACGAGGAGGACCTGAGCAAGTTTGGTAAGGCGGAGGAGATCTTGCGGTGGTACAAGGGGAGTGGGGCGTTGGGGTTTTTCTTGATAGCTTGATTGAAGATGAGACGCGACCACCAGAATGCTTGCGATTTGGTCATTGTTTGTTTGTTCATCGACTGCTTAGGGTCTGGCCATCAACTTCATCTGAACCTAATTTGTCCCGAGCGTGGAAATGAGAGTAGTCTTCAACTGTGATTACTTATTAGGGTTTAGCAAGTAGGGGTTGCAGTATCAACCAGAAGTATTAAAATTGGGCCTTGTAGTATCTTTGGAGTAAATGGGCCTGTGCTAAGTGTTGACCGTTGTGTGTGCGCGTGCTGCTTTCTACTATTTTTTGTTGAGAAAAAAAAAAGAATAGAAGAGAGTAGTCTCTACTCTCTACTTCTCTAGTACTCTACTCTCTGTGTCTCTGCCTCTCTGGTAGTCAAGGTCTATAGGAGCAAGGAACTGATAGGAAAAGTAGTAGATGGCCAAATGAAATGATATGATGCGGCTGTGTTTGAAGAATCAAGCCAAGAGTAGTCTCCTTTTCCTGGCTCAATCTTTGAGCTGCTGCTCCTCAATTGGCAAGCCCAATCTAAACTCTAAACCTCTCTTTGCTCCTTCCCATCCCCGAAACTATAGTTGTGACATCATCCCACCATCCAAGACTCACCTCTATGCATCACTCTTTTGCACCCTCATACACCTCTACTTGGCCTGCGGCAGATTCTCCAATGCTTCCGACGCCTTCTTCTCTATGCGAAGTCATGGCCTCGTTCCTGTTCTGCCTCTTTGGAATCGGCTTCTTCACCAATTCAATGTCTCTGGTTTGGCATCTCAGGTATCCCTTCTTTACTCTGAGATGCTCTCTTGTGGGGTTGTGCCTAGTGTTTTCACCCGCAACATATTGATTCACTCTTTCTGCAAAGTCGGAAACTTGAGTTTGGCACTGCATTTCTTAAGAAATACTCAAATTGATACTGTTTCTTATAATACTCTTATTTGGGGTTTCTCTCAACAAGGACTTCCTTATCAAGCTTTTGGGTTTTTGTCTCAAATGGTGAGAAGGGCTATATTCATCGATTCTTATACTTGCAATTTACTAGTCAACGGATTTTGCCGAATTGGGTTGGTAGAGTATGCAGAATGGGTTATGGAAAATTTGGTTAGTGGTGGAATTGCACAGGATGTTGTAGGTTTCAACACCTTGATTGCTGGATATTGCAAGGCTGGGCAAGTTAGTCGTGCACTTGAGTTGATGGAGAGGATGGAGAGGGATAGTCTTTTTCCTGATATTGTTACTTATAATACTCTCATTCATGGGTTTTGCAACACGGGGGAGTTTGTAAAGGCTAAGAGTATCATACATAACCTTTTGAGAAACAAAGATGGCCCTCATGATGAAACGGACCATGATCAGAATTGGATTGGCAGTAAGAATTTCAAACCAGACGTTATATCACACACCACTCTTATTAGTGCTTACAGTAAGCAACAAGCACTTGAAGAGGCTCTTTCTCTGTATGAGGAAATGGTTAGGAATGGCATCTTTCCTGATGTGGTCACGTATAGCTCGATTATATATGGTCTTTGCAAGCATGGGAGGCTATCAGAAGCCAAAGTGCTCTTAAGGGAGATAGAGAAAATGGGTGTGGATCCTAATCATGTCTCCTACACTACCCTTGTGGATTCCTTGTTTAAGGCAGGTTCTTCCAGGGAAGCTGTTATCCTTCAAAGCCAAATGGTGGTTCGAGGCCTGGTTTTTGATTTAGTAATTTGCACTGCTCTAATGGCTGGACTCTTTAAGGTAGGAAAAACGGGTGAGGCGAAGGACCTGTTTCGAACAATCTCAAAGCTCAGCCTAGTTCCAAACTGTATCACATATTCTGCTCTGATAAATGGGCATTGCAATTTAGGAGACATGGATGGTGCAGAATCAATACTCATAGAAATGGAGGACAAACATGTTTTCCCAAATATTATTACTTATTCTTCTCTCATAAAGGGCTATATGAAGAAAGGAAGGATTGGTGATGCTATTGATTTATTGAGGAAGATGATGCGAAAAAATGTATTTCCAAATGTTTTTGTGTATGCAACACTAATTGATGGGTGTTTTAAGGCTGGCAAACAAGAATTTGCCCTTGATCTTTACAATGAAATGAAACGCAGAGGATTGGAGGACAACAATTTCATATTTGATGCTTTTGTGAACAACATGAAAAAGTGCAGAAGGATGGAGGAAGCGGAGGGATTAATTATGGATATGACTTCTGGGGGCTTGTTTCTCGACGGTGTTAACTACACATCTCTAATGGATGGTTTTTTTAAAGCGGGAAAGGAGTCGGTTGCTCTTAACTTGTTCCAAGAAATGATGGAGAAAAATATAGGGGTTGATGTTGTTTCGTACAATGTCTTGATAAATGGTCTATTGAGGCTTGGGAAATATGAAGCAAAATCTATCTATACTGGAATGAGAGAGTTGGGAGTGTCTCCTGACTGTGTCACATACAATACCCTGATTAATGCATTCTGCAGAGAGGGTGACACTGAAAATGCTTTTGAACTCTGGAATGAGATGAAGAGTCGAGGGTTAATTTCAAATTCATTCACTTGTAACATTCTGATAGGAGGGCTTTGTAAAGAAAATAAGATTGAAAAAGCAATGGATGTCTTGAATGAAATGATGGCTGTGGGTTCTCTTCCTACCTCAATTACTCATAGATTACTGCTTGATGCTTCTTCAAGGAGTAGAAGAGCTGATGCAATTTTTCAAATGCATCAGAAGCTTGTAAGTATGGGGCTTGACCTCAATCTTGATGTTTATAATAGTCTCATTACTATCTTATGTAGGCTAGGAATGACCAGGAAGGCCACTTCAGTGTTAGAAGAGATGACTGGAAGAGGATTTTTAGCAGATACTATTACTTACAATGCCCTCATTCATGGATATGGTATAAGCAGCCATCTGAAATGGGCTTTTGCTACATACTCGAAGATGCTGGCTGAGGGAGTTTCTCCAAATATTGAAACGTACAATCTTCTTTTAGGGGTCCTTTCAGGTGCTGGTTTGATGACAAAGGCAGATGAATTATTTAGTGAAATGAAGAATAGAGGTTTCGTTCCTAATGCTTCCACATATGATACATTGGTTTCTGGCTATGGTAAGATTGGAAATAAAAAGGAAGCTATAAGACGTTATTGTGAAATGGTAAGCAAAGGTTTTGTTCCCAATACTAGCACCTACAATGTGCTTATTAGTGATTTTGCTAAGGTGGGAAAGATGAGCCAAGCTAGGGAGCTTATGAATGAGATGCAGGCAAGAGGTACTTCTCCTAATTCTTCAACTTACAGCATACTAATCTGTGGCTGGTGTAAGCTATCAAAGCAGCCAGAGGTGGAGAGGAAGTTGCAAAAGTCATACCGAGCTGAGGCAAAGAGATTATTAACTGAGATGAATGAGAAAGGGTATGTTCCAGGTGGAAGTACCCTTTTATCTATCAGTTCTACCTTTGCTAGACCAGGAAAGAAGGCTGATGCTCAGAAGCTATTAAAGGAACTGTACATCAGAAAGAACATATGATAAATGGGGTCTCAAGCAAGAAAACAGAAAATACCCATCCTGGGATAGCATCTTTTCAATCAATACTAAATACATGATTGAAAACAAGTCCAATTCTTCGATTGGAAAATGAATCCTGAAATGCTAAATATATGATATGCATTCCTCATGAGGTGCTATTGATTTACTGTTATCATCTAGCCTCAGTGCCACAGCCTCAAACCTGTGATGCATTCAATGTGTTCAGTTGAAGAATCTGACGAATTCTTATGCAGGTACCATCCTTTTTTTCTACTAGCATAAGGAAGAATTACATTTCATTTGCATTAGTTTCTTTTTTCAGCATTAGGATTAGTATTAATCAATTCATTGGTGGTCTCCAAATTTCAACAAAAAGGTTTTCAGAAAGATGCTTGATATGTTTTATCCAGAGAGTATAAAAAACATTATAAAGTATAAGAATGATAGTTACTCAAAAATACATATTTATTGTCCTTAGACTCTATTGATTGATTAAATGCTTTAATGATGTATTTTTGAATCATTTGAGTTGTATTTTTCCTTTGCAGATGAATGTTGTGGAGTCTGAGAAATAAGGAGTTTAAAGATTAAAAGAATGCATAATATGCTGCGGGTCCATCGTGCAGCACCAAGTATTGATATTTGTCATGAAGCAAGGACATCTCCAAGTCGACGTTAATGCTGCGTTTAGATATAGTAAAGTCAATTGCAAAGTCAATTGTTTGGATGTTATCTATGCAGAACTTAGAAATGACGGAAATTACAAACTAAGGAATGAAGGTAGTGGCAGCGATGGTTGTGAGAGCAAGATAGTGGTAGTGTTGGTGGTAGTGCAGTGCAGTTTGGGTGGGTGATGGCAGCAACAATGGCATCATGGTTGGTTGAATCGGGGTAGTGGTGTTGGAGTGTGTTGGCAGTGGTGGTACTGGTGATGGTGACAACAAAGCTTGTGGTGATCAAGGGTTCCGAGGATGTGGTTTTGGTGGCGACGATGTTGGCATTGTGGTTGTATTGGAGGTGGGTTGGTGGCAATGATGGTGGCTGCGGCAATGACATTGATGATGGTTGAGTTGTGGAGAGGTGGTGGTGGCAACGATGAAACTTGTGGCGGCGACAGTGTTGAGGTGGGAACGGGGGTGGCAATTGCTTCGACAATAGTAGGGTTGGGGATAGTCATTGTGGTCGAGGTTATGGTTGTGGCGGGTGGTGTGTTATTTTTTTTTCCTTTTTCTTTTTCTTTTTCAGAGTTTAATAGTTTATCACTTATTTTGGTGAAAAATTAAAGTTGTAAATTTATGATTTTTTTATATAGGAAAAACAATTCATTCTTACTTTGAGGGCCAAACACTCTAACCTGCTTGAGTTTTTTTTTTTTTTTTCGTTACATTGGAGTGGGAACTAACTCCTAACCTAATCTAGTCCTGAACCAGTTTCCAATCTATCTCACCACTTGGGCTAACTGCTTTAGTCTGTCAAAAACTCTGCTTTTTCTTTAAAATAAAATATATAACGTTAAGCAATCATAATCTGGCAACAAAATGAAAATAAATGACATGCAGTTTAGAGATTTACATTATAATTACAGGATAGAGCATTTGGGATAGCTTTGAAGGTTGGATGTCTTTTCAAAGTGAGCTCTTACCCCATTTCATTATTCATACAGTCGTGCCGACCAAAAAAAACTGCCGGGCACAAACCATATGTGCGTGGTTACAGGAGTTCTGATATCGCCAAGCGGGTCACTGTAACAGGGGCATGGAATATGAGTTACTACGTACATTTTAGGAATGGGACTACATACTATCACAAAATATTCTACTGAGTGCATTATTCATGTAACTGTCAGGGAGAATTTCCCTAGCAGCTGTCCTTACAAGAACCGTTGCAATCTGCAATGACCACAAACAAGAATTAAGCGCTGGATTCTCAGTGGAGAAGAGCTGTTGTGTTTCATCCTTCGACATTATGATATTAAGATCTTTTGAGCTTCTTAAAAGTATCAACTCAGACTTTAAGTTAAGATCCAGAAACCAGCTCTTTCAAAGATGTGAAAGGTGAGCTGTAACCATACACCACAGCGTCTCTCCAAAGAGTCATTCCTGTTAGGAGAAACATATCAGATTCACACTTGAGAAAATAAAGAAAGGCTTAATCAGCTGAAGCATTAGTGAGAAAATGTTTATCATCATTAACATTTTTCTTTGCAGATACTAGTGGGAGGGGAGCATAAGAATCGATAGTACTACACTACTGGGACAAAGAAACAACCTATCCATAAAAACAAACCAGCTGTCGCTGCTAAGAAGAATTCCTTGCTGATACTGTTAAACCTGTAGTGACAATAAGAACTTAGGAGAAATCAATATCGCTACCAAAAGGACATTAGAAACATAATGCATCCGATGAAGACCATATCAGGAACAACATACCAATATAAGGCCACAATATTCCCATATCCATAAAAGAAAGAAGCCCAAGAAGAACCAGTGAACCTGCAATCATTGTTGAGCTCACATTCTTACTAAAACGGAGCTAGTAACTCAATAGTTTAACTCTCAAAGGTATCTTAGAGCAATTTAAGAAAGGCATTGAAAAGAAAATTACCACATAAAATCACGAATAAAAAGAGCACGAGGGATCATAAGTCCATTTCCAATCATTGCAAGCAACATTGAGACAGCTGATAAGCCTTTGATGTTGTCAGGATTTAGGAAATTTGTCCACTGAAGAGGAAGCACCAATTGTGGTCAGATGCATACAAGACAAACATTACAAATTATAGAACAATACCATTTGAGAAACAGGCATCCACATGAAGAGAAGTGTAGCTGTCCATCCAGATATTGATCCAACAAATTTGATTCCTTCTGAAGAGAGTTTCCCCATTCGAGCCTGCGAGGCTGCGAATATTAGCAGCTGCATTCTTAACAAGTGCAGAACAGAATTGCCTGCATATCTCTAACTTAATTTTGCAACTAAAATTCAAATACAAATTAAAAAGAAAATAAGTTTTTATTTCAGATGCTAAAAGCATATCACTAATGCAAAAGAAAAGAGGTTAGTTCCAAAATAAGTTCCATTTTAGGCAATGAAATATGTCCAGAGCAAGGGACAGAATGAGTAAGACTATGGTATATTAACATTTCTCATACATAATGCGGAGAGAAAGTCTTTGTTAAGATAAATAAGGTCCTTATTAGAGTAAATTAGGTTTTGGTTTGAGTAATTAAGTCCTAAAAGTGGTAATTGTAATGTTTTACGACTTGAGAACACATATTACCGCTTCGACAACTTATGTGGTAACTACGAAAAAGCCCTACAAAAAAACCCTCGTTAAGGTAAATATGGTCCTCATTAGAGTGAATAGGTTCTCGTTTGAGTAATTAAGTCTAAAAGTGGTAATTGTACGTATGAGATACGTTAACATACACTAGAATTTTCTGTTTCTTATGTACTCCAAAATCACAAATATTTAATCTCTGAAAAAAGGAAGTTCATGTACTTAGGAATGTGCAACCCTGAACAATCTACATCTAAATGATCACACATTTGAGGAGTCATATCTTCTTTCTTAAAATGACCAAAAGGTAAAGTATAACTCAATGTGGGGTTGAGATTACCATAATCACAGCTGCCACAGCTAAAACAAAAGCCAATGCCCCAGGCAAGACACTGTTGGGTATATATGGAACAAACGTAGACCACATAATCTGCAACCAAAATTGTTAACAAGAAAACAAATCAAACTGAACAAAACTTCAATGCCCTACTAGCCAAGATGAACAAATACATGACTTATATTTGTGTCTCGTGTGTTAGAGAGAGAGAGAGAGAGAGAGAGAGAGAGAGAGAGAGAGAGAGAGAGAGAGAGAGAGAGAGAGAGAGAGAGAGAGATTACTTGGGGAAGAACTGATAGCCCACCAACAGTAATAAAATCTTCCCAGAAGCGCCAGACTCCAGCATTAAGGAAATTAAAGTAATTCAAAAAATTCAAAATAAGACCAGTTGCCACGACGATGGATGTAATCACAAAGTAAGGTAGAGGCATTGCTTCTGCCAAGGAGAGCTGCGCAAATACAATATACAAGGAAACTACACCCAATGTTTGCACCACAATTGCCTCCTTCTCCCTCTTCTTTGCAAAATATGAAAGCAGTGAAAGGTTTCCAAGCAAACCAGTAAACATTCCCTGCATTTACAACATTCCCTCCCTTAGGTTTCAAATGCTATGAGGTCTGTACGAAAACAGATTGCAAATATAAAACTTTTAGTCATATAAAGCTGAAAACGACTAGAGCTTAGTCAAGTCAGCTGAATAGAGCAATTTATGTTATTGAGACAAGCTTTTTAGCTTGATGAATATGGATAAAGAACATATCATATCATAAAAGCTAGAGATTAGGTTGAGTACTACTAGAGGGCAAAAAAAAAAATTGTGAACAGCATAGTAAATGGCAGAAAAGATAAAAGCCAAGAAGTGGAACCGATAAAACGTGAAGCAATTATCATTTAATATTTAAAAGCTGGTGTAAGGTGTTTTTTACCAGCCAGGGGACTGCTAAAAGAGCAGCTTTGTTTCCAGCCATAAGATTTTGAGCATTGAGGATGATCTGAGGCATTTGCAGTAGCAGAAATGGGATATTCGATGCACCAGAGAACTTTGCTGTCCATGAATCCCATTGCTCGAAACTCTCACTAGTCTTCAATTTCACCGATCCCTTACAAGAAAAACAATTTTAACTATTAGATTGTTTGATTCAGATGAAGGGCAATTTATATGGAAATCCATAAATAAATATATAGGTTGGTTTTGGAGAGAGGGATCCTAATGAAGGTTTTTGTTTCAATGTGTAAAAAGTTAGCAATGTATGAACGAACACCAGAGAATCATGGTTTGTTTACATATGGTTTTAAGTCTCCGTGGTACGTGCAAGTATTATGGATGCAAAGTCTGTGAAAATCAAGACAAATATGTACCTGGTGAAGAGGGTGAGGAACGTCGGAGTCGAGAGCGTTGAGAATTCCTCGGCGGCGTTGCAAAGTGAGGGGATAGTAAGAGTTGGTGTAACATTTTGAGGAGACGTTGACGGAGAGAGTGCCGGCGGTCAGGGAATTGAGCCGATGATGTTGCAATTGTAGAGGTGCCTTTTTGCTGGTGCTACTGCTAGTCCTATAGGAGTGGGAGTAGGAGTAGGGCACCACTAAACACTTGGCCATTGATTTTGATTTTGATTTTGATAACAGACACACAGATTCAAGTGAACCCAGATCAAGTAGTAGTTGCAGTGCAAGTGGAGATTGGGGGGTTTGTCAGATATGCGTATATCTAGACGACACGTGGAAAGCAGCTCTTCTCTGGCAATTGATATTTCTTTCTTTTTTTTTCTTTTCTTGAAAATGAAACTTTTGGGTTCTGTTTTCGATTTTCCCCCCGAGATATTTAATGCAAACCGTAAATTTTAAGTAACGTAGATTGTAGTAGTCCAGCACGAGAGGAACTTGGTAGATCCAATCTCAAGTACTGAACCCGCCGATCCAAAATCTCCGGGCTCGCCAAGTTTCTAATTACTGTATCCACATTTCTTTCTTCTTTCAAACAGTGTCAATTTAGTGAGAGTCCCAGGTTGCCCTAGAGATTTTTGTATCTAGTTGTTGTTTTATCTTTTCTTATCAGAAAAAAAAAATATATATATATATATCTAAGAGCACCATCATAAAAGGTAAATTCATTTTTTTCGAATATTTAAACAAAACCGCAAAAATGTATAGCAACCCCACAATACACATAAAAAAAATTCAAAACTTAAGTGCTCATCTGTGATGCTTCCTTGGGTCATCTCCAGTAAGGGCATCTCCAATGGTGGAGACCCAAACCCAAATATGGGTCTTTGTTTGGGTATTTTCATCTCCAATGTGAGGTTTTTTGAGACTCAAACCTGGTTTTTCAAGGACCCAAACTTATCTTTGGACTTGTTACTACCATATCCCAAGATGGTCTATGTCATGGTCAAGCTAGAGGAAGACAATGAATGATAGGCAAATGTAAGGTGAGGGAGTCCCACATCTATAAGGGAGCTCCCCACCATAGAATATCATAAGGGACTTTGAGTCCCACATTGGAGAAATGTAAGAGGAGAGGAGGTCCGTTACTTATAAAAGGGACTCCTCCCTCACTTAGAATGACACGCTGACTTCAGCCCCTACATTGGGAGTCAAGCTCCTGGTACCTCGAGTCCATCTCGGTACCAAGTACCCTCTCGGTACTAAGTGTCTTACCGGTACCTCGAGTCTATCTCGGTACCCCCTCTCGGGACTAAGTACCTTACCGGTACCTGACAACTCAGTACCTGCCAAACACTTGTAATGATTATTCGCTATAGTGAAACCCCTAAAGTGGACGTAGCCTAGGACTCGCATTGAGTCAGGTGAACCACTATAAATCTTGTCTCTATGTCTTTGTGTGTGATTGTGGCTACCGAAGGTCTCTGACCCGTTACTCCCGACCCATCGGAAAATGGCAGAAACAGGACTCAAACTCAGTCCAAAACTGAGTTCTGAGACTCAAATTTATTCGGCTGGCCCAGTGCATATGGAGGAAAGAGAAAGGAGAGAAGGGAAAGCCAAAGGAAAGTCAAGGAAAAGGGAAGGGAGGTGACGCGCCAAAAGAAAATGAAGAAAATGTGGCCAGACGCGCGACATGCGGGTGGAAGAGGAGAAGTCGGCTGCACATGGGGGACAAGTTGGGCCTCGCCAAGTCAAACAGGCCACTTGCATCTCCAACGGTCACATCCATGGACGGCCAGGATTCGTCCATTTTAAAATGGACTGTCCTGGTTGCCCGAAATTACACAACAATAAAAAAATATTAATTCATATAAGTTTGAGTTTAGGTATAGGTTTTATCATTGGAGATGCCCTAATATAAGTTTTGGGTTTAGGTATAGGATTTACCATTGGAGATACCCTCAAACCTATATGAATAGTGCAATTTTGGAGACTCAAATATGAGTTTTAGACTTTTGGGTTTAGGTATAGGTCATACTATTGGAGATGCCTTAAAGAGTGTCAAATGAAGATCTCTAGCCCTTTTTATCCCTTTGCGGTCTCCAACAAGCGGAGGGCTAAATGGGTAGTGAAAGGTCAAGAGGGTGGGCTAGAGGGTTGATAATGGATACTTCTTGGGTTCACCCCTTGGGTGAACCTCCATATTCACCCCCTCCCTAATTAACCAATTATACACTGACATTTTACTCATATTAAAAAAATAAAAAATAAACTCTATTGTACTGTTTTCACGTTAACTAACATCGTTTAACCAAAATTTCATCATTTCTCATCTTATTCCCTTCTCTCTCTGCATAGCCTCATCTATGATCTCTCTTTCACATTTATCTCAAACCCAATCACAGTACAATGCTTTTGGGTTCATCGATTTCATGGGTTCATCAATTTCATGGAGGAGAGAATTGAAAGGAAAATTTGCAGAAGTGAGTAAAAGCACGAGGCCGAGCGGCCTGGGTTCTGCTCATAGAAGGCCAGCGAGCCCGTCTGTGATGGCGATGAGGAGCCACGACGTTGCCTGGAAGTCGGCAACTTGACAGAACTAGATTTTGTTTCTCTTTCCTCGATGTCTCTCTCTCCCCTCCAAGAACTTGGAGAACCCAGCAGCTATGGTGGGATATGATGAACAGACAAATAGCTCTCTCTACGCAGAAAGTGGTACCGACTGCGCGCGAGGAGAGAGAAAGAAGGTTAAGTGCTTAGAGTAGGTCTGGGTGTTTCGTGTTTAGTTTCTCTCTCCTCTGAAGAACTCTTTCATCTGTGTTTCTCTCACTTCAATGAAACCAGAAGGATTAATGTTTGTCTGGTTGGGTATGAGTAGATGTTAGAGAATAGAGGAAGAAAGAATACGACGTCAGTTAACTCAAACTAATAAAATAGAGTTTTTTTTAATATAAGTAAATATGTCAGTGTGTGATTGGCTGGTTGGGAAGATGGTGAATATGGAAGTTCACCCCAAGGGGTGAACCCAAGAATTATTCGTTGAAAATTGTCCTGGGGGCCTAGGGTGACTCTTTGATAGAGCACATGCTTATAGCAATTATGGCTGGGATGAGGTTTCCAATGTATGGGATGCATGTGAGTTGCTGGTAGGGCTGGGCATGAAAAACTGAAATCTCGAACCCGAACCGTACCGAGACGGGATGGGCCTGGATTGAAAACATAAATTTTACTGTTTCGTCTCGTCCCGTCCCGAACCTTGAAAACGGTACGGGTCTCGGTTTTACTTTTTAAAATCTCGATAGTCCCGATCCCGGCCCGAACTTTATTTATGTTTTCTAAATCCATATAGGCCTTACCCAATAAACACATTAACAACAAATTCCCAATCTTTCATTGAATCATTCTTCACTCTTCAGTCTTGAGTCTCAACTCCCTTACTCCCAATCTTCATTCTTCTATCTCTCAATGACTCAATCTCTTTCAAGTCTCAATCTTCATTCTTCAGTCTCAATTAGGGGTGGGTTCGGTTGTTGCGGTTCGATTTTTACCCAAAACCGAACACAGAACTGAACTAAAACTTTCAGTTCGGTTTTCTCTTGTTGAAACACGGAACCGCGGTTGGTTTGTTCGGTTCGGTTTTCTGTTTTTTTATAAACTAAAACAAAAAAACAAAAAAACAAAACTTTGTAGGGCAACATTTTCAAAAAATTTACTTAATCTCAATGGAGAATTACATAAAATGTAGACCTCACAAGAGATATTTCTTAAGAGGAAGAAGAGCCCCCTTTTATAAGTATGGGACACTCTTTCTTCATCTCAAATTTCCAATGTGGGATGCTAAGAAAACATTCCCAAAACTTTTGCTTAAACTCAATGGAGGATTACATAAAATGTAAACCTCACAAGAGATATTTCTTTTGAAAGGAGAGAAGAGTCCTTATAAGCATGGGAGCCCCTCTCTTCCTTTCAAATTTCCAATGTATGATGCTAAGAAAACATTCCCAAAACATTTCCTTAAACTCAATGGAGGATTACATAAAATGTAAACCTCACAAAAGATATTTCTTTTGAAAGGAGAGAAGAGTTTTTCTTATAAGGTCACATAGACTTTCAATCTAGTCATTGGACGTCGCTATCTCCTTCTTCTCCTTCTCTGCTAGGTCCCAATCAAATTTCCCAAACAACAAGGTAACTCTTTGATCTGTGTAATTTAGTTTCGGTAAATTGCTACCCGACCCAGTGGCTTGAGCTCTATTCCGAAATCAATAATCTCAATTCTCAAGGGACTCATTTGCTGTGTTGAAGGAGAAGAGCTGAAGAGGTGAAGGACAAGGATTTGGTTGTTGGTTTCACGGCATCTTTGATCCAAGCTTTGTATTAAAAATATAAAAGGTAAGCTTTGGAATTTTGGGTTGGCTTTGTTTGAATGTAAGAAGACGCTTTCGATCTGAGTTAGCTTTGAGCATTTGTGGTTGATGTGTGAAGAAGCAAGAATTGAAGTTCTGTTGAGAAGAAAGTAATTGTTGGCATTTTTTTTTGCAGGTCTGAGAAACGGGATGATCCCAAACTGTTCTGAACCGTCCCGAAACTCACCGGGATCGGGATGGAACGGTATCACTTCTTAGAAAAGGCAATCTCGTCCCGTCCCGAAAATAATTATCGGGATCGGGATCGGTTTCACCCAAATCTCGGCCCGTGCCCACCCCTAGTTGCTGGGGTGCAGTAATGGGTAGCTGAGATTGCTTAACCATTTGAATCCTACGGTATAGCATTTCTAGTGTATTAATTAACATGCATGGGGGCTATAATTTGGCCATGTAATGTTGGAGACCATCAAATTATAACCCTTACTGTCTTAATAATAATAAAATTATTTTAAGAGCTATAATTTAACTCCGAAACCAGGGCTGGGATCGGTCCGAGACCGATGACAATTTTGTCAGGACCGGGACTGGACCGGAACTTTCGGGTCGGACTCGAAATAAATGTTCGCTGGAGTCGGGATCGAAAGAACTCGGACCGATAGTTATTTTTCCAAGGACCGGGATTGGACCGGGACCGAAAATTTCAGGTCTTTTTTTCAGGTTTTCGATCCTGATAAACAGATTCATGAATCATGAAGAAAAGAAGAATATAAGAGGAACCAGAAAATAAGATTTTCCAGAGTTGTAGATCTTCAATCGGAGGTTTTTAAAGGATTTTCCAGCAAAAAAAAAACTCACCCAAACACCTATAAAACTAAGATTTTCCATAATTGCAGATCTTGAATCGGAGGTCTTCAATTTTCAGATGAGAAAGAGTCTGAAGAGTAGAAGAAAGAGACGAAGGAAAACAAAAAAAGAAATGAAGAAGAAGAAGAGAGAAGTCGCAGAAGATCAGGAGAAGAAAAAGATTAAAGAGGACGGCTGGGTGAGAAAGAAGAGAGAGGAGGGGAAAGGGAAAGAGAAATAGAGAAAAGTCAAAAGAGAAGGAGTGCACGTGAGTGAGGTGGAGGAAAGGAAAGAGAGAGAGAAAAGAGATGTGCACATGGGGGCTGACAGAAGAGTGAAAAAAAAAAAAAACCTACAAAACTAATAACATCGGTCTTCTTCGGTCTCGAGGAGAAGTGAAACACCAGGATTGGGACCGGACCGGAAAAATATAAAAATGGGATCAGACTGGAAATTTTTGAATATTTTTCTACAAAGACCAGACCGAACCGGCCAGTCCGGTTTGGTTTTTCGGGTTTTCAGGCCAGAACGCGCAGCCCTATCCGAAACCCAATTTAGCTCTTCTTACTAGGCCAAGGACTTTGGCGCGAAATGGAACTGGAAAGGCCAAAGGTTATTAAGTAAATCTTGTCTCAAGACTCTTCCTCTAAGGTTGAATCAGTGGACGATTACAAAAGCAGAGAGAGCCCTCGAAACAAGAGTGCTTGCAAGTTTCCCAAGGAAAGAGGTTACTCCCATTTACTGCATGAAACTACAAAACCATATCTAACTCAGAGCTACAGACAAGAAAAAGTAAAAGAATTTGTATATAAGGATCCCGGGGAAAATTATTCGGTTCATTTCATAAGTGTTTCTCCAAAGATAAAATGCATATAAAAATAAATAAAAAGCTAATGGGCACCAACGAGTTCTTAGTGAGTGTTTTCCGGTCTTGTTACAGAACGTTTAGGGGCATGGACCCTATATAGTCTTTCTATACTAACCTGAAAACAAATTGAAGGTACAGTTGTCTTGTCCTCTTCTGTATATATACAGTCATCTGTGGTGTCTAAAATGATACAGATCAAATTAATGTTGGAGTAGCATGGCCTCCATCTCTTTTTTCCTGGCAGCATGTTTCAGTTTCTCTAGAGCAACCAGTCCGACTTGCCTAACTCTTTCTCTGGACAATCCTATGCTGTAGAGTTGATATGATTACATAGTCAAATCAAGTGGGTAAAAAAATTAGATGAATGGAGGAAACAGATAGATATCTATAATTTGGATCTACTACAGAAGCGATTTTTTGTGTGAGTGTGTGTATTTAATCAGTCTTTGCCTCTTTGGTGACCTTTAGAAGCATACATTTGACCCCGACTCAACTCAACCGACTTATGTTTACCATTTAGGTATCCCTGGTACTTAATCTCCACGTCTATACTTTTCAAGAGATGATTGGCAACCAATACCATGACTGGCATTCAGACTAAGGTTATCTGATTATTCTGATTTTAGGGCTACGGAGACCATAGGTGCTTCTAATCGAAAGACAAAAAAAAATCCCACTTCATTTTTCCTTTTTGAATAAAAAACTTAAAAACATGCCCATTATCCCAAGCACTTGTTTGGACTCACCGTTTACTAATGTCCTCCCATGTAAGACATTCATTATCCAGACCATAGTAAAGCCGTATGATCTCTCGCTCTCGCTCCCCAAGCATCATGTTTATAAGCTTGTTTACTTCATCCTGCAAATATAGCACTTGTTAAATTTCTCGCTTTTCTTGGAGTATGACTACAAGTTTAGAATAACTAACATGTAATACACGCACTCACCCCCACTCCTTCCAACATACACATATATGCATTGCAGATACAAGCAAATGGAAATGTGTGAGAAGATTCAAATCATCATTTTCCTACTCTATCAAATATATTTGTTATTCCTAGGGCATCAATATTATAGGATTGAAGTCAGTTTATTCTGATGCATTCTTCTATGCTCTTTAATTATGCCCAACAGGTAGGTTTGGCTTTTGTTTTCTATACGTATTACTAAATTATTAGTTCTCGTGTATTTAGGGAGGTAACAAAAAAACATACAGACAAACGAGCACGTATTAGTTGTGTTTACAGTATCCACATCAATATAGAAAAGGGTGAGCAGTCTCTTATTTGCCCACACCGCTACTGCCAATACGTAACTCATGATACTTCTTTTTTTCAACCCCAAGGAAACTAAATAATTTAGAAGATGAGAGGCAAAGGAGGAAAGCTTTTGCCCTCTAAAAGGTGAGAAATAACTTTCAAGAGAGAAGTATTATGAGGCTTTTATTTGTTATTACTTTTATTTTTTCTGAAGATCTAACGGGTTTGGTTTTTCTTTAAGTAAACTTTTAAGTGGGAACTTTTGTGATATGTTTGAATCTTCTTCCTTATAATTAGGACTCCATTTTGATATGTTAGCTTAGACCATTTCATTTATTCCTTACCTTGACAGCCCACTCGTCCACCCCATGCCATGGGATGTTCTCATGGCGATTATCTGCAATGTACTGTAACAAAAATCATAAGGGAAAATATCAATTATGAAACAGAAGCTGGCATGCAAGGTAAATAAATTTACTGAAGGGGACGTCCAAAAGGTTGAAGTCAATGCTTACACTATGATGAGTTTCTCCTGGAAGGCCATTCAAAGAGGGGAATGCATCTCTATCAAGTGAAAAAACCTTACTGATTGCCTACACATTATGAAATTGTATGTTGAGCATGAAGAGAACAACAGAGGAATGCCATGAAACAGAATAACTAAAACATTTAGTACCTCTGTAGCATTCCTAACTTTCTTTTTGGACATGTTCAGACTTTCTGCAATTCTCTGAAAACAAAGTGTGATACAAGAAATACATGTCAGGCAAGAACAAAGTGACAAATTGACCATAACATGTTGATATGTAATTAAATGAAGAAACATGAGTTTTGTATTTCCTGGCATCTGCATGTTCACATATACTTAGTGGACATAGTAATCGCCTTCTGAAGATTAAAAAAATAAAAAATAAACTTACATCAATAGATGGAGTTATTCCTTTCTCTTCCAATCTAAGTTTTGCATTTCTGATTAACCCTAACCTCTCATGTAAATGTGTAGGCAGTCTTAAGGTTCTGGAATTTTCAACCAGTGCTCTTGAAACACCCTGGGAATGTAAGGAAAATTTTCAACCAATGTTAGTCTTGCCAATAAATCAATCTTTCACAATGATATTTAATATATATATATATATACTTACTAAGCTAATTACCATTTAAATGGAAAAGAGTGGTCTCACCTGACGTATCCACCAGTAAACATAAGTAGAAATTTTGAAACCCTTTGATGAATCAAATTTCTCAATCCCGCGTAGTAATCCAATTAAGCCACCCTATAATGAGCTTCTCATATGAGATTCAGATTACATTTCTGTCTTTTATAATAGTTTTGTTGGATCTAATATTGGCATCTCTTGTTTAAAGTAAAAACAGAAAATAACCTGGATAAGGTCAGCCATTTCAGCACCCATGTTATCATATCTTTGGGCAATGGACATGACCAGACGAACATTGCTCATTGTCAGCTTCTCTCTTGCCAAAGAGCATTGGATTAACTTTGACTGTAGTTCAGCGCGGGAAATTCTCAGTGAAGTTGCAAGTTGTTCGTCAGAGGGCTCACAACCTAGTCTCTCCTTCAGTCTGGAAATAAAAATACTAGGATTAGAATTAAGAAATAAAACAACTAAACAAAACTGGAATTAACCAGTCTTCATAGGGTGAACTTACTCCGAAGGAGTAGTCAATTAAAACAATTCAGAAACAGAAATTCTCCACCCCAATTACCCCCCACACCCACCTCACCGTGTAGAAAGAAAAACCACCTACTATTTGTGGGGAAGTTTCATAACTGGGAAGTTTATAGGGGTTTAGTCAAATTGCTACAGGGTATCAGGCGTTAACCAATGAATCAATGTTTCAGCAATGTGATCACTCTAAATGCCTTTTTTGGACATTGGCCTACTCAAGCTAGTGATTTATATTACTGAAAAGAAAGAAGTTTTATAACCTTGATTTATGCTCCTCTACGGACAGACCAATTTTAATTTTCTTTGACAGGCGTACGACCTCAGTGTGCGTGAGCAAATCTTCACTTATAACGCCCTTCACATAACCCTTCATACGATTCTGCAGCAGCTTCGGACTGATAATTGCTCTCAAATTTTTATTGGTGCTAGATTGCATTTCAGAAGTAGTTTTGCTGAAAGTTTTCCTCTTAGTACTCATCCTCCTCTGCCGAGCAGACACCCCAGAACAAGTGACCGGTATCTTCTTGTCAGTTGTTTTTCTTGTTGACACTTTCTTCTCAAAGGAAAGATTCCATTGCTTTTCCAGCATAGACTTCTGTAGCAGAAGAAGTGCCTCCACTGAATATTCAAGATTGGAGCTTTCCTCCTCCAAGTCATTGAATTCCTCAAGCAATTGATGTGTGGTTGACGAAGGAGCAGAGGCAGTATCTGCATGCTCTTTCAAAGCCCTGATGGACTGTTCATGATGTCTATTCGAAGATGGAAATCTGGAACTACTGTAGTTGGAAGAGGACTTTCTGGCAGTGACAACATTCTTTGTTGAAGACAATTGACAATTTACAAAGCCGTGATCATTGAGATAAAAGAGCTTGTCAGTGATATCTGAATAATACAAGGAAGAATTCAAGAGCCTCTTCCCCGTACTGCTAAGCCCAACAACGGCAGCAGCTGTGGCCATCATATGGCGTCTTCTTGCGTGCACTTTACAATTACCATATATATCAGCTCCTTATCCTATTCTTAACAAATCAAATCCTTCTCATGCTTCTCTTATTTAACCCAAGAGGATCCGTTACCAATATCTGCCAAAATTTCAATTGCAAAAGATGACATGATAGATAGATAGATAGAAGAAGCAGAAAATATAAAGTAAAAGAACTACTTCATGCAACGATTTCAATCAGATTACATAGGAAACTGAACAATAAGCATTCTAGGCAAGGAATAGATAACACCATTCCAGGCGCCATACGAACTTGCCGAGAATATACACGTAACAAAAGTTGATAAAGGTCATAAATAGATATATCCATCTAAATCCAATGACAAAAATAAGTCATGGAATTGAATTACTCATAACTGTTACAAGTGGCCAATACTTGAATTGCAGCGCAGCGGTTTTAAGTCTGCCCAAAGAAATCAGATTGAATGCTAAGAGTTACTGTACGTACCTGAAGAAGAAGCAGTGGGCGTAGAGAAGAAGGAGAAGGAAATGTTGTTGCGCTTAATTGAGCAAAACAAGAAGAGAATGACGTTGAACCCAAAGTGAGTCAGGTGCCAAACGGAAGTGTGAATGGTTTTTGTTCCTTCTTTTAATTTTATTTAAATAATATTATTTATTTATTTATTTATTTTTGTGGGTCTGAATCAATGTATTTATCTTTTTAAATACAAAGATGAAAATAAATAAAAATCAGAGAGGTATATACAGGATATGGGAAGGAGAGACGCTATTGGTCGGAAGAGATTGGGTCCAGCTGTGTGTGGCTTGCAGCCAGCCAATGTGTAGAAACAACTACACTTGATAGAATCAGAGACAACTTCTTGATTTTTTTAACCGCATTCCAAATACCATTTAATAATTTGGATTTTTTTTTTGTTAAGAATTAATGTGCTCCTCTTCTTCAAGCATAATCAACGAAAAGACCAAAACTCATTTGGCTTAGGAAGGAGGAGATGCATAACAGGAATAATTTTTTGCAACAGAAATAGTTCTGCAGCTAATTGGGACCTTATGCGTATATGAAGATAGACGGAAACCAAAACTGTGGAAAACGGATTCCAACGGCACATATATGCTAATAGTTCAAACAAGCAAATACTATAAATGACTGAAACTGTAATAAATAATAATACACCATTGAAGAGTATGATGTGCGGCGGCATTACAAAGCTGGCGTATCAGAATTCAGAAATCACTACTTAACCTATATGGTTTATCAACCTGAACCTCTCTCCCTCTCTTTTATTTTCTAACTCGTTGAAAAGAAAAGGAGGAGAGAAAATATCAAATTTACATCCCAAAGGCAAATTCTGAACTCCATTCATGATTTACACCAACTCTTCCAATAGCAGCTGCAATCTTATCTCAGGGATTAGGTTAAATTCCTTCAAACACATCAAAAGCAATTTCAGAATCAGCACATTATCTAAATCTATAAGTCTGGCATTTGATAAACGGGAAAGGGTTAAAGCCATTCACAAAAACAATAATAGTTGCATGCAACATAACAAGAACACAAGATATTCATTAACCACAAACTATATTTTGCAAGCACATTGTTCTTGCCAACTCTCAGAATCTGAATTTGATCTTTGACAGTAAAAAACAATTCCAACATCAGATAATTCGTCCATAGTCCTTTCTTCCACGGGATGCAGGAGGAACGCTAATGACTGGATGACTGGCTCTACGCCCTACAATAGAGTGCCACAATTAGTTTGACTGATCACAGCTCCCTATCTACCCCCCACATTCAAACCCCATTTTCCTACAAAGACATTATATAGTTTTTTTTTTTTTTTAATGAAGGAAAATTGATGGTAGCAATGGCTTATTAAGTCAGAGAGTACCCCATGACATGCCGTTGCTGAATGAGCTATTTCCTGGAGAATGTGGGCCTCCAGAGTTAATATTGGGAGGAGGGGGCTGCACCTTCATATGATTCCAATCATTACCCCGAGAATTGCTGGGTCTTCCCTGATTGAACCGCTGAGATTGCTGGCCCAAACGGCTTGGAGAATTTTGTGATATATGAGGCATGAAATGAGAAGGTTTTGACAAACGCACATATCCAGCAAGTGGTTCACTGGTTGGAGGGCTACCCACCTCTGCATGTGAGTATGATTGAATGGGGCCATTTTGTCTGAAGCAGATCGTACACAATGTAATCAAAATTCAATTCCAAAGGTGTCAATCGTAACATTCTGACACTTCTCAAAAGTCAAAAAGTTCACTATCAAAAACCTCCAATATTAATTGCAAATTTACACACCAAAATATTTAAATGGGAGCATTTGAGTATCTTGTTGCAGATCCATCCACATTAATGCATTATGCTTTTTAAGTTTACCCAAGACTACAACCACTATGTTCACTATACTTCTACACATTATTCTCAATTGAGGAAAAGGCATGTAGAAACATGTTGCAGATTGATCGACATGTTTTTTAAGTTGTGTGGAATATACTTGTAAACATATAATTTTCTGATGAGGAACAGCAGACCTGCTCAGATGACTTCAAAGTAACCAAGTGAAAAAACTTGATAATGATACAACTTACCTATGTAAGGAAAGACCCGAGCTTGTACTTGACATACCGCTGAATCTTCCAACCCCAGCCAATGTTTCTGCGGAATTAAGATGCATGCCATTGCTGAACTCAGTAGTAAAGCAGCTTGTATCCGAACCATCGTCTTGCAGAAGAAGTTCATCACTGGAATGAGAATAGAAAGATGAAAGAAAAAAGAATGCACATCAAATTCTAAACAAAACAA
Source organism: Rubus idaeus (assembly GCA_030142095.1). Taxonomy (NCBI): domain Eukaryota; kingdom Viridiplantae; phylum Streptophyta; class Magnoliopsida; order Rosales; family Rosaceae; genus Rubus; species Rubus idaeus. Next base: position 80,027 of record CM057971.1, read on the forward strand.
GGTTGATAGCAGAATTTAACAAGTAAACAAGCCGCTCGAGACATAGTTGACAATGAAAGTGGCATTAAACTTTAACATGCTTGATACATAGTGCGTACTACCATTATAGTCATAATCATGTATTGATCAGCCAACTGAGATTGTCTTAAGTTAAGACATAAAGGCTAGAATAGCAGTGCCCCACCCTGATGCATGCCTCAACAACTATCTTACTCTCTACACACCTTAGTGAAGTGGAGATATACCATTACTGGAGCAATTAAAGGTTGGGAGATCTTATAGGCCACGAGGAATTGGAATCAAGCGTGCCCGTCTGAATAACAAACACCAGTACCCAGGCTATGGTTTTACCAACCATGCAGCAAGGGGTTAATCATGCAAGCATCTGGTCCCACTTCTTTCAGTTATCTGGGCTAGCAGTTAGTAAGGGGTGATTGAAAGGCAAAAACTGTGTCATGCGGTGTTCACAACTGCCATCAGAGGTTCCTAGTCTTACCACCACTTACAACTGAATTTTTTTTATGTTAAAATACGAAACAAGTTTAAAGCATGCAAACATGATTAATACCTAAATTTTGACTGCAACCATTCATACATGACAATAAAGCATGCAACACGATTACATAGATATTAGCATATATTTGAGTAGCAATTAAAAGGTATTATCCAGTTACCTATAATTGGGATCCCAATCCCCAGGATCAGGCAATGACAGGCTAGCCTCTGGATTGTCATGAGCCACTCCTGTGGTCTTTGGGATATTGGAACCAACCTTGAAGGCGCCTGGCATGTTTGGAGTGGCCAAGTAGCCAGCAGAAATTCCACTGCCGCCTCGCTGCTGTTTCCAGCTTCCAGCATTAGAACTTAAAGGCAGATGTGATGGGGAACCACCGAGTACTTGAGAATTCCCCTCAGCTTTGCCAGAACTGGTGCCATCAGTAGTTTGCCCTTGCCAATGTGAAGACGAACTCTCCTGAGCTTGAGAACCTCCAGGATATCCCCAACTTTTTCTTCTATTAAACTGGCTAACTGCAGCCATCTTTCCTAGAGGTGATCCGTGACAACTGCCTCTTGCTGGAGAAGTTGGACCATAATGTCCCGGGGAGCCAGCAGAAACTTGACCGTAGGAACTTGGTGGAGTAAACTGTGAAGGACTGGTGCCTAGGGGCAGTGGAGCAAAACTTCCTGCTGAAGGGCTCATACCAAGTCCATTCCCATGTGAATATGGGATAATCCTCCGTCTTGCATCAGGACTACTTCCAAGCATTGATGCATTGCCTTGAGCATGCATGTTCATTCCAGACGGACCAACTGGTGAATAATAAGCAAACATATTACCAGTATCTCCATAGCTTCCATAGCTGCTTCCAAGTCCAGTACCATCATTATAACTGCCGTGGCTTCCTACACTTCCATAGCTATTAGCATGTGCATATGGCGGCACCACCTGAAAATGTGGGCTGCTATGCATGGAGACCCTGTTTCTGCCTGGAATCTGCAGAGGAGCAAACATTGTTATTGCGGATATATTATTAAAGATGAGAACAACCAAATAGTTAAAATGGCATATTTTGAGGAGCAGCAAGTTTACATTAGGAGAGAGACCGGCAGCAAACCAATGCCCACCACCAGGATGATGGTCCACCCTTATGTTTTGAGCAACGGGCTAAGAGAAGAGCACAAGGAGGACAAAGACCATGAATAAGAAAGAAAAATAGACATAATTAGTATTATCTCCTGCATAATTTCTAATGCAGCCAATAACTAACTACTGTAACCTAGTCCTGGTAGAATTGAGCAAAACAAAAGCATACAAATTACAGTGGATGATGAACTAAAGGAATATGGAGAACATGCCAAAAGGCCCAAAACCCTACACATAGTTGATGCTCAACTAAGAAAATCGAACACAATACATTTATATCTGAATCTGGCTCAAAAACTCTTTCACACTGTTGACTAAAGTCGTAATGTCTCCAAAGCTAAAAGTGAAACTTCATGAGAAAATCTGAAAGTTAATACATGGGTCCACTTACCATGCGAGGAGTCTCTGATGGAGGTTGATAAGGGCATGTAAAAGGTTCCCCCGTAACAAAAGGGTGTTTTGAAGCCTGCAGGTACAAGTTCAATCACAATTGTTAGTATGTAATTATTTTGCATTTCATCAAAATCCAACAAGTGGTGAAAATTTAACAACCTGAAAAGGAGACCAGCGTTTTGAAGGGTCAAACTCAACAAGGCCCCTCAAAAAATCAACCAAAGCTAATCGTATCTGACTTTCTGCCACATATTTGATACCATACAACAGCCATTAGTAACTTCATTAAATGCATTAAGCAAAACTGTTTCAGTGTATTCAACATTAAATATTTAGAAGCATAGAGCAAACCTTTAACCATGTCTTCCTTGGCCAAGTTCTTCCTATACGGATAGTTTGTAACAATTTCTTCAAGGTTCATATGATTAAAGTACTCTTTCCCAATTGATGGTCTTTTCAATTCTCTCTGAACAGAAACCAGTCACCATAAGAACTAAACAGAGAAACATACAACAAAAAGAATTTAAAAACTAAACCCCATGAAGGATAGACAACTAAAGCTTACAATGATTCCACTATTATAAATCCTAAAACTTTTATATGAGAGATTAATTACAGACATATGCATCAAACATATTCAAATTTAATAGTCTCGTCACTTTTTTTCTTATCTTCTAACCATCTTTTATAGCAACTTTTTTTTCCAACTATCAATTTCCTTTCTGAAAATTCTATGATATTGGCACTTACAGCTTCGTATTCTTCCTCTGTTAAAGCTTGATAAGAACTTTTTCCAGTTGCAGAAAATTCTCCATTCTCCACACTCCGAATGCACTTAAAGAACTTGCATGTGTTTTTTGCCTCCTTAAGTACGTAATCAGGGGGTTGCCCTCTACAATATTGCAACCGTACACAGAAAGATGTTTGAAACAATTAAACAAAAAGCAAATAACTATCTTCTTAAAATGATAGTTTTAACATTCAACACCAATAAATATCATCCAACAAAAAAATCGTCCAACAAAAAAAAAGTGATAATATCCACCACAAGAAATCAGTTGCCGTATCCAGAAGATAAAGTTAAAAAGTTTTAAGAGTGGAAAGTTCCAGGAATATACCAGCTGCACCAGAGAAAGCTAAATGTTTTTACCTCTTTAATATTTTAAAACCAGAAACAAAATACAAAAGAAGATGGACACCTGAACCACCAGTCCATATAAGCACAAGCCAACAGCAGACACATAATGAGCAAACCAGAAATCAATGCAGAAGATGCATGATGAATAAGAGAAAAAGAATGTTCATCAAATGCTTAAACAATGATGTTGAAAGAGAGACAACAAATCTATGTATCTCCCAATAAAGGACATCTCCTCTTTCCTTCCTCTCGAACCACACAAATCCACTCCAAATATTTAAAAAAAAAAAAAAAAACACACACACACACACAATCCGCTAATCCAGATAGAAGTCAACATTGCACAACAAAACCGTCTGGTTTGCTCCTCTACTCTTGAGAAAAATGCCCAACAGCTACGCAAAACACATTGCCCCTTTTACCGTTGAAGGGCTACTAGGAATGGTCAGGCCCATGGTTTGCTCCCATGTGGCCGGGTGTTCGAACCCCCTCCTGGTACCTACCTAGCTATTTGCTAGAGTTTGTGTCTCCTAAAGATGGTAGGGTTCGGCAGGAGGCCCCAATGTCGAACCCAGGTCCACAAAGAAGTTACTGAGATTTCTGAGTATCACAAAAAAAGGAACAATGTGCTCTTGTTCCTTTTTAATAATAAAATGCCAATAGCTAATCCCTTTTTCCTTTTGTTCTCGAAGAGTATGACAATTCAGTAACTGGTCCACCCTTCCATCATCACTCCCCTCCCAGGGAATCCCTTTGTCAATTATCATTTGGAGGCTAAAACTGGATATAAAGCTTATACAACGAACCTATAACAATTGAAGGCTAAATTTTAGGAAAAAAACCAAGGGTTTTAGGGTTTTAAAGGGACACTCAGAGGAGTTTTATTGGTTTGGGATTCATCTTGAGGAAAAAAAAAAGATATTAACTATAGAAATTCTGACGGAGATCAAGTTCAAAGCTTTGTAAAGCTGATGATGATTGTGCGAGGAACGGAGAAGATGAATAACAAAGAAAGAAGAGAAGAATAAAAAGCATTCATTGAATCCAACAGTAAGATAAAGCTTTCAGGTGAAAGCTTGAAACACCAATCAAAGCCCTAATTCCACAAAAGAGAATTATAATATTAGTGATTTTAGACATAAACAAACATATAAATTGAAGACAAAAAAAGTAAAGACACAGAACAGAGTTTAATTTTCCAAGACTTGTTAATTTAAAACCACTACAAGACCTATATAAACCCTTATTTGGACAACATTTTTGCAGAAACAAGGGCAACAATAAAAGAAAATCAAATGAAGAAAACATCATAGTCATGCATGGCAGAATGGTGCCATACCCAAGTATTTCAATCATTCTCCTTAGGAGGTCAAATTCTGAAGCTCCTGGAAATAATGGCAATCCCAGAAACAATTCGGCAACTATGCATCCAAAGGACCACATATCGATAGCAGTAGTATATCTATAAGGGTTAAGGACCACCTAAGAGGATGAAATATAAACAAAGAATGTGGATCATAATTTAAATCTGCAAAAAGAACCATTCAAGCTGTAGCAGAGTTCCTCCAATAAGTTGAACTAAACTGGGATCAGAATAATTGAATTCCAACTATGATAAAGATAATTAATGGAAACAATAAAAACAAAAGAGACAATATAACTAGTAAAATTTCACTTCGTGCACAAGGATACTGATATCCAAGCAGGACTTCAGGAGACCTGTAGTAACGACTCTGCAGAACAAATGAAAAATATGCATCTATAAGACCCTCCTATGCATGTAAAGACCTCAATATGCATAGGATAAGCAGTAAGCAGTAAAACAAACCTGAATGTAGGAGTAAACCGTTCGATCTTCCATGCACGCAGATCCAAAATCAATAATTTTAATTTCTGCCGGCTTAACACTGTTGTTTTCAAGGGACAATGTTCAATTTTAACTCAATACAGTCTCGCAGATAGGTAAAAGTTATCATAAAAAGTAACTTGCCTTGTGCATAAAAGAATGTTTTCTGGCTTCAGATCACAATGAATTATCCCAGCATCCTTTAACAGGGCTAATCCATGTAGAATCTATTTTAAATTGTATATTACCAAGAAAGAAAAACAGAAGGATTGAGATATAAAGCTGTCAGTAAAAAAAAGTCCAAATTCAATTACAAGCAAGAAGTCTCATACTTGTTTAGAAAACAATTGGACGATTGTCAGCGACAGTCCCCTGAAATGATTTATCTTGATAAGCTCATACCTGAATAAATGCAAATTCAAACCCGTGTAAAGGGGAAAAATAAAACAACAGTTACACATAATTGAGGTTAAAATGGTGGGGCTCAAAAATGGGAATTCAATTCACAACCAAAGAGGTAGATTGACTTACAGATTAGTATCAAGCAGTTCAAAGCAAATGCACAAATGACGATGATATACAAAGTAATCATAAATACGAACAATGTGATGCTTGTCCTCAGGATCATATTTCTTGTTTAACTGCAAAAGAAATGGTAAGTCAAACAGTACGAAATTCAACATCAGACACATTGAAAAAAACAAAACAAAAAAAACATTACCGTTGTCAAAATGGATACTTCAACCAGTGCCTGTTGATAGTATGCTGGTTGATTTTTAATGATCTTCACAGCAACAAAATTTTTAGTCTCTGGAACCCAGCATTTAGCAACCTGGCCAAATGTCCCATGGCCAAGAACATCTTTGACAATGTATCTGCAGAAAACAAGGGAAAATCCTATAAATAAAATACTATCTAAGAAGCTCTAAGTTTTTCTGATGGTAGGCAACCATGGGGGAGTACAATTTACAACATAAAATTTGTAATAAAACTTGATATCTCTGCTATTCTTTCATAATTTATTATATATTCCCATTTCCAATTTTCTGTCGACTTTGAGACCTAACAAAGTTACAAGTACACAGAGTAACAAACAAACTTGATGCAAATCTGAATGATAAAGGAAAGAAGTGAAGTTCCCAAGGCTCCACAAGTCTATATGGACAAACAAGGATGTGATCCCATTTTTTTAAAACAATTATTTCACAAGGTAAGCTAATAGCAGCTAACAGCAATTGGGCCTAACAATATATAAGGCTTCGATGCACAAATAGAATATGTAATGAACCAAAGGAAGTCTAACATGATAACCACCCAGATGAAGCATCCGAAGATACTGGGGCCATCAATCTTGCACTTGAGGTGGATATTAAACAAGCTAGAGGGAAGACATGGTTGATGGGCCTGCAATCCCAACCCAAATCTAAATATGTAAGACTAAGAATGAATATAGAGTTTTCTTTCTCTTCTGCTTTATGTGCATTCCCCTTTTTCAATCCCTCTCCTGTAGCTCAAAACTTGCACTAGTAACAAATCCTAGAATACTCTTTCAATGTTGGACACAGCTCAGTCCAAGAGTTGCATAAAAATAAAAAATAACCAAAAATCCTACACTAGAGAAATATATCATCCTATCTGGGTTGAACTAAGCCACAATTCTCAAAGTGCATCTATGTCTCTGGACATCAGTATGCCCAGACTCAGAAGGCTCACACAAAGAAACTGGGAAGATGCTAGCCATCCTAGTAATTACATCTATTCGCAACCATATGTATTACTGGGAGATTTGCCTTTTTGAATATGTTTTACAAAGAGACTGTGGAAATAGCATCAACAGAAAATACACAGACAATAGCAAACCTTCGATGCGTGTCTAGGTTGACCAAGACAAAGTTTACAGTCAGAATAAGATCTGAGTTAACATTATCGTAGCCATCATTGAGTACTCCGATTGATGGACTGGTCAAATATCTCTTTGGATTCAGTTCTTCTGAATACTTAAACTGTGGATTGCATATTCGGTATATTTCAACTATGTCCTTGGTTAGTCTTGCCACAAACTGCATAACAGAATGCCGTGTGTAAGAACAAAATCTGCTTAAAATATTCAAGACGTATGTCCATGTATAAAGAATGAGATAAACACTTCATATGTGGATGTATAAAATGATATCCCCAAAAAATATCAGTTGAAAGAATATTGCAGATACAAAATCAAGGTCGGCATGCAAATAGTCCTGTGCAATGGAACTAATTTAACTGAAGGATCAGACCAGACGTCAAAGGGATAAATTTGAATGAACCCTGATGCATACACAACTTCAGTATCAAACTCAAGGCCAAGAAATAATGCAAGTACACAAATTGTCTAACACGCTATGGCTGCTGTCACACTAGTATAAATAGTCAATTAATAGACTATGAGGGCAGCTTTTATCACTTCTTCTCCAAAAAAATTAGATTATAGAGTTTCCATCCAAAAAATTTAAGATTATAGATTATACAGCTGGAAATCCTTTTCCATGGTGGCTTTCTCCTACTACAGCTAGCAGCTTTTTGTTTTTGTCCTACATCAACAATTTCCAACCTATGTTTCATGGCATTACCTGCTCAAAAAGTAGTGGTAGAAAGAACAAAGGACCTTGTAAAGATTTCGGCAGTTAACAAAAAGGACATACAGAATCCCTCTTCTTCCTTTTACACTAGACATAATGTCAACTAACAGAGTGAAATATGAGCAACAATGTGCAAGGAGAGAAGATATTTACTATGCCTATTTAATGAATTTTATTAAAATGCAAACAAAGGTGCATGAGAAAAGAGGGGGCTCTCTTTGGTGTTAGTAGACAAAGATGAGATACTAAGCAAGGCAACTGACTTAAGCATCAACAAGTGTGTTATAAATCAACATCTAAAACTTTTTTCACCCACTATAATAGTAAAATTAAGAGCAATACTAACTATAAAAGTAGGGCATGTGAGGTACACAAATAGTTCTACAGTTTCTGTCCCACCCACTATGTTTAACACCTTGAACAAAGCCGCATAAATATAGAATACCATTGATGCTATGCCTGCCAACTCTCCTGCAAAGCATTATCCTTTGGATTACTTAGCCCTCTTTCTTTCATTTTGTTTTTCATTTCAATTCCTATTTCTGCATTTTAGTTTTCCAATTTCGTACAATAAGCAACGCATTAGAGCAGCCCTGAGCATTCCCCGTACACCCACTGCACCCAAAACCAAATGCAGGTGGGTAACAGAGAAAGTCTTGAGCCATAGCAATGAAGCTGTTATCATATCTATGGCTATATCATATATGAAGGTGACTTACCGGTCTTCTGATAACGCGTAAAGGTTGGGACTTGATGTTGGCAGCTTCACCCTGCGTGGAATATGGACTGAAGACGAGCTGGCTGGGACGCCACGAAGAGGCAGAGCCTTTGGTTTGAGGACTAGGGCTGAGCTCATCCATGGTCCAAAACCCAAAATCAAGCTAGTCGCCCTTGTCCAATGCCTCCATTAAAATAATGAAGATGATGATGATGATATCATATACACATACACCACAAGTACAACAACAACAACAACAACAACAACAACAACAACAGGAACAAACACACTTTTCTTCTTCTATTACCGAACTAAGGATGATGATGAATCAGAGATTGGAAGGACGTGCTGGATGCTCCAATTAAGCCCAGGAAACCCACCAACCGATTCCAATCCCATCATTCATTTCTCAATTCCACAGCATTACAACCCCGTCAGCAGGAGATCGATCGACATATGAGCCAACTATCAGATGATTGATGATTCTGATTCTTCTGAGTAGCAATAGAATATTGAACGATTGGTAAAATCTCTGACCCTGATAATTATATACTTTGCCGAATGATCGATGGTGATATAATTAGTAGCAGCACTCAAGATAGATAGATTATTGCTGATGATGACGATGACGATGGAGGAAGACGAGGATTAAAGGTAGACGATAGATAGATGAAACTGCGATTTGGGGCTTATACATACATAGGTAATTAGGAATTGTGTAATGTGAGGGACAAGCCACGGGTCACCGTCTTTCTTCCTCCGATTGGGAGTATATATTTTTTTTCTTTTTTTTTCTTTTTTATATCGTTAAACAAAAAAAAATTATTAGAGGGGAATCGAACCCCTCTCTTAGTCACCTGACATTGTTCTAACTCAATTGCCAATTAAAAAGTTACTTATGGATGCACTTCAAATGTCAATATATACAAGTTATGTTCACCTATTCAATTGTGCTCAATTACCATTTGATTGAAATTTATCAGTAAAAAATAATGGAGCAAATAAATCATTCCAATTATTTTATTATTCACCACCATTAAATTTAGATTCAACAATAGTTGAATACAACTAAGTATAAAATTAAGGGTAAATACCCAAAATAGTACCTGAAGTATCATAGTTTGGACCAATTGGTACCTGAAGTATCAAAATGGACAATTTGGTACCTATAGTTTTCTTCCGTCACCCAATTTGGTACTTCCGTTAAAATTTCTGTTAAGTTAGTCAAATTACAAGGGTAATTTCGTACTTTCCCTCCAAAAGACATAATATTGTCCTAAAAAAAAGAATTATTATTAACACACCCTAAATTATTATTAACACACCTTTGTATTTTTTTAATATAATTTTTCTAAACAATATAAGAGATTTATGAATTATTTATATAAAAAAAATAAATTCAAAAAAAATACAAAAAAGTGTGTTACTAATAACATAAAAAAATTGTACCCTTAATAGATGAATTTTAGAAATATATAATAGTAAAAAGACAAAATTACCCCTATAATTAGACCAACTTAACGGAATTTTTGATAGAAGTACCAAATTGGGTAACGGAGAAGAACTATAGGTACCAAATTGTCCATTTTGAAACTTCAGGTACCAATTGGTCTAGACGATGATACTTCGGGTACCATTTTGGGTATTAACCCTAAAATTAATTAAGTAACTAAACGAGACTGCACACATCTGCTCACTACATTATTGATAATTGTTTTTGAGCTGTTGAGAACTTACAAGCAAACGATTGAAACGAGAAGGTTATTTGGTTCAATTACCAAAATATATTTTTATTGTCGCAAGACACTCAATTGGTGCAATACACTATTTGGTTTGTTCTGCAATAAAATATTATATTAACCATAATTGATAATTATTGCTCCTATTTCGCGATTATAAGCATTCATCTGTGTAATAAATTTTATCTTCTCTTCAAGAAAACAAAATCTAGCTTTTTTTTTCTTTTTTCCTTTTTTTTTTTGAAAAAAAAAAAAGTGCACTCAGGGGCTCAGGGCCTTATGCCCACCTTACCCGCAGACCCACTAAACAATGGTAAGGGAGGGAGATAAAACCTCTCACTACTAAATACTAACAACAAGAATCAACTAATCAGAGGGGAAAATCGTCTGATCAAACTGAGATCAAATTACACTTGACGGCATGGGCTGCAATACCATATGCCAAGACATTACAATTACTTGAGGCATAAGACCATCACACAAAATTAAATTCCCACAAATGCTAATGGAACTTTAATCCTTTTTGATATTCATGTGGCATTCCATATCTGCAACTTTAATCCTTTTAGAAAAAAAAAATCTGCAAATTTGTTAAATTTCATTTTTGGGAAGGGCCGTCAGCAAAAGTGAATCATTGACAGACTTCGGTGTGATCCAAGCAACTTCATTGCAAAAGGCAAGATTTTGGTACTCTACCACCGTTCTACATCACATGTCAGAAGTCAGAACTAGTAAATGTGTTACCCAGATTCACTAAAGAAACCTTAGGCTAAAATATATGTCTTTAGAAAACATGGGCCTGTCATTCTCTTCGTGAAGAAAGTAGGCTTCACTAACTATTCAACCAAGAATTTCTCAAAAAGAAAAAGGAAGAAATTAAATGCGTCATTTGTTTGTCTTTTGACAGCAAAAGGCAAGTGTAAGCAGAAAAAAGACCTACAGAAATTCAATAAATGAAAATGGACATAAATGGAAAAATTAAGAGAAATAAACCAACCAAAATTCTTTAACTTGTCACAGCCCAAAGGCCACTCTCTGCACACAATCACGACGTTTTTTGCTGGGCATCCGAATGAGACCTGTAATCTGTAGTTCTGTGATTGCCCTGCAAAATCTGGCTCTATGAAATTAAGGTTAAGGAACTTTAAGCATAACTAACCTTCTCGATAGCGAAACAAAATAATATGGTAACTCAGTCCTTGATGCAGGCAGACATAACACACAGCAGAGATGTGGTCAAAAAAAAAACAATTGGGACTTCGAGGGTATCTTTTTATAGCAAAGCATACAAACATAAAGCTAGAACATACATTATCTCTAGTTCTCTACAAATATAACGCCTTTGGTTTGCATGATATATTTATATTGAAAATGATACTGCATCGACCAACTGCATACAAAGATAATGAGTACTTTGCAGAACCAAAACCAAAAGGATACTGAATGAATGCTTCACTCTTGTTTTCAGATTCATTCCTTTCCTTTCTTTTTTTGAGTGGGGACTTTTTCAATTTGCATGTCCCTTTTCTGTTGTATTGAATGACAATGGTTTTGAAAGACTGGAACCAGTCATGAAGATTGATAAGATCGCCATGCTCCTGAGCCAGGGTATACCTAAAAGATATGATGAACATGATGTAGAACAAACATCAACAAGTGCTCAATGCAGCATTTGAACTATAAGCAGAAGTAAACAGCTAAATGAAGGAAATTCATTCATCTCTAGGATTTTAAGTGTAGGCTTTTAACCTATATCTTGCAACCTATATCTTGCAGGCCCTTGCTGACAAGGGATCTAATATTAGGTACTCGAAGGATTGATTATTCACACAAAACAAACTTTGTTTAAAAATTATTACCCAAGAGAGATAATAAGTTATTTACTGATACAAAATAAACTTTTGTAAGAAAATATATTGTAAGGTACAAACAGAAGAGTGGGGAAAGACTCAAATTATCAACAATACGAAGGCAGTAGACATTTTGATTTGCATCTAATAGTGTAGGCAAAACCCTCCACATCTATACCTCATAGTAGTTGGCTATAAATGCAATGCACTGAAAACTACTATCAGTTTTCAGAAAGTAAAGTGAAAATTTAAATTGCGGCTTATAGCCTGCATCAACAATTGCTACATCATAGGCTTCATAGCAAAATAATCATACTCACATAATTGAGGTATCAGGCATGGATGGCAATGGTATGTTGCCACTCCTCCGGCAGCAACTGCATTGTAAGGTTCTATGAAACTCCAAAAGATCCACTTGAATCATTTTTCTTGAGTCTCCAATTAAAGCCTAAAATACGTAAGAAATTAGGAACTGAAAGGAAGTTTTTAGAGTTCCAGAACTAAGTTACAAACTACAGAAGTGACAGGCATTGTTAGATAAAGACACAATATCTTTGATATAAGAAATGCCAGTGCTAATCAGTTAAATTTTATAAACATGACAAAAACAAAAACCTGCCAAAAACTTACAGATCAAACTTCCAAGTTCCAAGTACTTCAGTTATTAAATCCAAAACAATAAGTGAAATTGTCTAGTAGTAAGAAAAGCCTATTCTATATAACAAGTTGCTTGTGTAGATATACTAGTGAGAGTAGCCATTGGAATGCTTACCGATTGAAGGTTTTCAACATTTCTAAAGCAAACAATTTCATGAAAAGGTGTACACTGAATCGGCTTCATGAAATCCCTGTCATGAAGGATTTAAAAAGAAAATGGAAATATATTAATCCCAGTCATGGTTGAAATACAAATATTGGCGAAAAACTTGGTTTCCAAAGATGGTAGCTCAGAACTTTGGTCTAGCCTCAACTTCCAAGTCAGTTCATATAAATACAGTATACGAAAAGCCAAGTCGCAATATAAACTTTCTCATGATGGCTGAAGTAGACATATTATGCATAAGAACCAGTTTACTGAGTCAAGAGTACAGGCAATACCTTGCAAAAATGAGTTGAACTAAATCTTTTCTTTTATAACTTTTCTTCTAAAACTTATAAGAATTAAGTACTAAGTTTCAAAAAAGACGAGCGAAGTTAGAATAATTACCTAACCATGCAATCCATTAATATAGCAGCTTTTTCATTTACTGATTGTGATTCACCAATTTTTAAGGGACTCCGAGTTGTATGTCTTCTGTCACAAGAATAAAGTCAAAATCATCAGTAGAAACAGAAGTTCCACCTAGTCTCAAACATATATTTGTCAGATAAGTTTTAGTAGAAAACAAAAGGGGAGAGAGAGAGAGAGAGAGAGAGAGAGAGAGAGAGAGAGAGAGAGAGAGAGAGAGAGGTGAAATGAAATAATACCTGGATATCTCCATCAAATCTGGTTTACAACTTCCTTCTTCAAATTTAAATATTGACTGCAGCTCCTTTACCTTGTCATGAATCTATTTCAAGCACATGACTGATGATCACTCAATCAATTCCATATAAATTTAGTATCAACTAATATCACAGTTTAAAGCATGCAAGAGCAACAACTAGATGAGAAACATGAGATTAATAAGGTAACAAATTTATAACAAAACTTAACCACTACAACGCATTCAGAGTAGTAAACCCATCAACCATTGAGTAATTTAGAGCTGTTAAGAAGAATACATTAACTTTATTTTACAAATGTTAGACACAAAGTATATCTTCTTCTTATTAATTAAGCAAACAAGGGTTAAAATGGTCAAATTTTATAAAGCCCACAAATGCCCTGTATCTAATAAAATCTAAATAAAAACAACTTTATTTTGTAAGGGTATAATGGTACAACAACAAGAAACAGTTTTTTTGCTGAAAATAATTGCATGTCTTCTTTTTTTTTCCCTCAAAAAATATTTCAACATAAAAGAAAAACTAAAATATTCACTCACTGAAGTAGTTTACCCATATGCTGAAGCAAATCTAATGCAAGACTAGCATTAATGCTGAACTAACAGGGACTAATCTCTAACTACAGAAAGCAAAGAAAGAAAAGAAAAAGATAATTAAACTCGAATAAACAACATGAACCCTGAGGCTACTTTATAACCTGCATGAAAATGCTATCATACCTCAAGAACATCCACAGTAAGATTTTCCCAACTATTCAGCAGCTGACACAGCAATGATGCAGGAAGATCCCTGATTGTTTTAAGTTTAGACAGTTTAGATAATAGAGTCTACCTACTGATGAAGCAAAAAATAAATGCAAGTTAAACTAATAAACTTCTTATTTCTACGAATAGGAATGGAAAAAAAAATTGAAATGACATCTGAAAAAACATGGAACAGCAAAAGTGACACTCATCTGAACTAACTTTGAAGTAGCCTGGTGCTTATACAAAAATTTAAAAAAAAAAAAAAAACTATTCTCCGGAGACCTGAGTAGATTTTAGGTGATGAAAACAAAAGAACTAAACCCTGTGAGAACCCTCTTCTGTAGTTAAGTCTTCCTTAACATGTTCTAACTAGTAACAGTAAGACAAGGATACTTCAATCCATCAGCATTCTTTAAAACACATCACTTACCTCACTGTGCAAACTAATTGGCAAATAAGGCGTCCCTTTCGGTAGTTCAAGTTCTGTTCAAGCATACAGTGATCACTTGACAAAGATTGAACGAAACCTTTTCCAATTCCAGTGCGACTATCAGAAGCCAATGAGTTGTAAGTATCTGGATCAAGTGCCTCACAATATAAGTCTAACAATTGAGTTTTGTTACACTTCCCAGCTTCGTATAAGCACTGCAACACACATTTGTGTCAAGAAACATAAAGACCAATTGGATGGATGGAAAGCAGAAAGGTACAGTGCCTTTAGAATATAAAAAGAAGAAAGAAACAATGATTTGTTTTCTTTCCATTATCAGGTATTAGCTGCAAAATTCAGCATATGGGCCAAATCCCTAATGACATCAAAATATGCTATTAAGCTTGCAAGCTTGGAGAATGAATATGCTTTGGAATGTTGAAACATGGATAATCAATAGCAGAATAAAAAGAAAAAGGAATCTGAAACTTTACCAGAACAACAGTGCTCCAGAGCTTCTGCAATCTCACCAACTCTGTCAAACCATGAGCTATTTTGACATCACTTTGTTCAGCCATTTGATTCCTGGTGACGGATGTTCCAACAGAAGTCATTACATTATGATTTTGATATAAAATTTTTAGCTCATTCATTATAACAAAAAAGGATATATTAGTGACCTTTTTGGATTACCTTGCAAAAGATAAAAGCTCAGAAGCAAGCTTGACCACTTCCTCACTCTGAACTCCCTGACATTTTATAGTTTAGTAAGAATATTCCAATTGTTCAGATTAGAGGGGGGTAGGGTCAAGGATCCATGACTTGGTTAAAAATAAATGAATATGCACCTTCACATTATTACAATTAATGTGTAACATCGTAAACATAATAGCCACAAAGAGGAGAGAGATTTTTCGTGTATGCTACCTTACTGTCTTCTTTAACCAGCAACCATCCAAGCAGGAAGCTTAAAGGCTCCGTGGAAAAATGTTGGACACATGCTATCTGAAAAATACTATCAACATTAGTAGGGGCCAAGTCATGAAGACAGGAAAACATGAAATAGAATACAATGGCAATGGTATCTGAAATCAAATTAACTACCAACCTTCAATGCTCTAACAAAAGATGTCAATGTACCATCCTGATTTAAGAAGTAGTTCCGCAGAAAAACTGCCACCTTATGACCAACAGCAAAGCCAGAACACTGCCTCACAAGAGCAGCCTCAACAACTGCATCCATCCTCTCAGCTGGTGATCCCAATGTGAACTTGCAAGGGCACAACTTCTGCAGCGCATTTGAAGGAAGAATGTTTCTAGGGGCATCGAGAGTGGTTGCAACTCCCATTATTAAGATGACTGGGATCTTCACAACCCATTCACTGATAGAAACCCACAAGCAAGATACAAGCCCAAGTAAGCAAAACAACGAAAAAGAAGATCTAGAATTCTAGTGTACAACCAACAAGCACGGCTTGGGGTTAGAATACCTCAACATAAGAATGAAATCAGACAAGACAGCACCACAACATTGTTCCATGTTGTCTATAATGACAACCACAGGTGAACCATAGTTTCCTTGCTGGCTGTACCATGATGCGAATATGGACATATCAGCAGCCTGATTTTTTTATAATAAAAAAAAACATATGAGATTGGAACAAGAATGAGATTGGACAAACAACCTAATAATAATCTAAATCTTCTAAAATACAAATGGATGGAATAAGGAAATGGAAATACATACATCAAAAGTAGGCATGAGAAAGTGTCTGAATAAACTTGTTAGACAACCAGCAATCCCATTTTTGGATGAAAAGTCAAAGGAGGAAAGGTTAGCCACATGGCATCCATGGGATTTCAAGCAGAGACCAAGCTCTTGAAATGTCAAAATATCATCAACAAACTCCATATTATCTGCCAGAAACAAGTCAATGAAGCAAGCAAGGGAGAGCAGTGATTACAAACATTAACAATTAACTCAAGGGAGAACATACTGGTGAGAAGGAGCCCAGTGAAGAGCTGTGTACAAGTAGCTTGGCTGACAAAAGGAAAAGGGCCCAGACACGTGGTGGGAAATGGTTTGATAGCATTGAAGGAATCCCATACCCAGCTGCGTATGTGATTGAACACGTGGGCGTTCATATTCCGCAGAACATCCTTGATAGTGGATTCAATTCTTGACCAAACTAACTGAAAAGCTTCCTTTCTCAAGCAGCCTTCATCGGATTCCTTCTTGCCGTCGGGCTTTGTTGGGGACAGATCAATCCTCCTCCGGGCTTTCCCACTTGAATTTAATTTTTCAGATGCTTTGTGAAGAACGAAACTATGCTGTTTAAAAATTAATCAGAGAACCACGATATTATTAACTCGAGTTACAAGTAGAAATCATAGCATAACAAACTGAACAAGAGCAGCGACCTGGAGGTGGTTTTGGGTGGTATCGGGGGTCGATGAATCACCCCAACTTGCAGATGATGATGAAGGCGCCATCGATGTTTTTTTCTGCTCTCTTTTCTTTACATCCACCCAAATTTAGGGTTTCCTACTTCGCTCTTTTGGCGGGAAAAATAAATAAATAGCATCTTGTTCTCAGCAATTTATTTTTGTTTTTTCTTTACTAAAATTCATATGTTTGAAATTTTTTTTCGGAGATCCAAAAACGTTTTAAAAATACAAGCACTTGAAAGTGGTTTTGAGTAGGCCTCATCATTCGGCCCGCAAATTGCCCGACCTAATCAATTCAAGCCCAACTCGGCCCGGATCCGTAGTAGGCCCGCAAAAGCCTAGCCCGCAAAAAGCTATGGCGCGGCCCGGCCCGTCAAAAGCCCTAAAGACCCGCCCCGTAGGCCCGCCTAAGTATTTATACGGTACTATATGTTATTATAACATAGAATACAAAAAATTTATTAATGAGTGGTACAAATAAAATATTATTAATATTATTCTTACAAAATATTTATTTATTAATACAAAATATTATTAATTTGTAGTTCATATTTTCATAATTTGGAATCGTTTAGAATATTATCAATATTATTCTTACAAAATATTAATAGCATTAAATACAAAATTATTATTAATAGCATTATGGTCCAAAATGGAAAAATATTATTACTATTCTTTTTACAAAATATTTTGTTTACTAATACAACTTATTAACTTATATAAAGTTACAATTATTAAATACATTTAAACTATTTTTTATTCGTTACAAATATAATTTAAATTCAATACTAGCTAAATTAGAGAACATTAGTGCAGACGTATTTTCAATCTGGCTAACACTAATCCACCTTTGATGTCTATCTTGGCTCTTTAGCTATTTTATAGAGCATGTTTAGCTTTTCAGCTATTTTAGTAGCTGCACCAGCCTCCTAAGTGGCTCTCTATTTTATCTTTAAGTTATATGGCTCCTAAATATAAAGAGTGAGATGAGGCTCTCTATTATTTTTGTTAATTTAAAACATTCATTTTTAGTTGTTTTGTGTAATTATTAAATACAATTAAACTATTTTTTATTCATTAATAAAATAATTTTAATTCAATACTAACTAAACTATAGAGCATTGGTGCAAATGTATTTTCAAATTGGCTAGCCAAAATAAGTTTTTGGCTATTTTAGCTAAAATTTAGTTAAAAAATAGCTAGCATTGATGCTCTTTGCAAACTTTCTATCTTAACTCCTTAGTTATTTTAGAGAGCATGTTTAACTTTTTAGCTATTTTAGCAACTGCACCAGCCTCTTAAATGATTCTTTATTTTAGTTTATAGCTATATGACTCATAAATATAGAAAGTGAAATGAGGCTTTCTATTATTCGTCTTCATTTAAAACATTCATTTTTAGTTTTATTTGATAATTATTAAATTCATTTAAATTATTATTTATTTATTAAAAAAAGAATTTAAATTTAATACTAGTTAAAGTACGTATAGGGTATTAGTGCATACATATTTTCAAATTGGCTAGTCAAAATAACTTTTTAGCTACTTCAGCTAAAATTTAGTTAAAAAATAACTAGCATTGCTAATGTCTTTCTCCGTGCACCCCATGTTTTGGATCCCACCAGCTTGTATAACTATTAATCTAACTTGTTGGCTAGTCAATACATTTGTTGCCTCAAAGTTTTTTTTTATGGCTAAAACAAATTACAACGATCGTAAGCAAAAGTTTGTCAAACATTATATACTGATACAAATGAAGAGGAAAGTGATTAAACCAAACACAATAATGATTATAATAAAAAGCAAGAATAACAAACTGATCAGCTAGCATATTGCCCTCGCGGAATGTATGCATGAACTCGATGCTGCGGAAAGATGATTGCAACTACTTAATATCATTGATAATGGTTGAAATTCGCCATGGAACTTGATAATGACCTTGAAGCATGCTAATTATGACCTTTGAATCACCTTCTATCTGCAAATCATGAATATTAAGCTGAGTAGCCCATAACAAATCAATTTTTAGGCCAATAGCTTCAGCTTGAACAACAGACGCATAGCCAATAGGAATACAACCACCAACGACAATATTTCCTAGTTCATCTCTTATGACAAAACCAGCATAAACTAAACCACTAGTCTTAACGGAACCATCAAAATTTAATTTAAAGAAACCTACATTAGGAGGATTCCAACCAATCATATTATTGTTCCTTTTTTCTCATTTTAATCATATGAATCCTATTTGCATCCCAAAATTTATGTAAAAACTTTCTTATGTGATTAACTACCTCTAGAGCTGTAGGATATTTATTTTGAAATATGAAATTATTCCTTTGAGACCAAATCTTACAGCAGACATTAATAACTTTTTCCATCAATAATGGAGATTGAACATTCCGATCCAATTTAGAACTATCCAATCAATAATATCAATATTACAAGGAGAAACAATAGGAATTAATGAATGAATTTAAAGAATTCCAAATTTCCGAAGAATATAAACAAGCCTTAAACAGATGATGAGGAGTCTCATAATCAAAGTTACAAAAAAGACATATATCCTCGATAGATTGATACATAGCTAATCTATTTCAAGTAGAAAGTTTATGTTGAAGTAAAAACCACGCAAATAACTTTATTTTGGGAGGTAGTTTAAGTTTCCAGACTTTAGATAAAATAAGAGATCTTTGAGTTCCAACATTATTCGATTGTAAATGTGTGGCACTTTTAACAAAAATTTACCATTAGGAGCCGGTCCCCAAACAAAAGTATCCTCTATATGAGTTAAAGGAATATTAATAGCTGTAATTGATTTCACCACATCATTATGTAAAATAGATTGGAGCTTATTGATATTCCATGTTCCATTAGGTAAAATGTTGCCTCAAAGTCTTGTAGTAGATATTTTGCCACATCTGAAACCTTCTGTTGTGATCTTAACAAGTGGATTCTACTAGGAGTTGTAGGTACATGGTTATGACCCTCACCAAACATAGTAACATGACATCTCTCATCATCCTCTTTTTTGGTGATACATAATTGTGCCTTACAACCACAACGAACTATACCTCGCTTCCTAACATCCTTGTTCATCTGATCTCTTTTCCTTTTTGTATGACACAAATTTTTTGTCCCTTGCTTGTAACAAACAAAATTTGTCCAAGTCCAAACACTAGTATTCTTCTTCTTATGAGAAACATCTTTTCTAATACTGAAGCTAGCTTCCTTTGCATAAATATTGTAAAAATTGTATGCATCTTACAATCAAATTAAAGAAAAAGGAAATAATAAAATTGTAGCAATCAAAGTTGAAGAAAACAATGATAAAAGGAAGGCTACAATTACCAACTAAGAATGATATGTATATAACATGAATTGTTAGCCCTAGGAAAAAAAATTTTGAGGAAACTCAAGATGCATATCTAATTTGATGGAGTGAGAGAGCAATAATGGCGGAGAAGAGAGCTAGAAGCGCGACTACGATAAAGAACGCTAGGTTTGTTTTGGTTTTTATTTTATTTTAGGGTAAAGAATGATGATTTTATGATTTTTAATCTAATTGATTTTTCTTTTTGGTTGAATAAAATGAATTTACGAAAATGCTTGAAGTGTCAAAAAATTATACCAAATGATGTGTCAGGTGCCACATCATCATTATAAACCAAATCATTTCCAGGATGTTATCCTATTTAAATTTTATTTTTTAAAACAAAAAACTAGCTGGCTGGCAAAAAATAACCGATTTATCGAACCGTACCGATTACCGACCGAGCCGATACCGAATTTTACCGACTTTCCGGTATACCGAAATATCGGTACGGCACAACCGAGCCGATTTATGAAACCCGGTTCGGTAGCGGTTGACAGTTGTGAAAAACAACGGTACAACCGAACCAACCGCATATATATATATATTTTGGTATTTTGGATCCCCCCCGTTCCCTCGATCTTCTCCCCCCCCCCCCCCCCCCCCGACGTTTCCCGATCTCTCCCTCCGCCCTCGCGTCTTCGGATCTCTCTCTCCGCCTAGACGTCTCCAGATCTCTCCCCCTCCCCGCGTCTCCGGACCCCCCCCCCCCCCCCGTGTTTCCCGATCTATCTCTCCTCCCCCCGCTTCCCGCCCTCCCTCTCCCCCCGATCTCTCCCCCTCGTCCCGTCTATCTCTCTCCTCCTCGATTCGGTTAGGCCCATTACCGTTCCGACTTTGGCCGAAATAGTCATTTTGGTAAAAAATTTGAGTTTCCGATTAAATTCGGTTCGGCATTGGTTAAGGCCAAATGATGGTCGGTACCGTACCGAAGCCAGCCCTACAAAAAACAATAAATAAAAAAGATCAACAATTAAAAAAATATTATTATTATTTTTCATCGAAAAACATATGTTTCTCACAAAAGCTCATCCACATGATTCCAAAACAATGGTTTGAGGAGCCTTCAGTTCTAGTTTGAGCAAAATTGCTCAATGAGAAAACCAAATACCACGTCTTGCACTTTATCTTCCCTTGATAGATAATCTTTCTTTGCTTCAAAACCCAATTACTCATACATCAATATACGTCTATTGGTCCTCAAATCTTGATTTCTCATACCTCGTAATTTGGGTTTTAATATTCTACTTTTGTTGTTCTAATTGAGTTTTTAATGCTTACTTTCTCAATTTGTTTTCTCTAGATCTGATTTAGATCTTTATGTTTTATTAGCTGCTTGCAACGAATTAATCATCTTGCAACTCTTTGTTGTTATGGGGTTTGAGGTGGGGAGGATGAGAACCTCTTGATCGATCTATATTAATTGTTGGCTAATTCACCTCTTTTAGTTTTATTTTTATTGTTGCTAAAAATATAACATTTTTTAATATTTTTTTTGGCTAATATTAATTATATGCTAGAAATTATAAAATTAAGTGAGATGATATGACATTTTTCATATAAGGTGACATGTCAGATGCCACGTCAGATGCCACATCATTTGGTAGTGATTTTTGATATAATTTTTTGAGATATGTAGCACTACTCATTAATTTAATGAAAAGAATATATTTTAAATGAGGTATTAGAAGTGACTTGATTAAAGCTATTAGATTAATCCAAGTGTTAATGTGTTATCAAGGTGGTTAGGTGATTATGAAATTTGTTAGTTTCAGAGTGTTATTAATTGATTAAAAACCTTTCTTATTTGATTATTGCGAGGGTTTATAAATTTCTTGTGACCTAAGGGAATTGAAGTCAAAATTAAATAATATCCTGTCTTGCCAACTATTGGCTTTGCGATGGGTCCAAACCCATTCAAGTACATTGTGGCAAGCACATACACACATGGACATATAGTTACGCAGACAATGGCTCAAAGTTGACTGCAACTTAGGGAACACATTTCTCACACATTGACAAACTTGTGCACATGAGAATATTTATTTATTTATTTTTGTTCAGATGACATGTAATGAAGCTTAGTTAATAAACTAAACTTACCCCAATAATAAGCAAAGTTAATATGCCTCCTTCCCTAATAAAATGAGTCCAAAGCTTCAGTCCTTGGGGTTCTTCCACACAGACGCTGCCCCCTTTTCTCAACACACAACAGAAACACACAGAGCAGAGAGCACAGAGCACAGAGATAGTAGTGACTCTGGCGGATCTAATTGGATGTCCCATGTATTTCTGTATCGTTGGTAATGTTTGAGGTTCTGGGTGTTGTGGACAAGTACTGTGGTTTTAGTGTGAGTGAGGAATTGATAGCGGTTGCGGTGGGTCTGGGTCCGGGTCTGGGTCTGGGTCTGGTGGGTGTGTGATTGGAGATGAATAGCTGTAGTTCCGGAGGTGGGGGTGGGGGTACTGGGAATCTGATGGGGATGGGGATGGGGATGGGGATGAGGTCACCTTTCACAATGTCTCAGTGGCAGGAGCTGGAGCATCAAGCCCTGATCTTCAAGTATATGATGGCAGGCATGCCTGTGCCTCCTGATCTCGTGCTTCCCATTCAGAAGAGTTTTGAGTCCATCTCTCAAAGATTCTTCCACCATCCCACCAGTAACTCTCCTTTCTCTTCTTCTTGATTTACCTTTTCTAGTTCAATTTTTTTATATATTTTTTTAAAATTGATTTCAGGCTGTATACTTGAGTTGATTCAAAGAATCCTTTTTTCCTTGTTATTTGTGTCGGTCAATTTTCCACTTCTTGCCTTTTTAACTTTTAAAACTCTGTTGAGGGGATTGAAAGAATCAGGTGATGGTGACAGTGAATGAAGGGATTATACAGATTCATTAACTTCAAAATACTGTTAGAAGTTTTTTATATGCCAGATTCTTCTAATATATCTTTTTCTCTTTTTCTTGAATAATCATGGATTGCATATTAGGTACTAGTTTTCAGTTGAGTAGATGTAGAATCGCCCTATGAACTCTGAAATTAATTGACTTTTGTTAGGATTTGTGGCTTATGCCATGATGGATGAATTCAATTTAATTTCAGGGCACATATTTATTAATGCTTCCTTCAACTAATTTTTCAAGTTCCTGCTGTGGCCAGTATTTTTCCGAAATCATGAATCATAAATGAAATGAATAGTTCTTCTGGTTCTTTTGGTTTTAGAGTTGTTACATTTTGCAAGTTTCTTTTTCTGGATACTTCAATATTCCCATCATACATTGCTTTTATCTCTATGTGTATCATACCACTGTCGATACCCTGGTTTTGTTCTGAATCTGTAGAGGAAGGTTTACATACACTTCGGTTGTGGATAAATTTTGTAGTGGGTTATTGTTCCTTCTATGGGAAGAAGGTGGACCCGGAGCCGGGACGCTGCAGGAGGACTGACGGCAAGAAATGGAGGTGCTCAAAGGATGCATACCCGGACTCCAAGTACTGTGAGCGCCACATGCACCGTGGCCGCAACCGTTCAAGAAAGCCTGTGGAATCACAAACAATGACACAGTCATCGTCCACTGTGACATCATTGACTGTCACTGGAACCAGCAGTGGTTCTGGGAGTTTCCAGAACCTTCCATTGAATGCCTTTGGGAATACCCAAGGCACCGGTTCTGGAACCAATCAGTCTCATTATCAAATAGACTCCATTCCCTTTGGAATCCCGAACAAAGATTATAGGTATTGCATTTTATTCAATTTACTTGTGCTTCATTTGGTTGTTAAAGAAATGAAAGCCAAAAAGAGAACTAAAAAGTTCAAATCTGTGAAAAATAAAACAAATGTTTTGCAGCTGATTAGTCCAACTGTAAGTCTATCCAGTTTCAATTTGGTTAGTTGGAAACGTGAACAGTGTGAAACACCAAGTTTCTCTTGAGTTCTTATGTATATGAAAGGAAGATGGGGTAATCAACTTTCTGGATGTTGTTGAACATATTTCTGCTCTTAGAACTTTTTTCAGTGTTTAGACAGATTATTCTGGGACGTAAGTTATTGGATGCATGGCTGTTGCAATTGTCATATGATCTTAGTTACATGGGCTCATATCATTGAAATTGTGGGGTGATTGGGACTTCTGCTTATATAAACTTCTTAAACTTCTGTCAGATCCAGGCGCTGGACCTCCTCACTGTGCAATAATTTATCTATTAGTTTTTCCATTCATAATAAGTTCTCTCTCTCTCTCTCTCTCACACACACACACACACACACGCACACGCACACTGTAATTCCTCTCTTTATTGCACAAATTTGGATTATTTTTAGTACCTGATATGTGCTGCCCTGTTCCTTTCTGCTATTACTGCCATCTGATTACTTGTCTCTCAATTTCCATAGTTGCTGATGCAATAATGGGATTAGGACTCGCAGCACTGGGCGGTGATGTGATTTTTAGGTTTAGGAAAAGAGATTAGAAAAGATTATTTCTAACAATTCAGAGTTAGGAAAAAGCTATTAATTTTGGTGCAGAAGATATGCTTAGTTGGCATTCGTCTTTATAGATAATCCCATTATCTATTGGTGGAAGTTTGATTTCCTGCAAATGACCTGGTAACTGAAATCAGTTTGTTTTGAGAACATGTTTAAAGTAGTGAATACAATTCTCTACATTTTGTATTGCATTTGGATGCAAAGGTTTAGTACTGTCATATGGGGGTTCTTAAAGTAGCTAAAGGTATATAGAAATGTGAAGAATAATTTGAGATTCTATGTGGACAAATTTGGAAGCAGTCACACATTCAATGATATATTAGAACTTGAGAGTCATTTTATTTATAACAATCACTGTCATTATCATGAGAGAAGATGAAAACCTTTTCTAACAGCATTGAATCCCCTTTCCGTACTTCAGGTATCTTCAAGGACTTAAACCAGAAATTGGTGAGCATAGTTTCTTGTCTGATACTTCAGGAAGCAACAGGGGTCTCCAGATGGACTCACCACTAGACAGCACATGGCCTCTGATGCCATCCAGAGTTGCCTCATTTCCTGCATCCAAATCAGGTGATGGCTCCGTTTTGCAGAATGATTATCCACAGCATTCATTTTTCAATAATGACTTCCCCTCAGGGGAACCTTTGAGACAGGAAGGTCAGTCCCTCCGACCTTTCTTTGATGAGTGGCCGAAAGGCCGAGATTCCTGGTCTGGTCTTGAGGACGAGAGATCCAACCAAACCTCATTCTCCACAACCCAGCTCTCAATATCAATTCCAATGACTTCTTCCGACTTCTCTGCAACAAGTTCTCGATCTCCTCATGGTGAGTTAAAATGCTGGGCATGTTTGTTGAAAATTAATTTTCATTTCTAATTATGTGGTTAAATCATTTGCAGATAATTGACAGAATCATGATTTAGGAATTCCATAGGCAAATTATGGGAAGGCTTGCGGAAGTTCTAGCATGTGGTTTGAGAGGTGTTGAAGAATAGGTTGGCATATGGTCTCTAAGTTTGTGGTTTATGGTTTTTCTGGACAGGTCTTTGTTTAAAAGTACATTTGCAACTAAAGTTTTAGGTCTGAATAAATCAAAGACCCTGACAAGTATTCAAGATATCCAGAACATTTTGGTTCTATTAGATGAAAGATCAAATATTTTGTACTTGGCGGCTTTGATTTATCCATTATTGAATAAAATTGTATTCTTACAAACTCATAGCCTCTTGTAATAATGTGTGACCAGATTAGATTTTTTCATGTTCTACGAGAAGCCAATTTTCTTGCTGATGCCCTTGCTGCTGTTGGTCATGTTGATGGTACTCAAGTTTGGGAACATTCTCTTCCTAGTTCTACTTATCAAGCTTTTAATGATTGTTCAGGTGTTGGACTCCCTCGTGGCTCCTCTTTGTAATTTTATTTTCCCCATCGAAAAAAAATAATGCGCGGCCTCTTTTGCTGGCAATTCTTACCAGATGATGTATACTTATTACTAAATATAGAACGAAAGTTCCTCAAGAAACTGCTAGTTTTACGGATCCATATTGCCACAAAACACAAAATTAAAAGAAATGTCGATTTTATTTTTCAGTTTAGGAAATGGGCGGGTCATGAATCAACACCCACCTAAGAACACATATAATTTGGGCTGAAACCCCCGACGAGTATCCCAACAGCCCATCACATTCATCAATTACCGTGCCAGATTAATCTCTCGGTCATTAGTGCATGAACTCACTCACACTGGCCTCCTCAAACTAGCCGGCTAAACTTCATACAACTATATTTCAAGTATGTGTCCTTGTGTGCCAAGTTGGGGATCGAATTCAAGTTGAGGGGTTCCCAACCTTGCATCCATGCCAACTCAACCACATGTCGATTCTTTCTTTGGGTGAACGAACAGGTTCATTGCACTTGCATTACCGAATTTTCAAGCATTTTAATGCATTATTATCAAACTCAACCTATAATTACAACACGGAACAATATTCCTGACCATCAACTATCAAAAATACATCATAAATGTTATTGACTGTCAATAATGGAAAATTTTTCAGTACACCTCATGCAATTTTTCACTTTTATTTGGTGAAATATACCCGAGTTTTCTGTTTTTTTGTTTCTTTTATTATTATTATTTGGTGAAATATAACCCGCTGCTTCGAATACTGGGAAGCGAAAAGAAAACATGAAAATAGAAAGTTTTTTTGTGAGAGAAAAAGGAGGAGTGAAGTAACGGTAGGAATCGAATAGCGAGCGGAGAGTATCTGGTTTGTGAATTCCCAGACGAAGAAGAAGATGGGTTGGGGTTGGGCAATATACGAGGGAGTGGTAGCGCTGGGATCGCTTGGGCTGCTGGGTTGGGCCGGGTTGTGGTTCTTGAACCGAAGGCTGTACAAAGAGTACGAAGAGAAGAGGGTCTTAGTTCAGATCATTTTCAGCGTCGTCTTCGCCTTCTCTTGTAATCTGCTGCAGCTGGTTCTCTTCGAGATCATCCCCCTTCTCTCCCAAAGGTCTTTTTTTTTTTTTTTTTTCAGAATTCCATTCCTCCTTCTTTGTTTTATCAGAATTCCATTCTGCTTGCTTGTGTTTAAATTGTATTTTCTGTAGGGCACGATGGCTCAACTGGAAGCTCGATTTGTTTTGTCTCATACTGTTACTGGTTTTCATGTTGCCATACTACCATTGTTTTTTGATGCTTTGCAACAATGGTACGTGACAACGTCCAAGTACACTCCCTCGCTCACTCACTTTGGTGATTTGAAAATGAATGCTCATCTCATCTCTTCTCTTCATCTCAGGATTCCGGAAAGAACGCGCCGCTCTTGGATCCGGCTTGTTCCTTGTCGCTTTCCTTTATGCTTTTTGGCGCATGGGAATTCACTTCCCTATGCCTTCCCCTGATAAAGGCTTCTTCACAATGCCTCAATTGGTCAGTAGGATTGGGGTTATTGGCGTTACCGTCATGGCTGTATTGTCTGGTTTTGGAGCTGTCAATTTGCCCTATAGTTACTTATCTCTCTTTATCAGAGAGATTGAGGAAGCCGAGATCAAGTCCTTGGAAAGACAGCTAATGCAATCCATCGAGAGTTGTATAACTAAAAAAAAGAAAATCATTCTTTCTCAAATGGAGATGGAAAGGATTCAAGGATCAGAAGAGGTTACCCTTCACTACTATCCTATAATTTATCTTTCTTTCTTTTATACCATGCCAATTCCTGTCTTCAAGTATAACAGATGTACATTAACTTTACAAATCTTACTTGTATCATGTATATGTTCAACCTGAAACTGTTACATATATGCGGCTACGTACGCATAATTTCACATATAAATTGTATCCTCTAGTTCAACGGTTCTAGTACTTGCATTCATTAGTTCAATTTGTATGTGCTATTACTTTCTAGTCACTAACATTGTTTATAAACCCAATTCCCAGTTTTGCCTCATTAAAGTTATGTGTTGCAGAAATTAAAGGCTAGATCTTTCTTTAAAAGAATTGTTGGCACTGTTGTGCGATCTGTGCAAGAGGATCAAAAGGAACAAGGTTGGTATCCTTTTATGTTTGTTCTTAGAATAGAATACTGCATATTTTTCTTGTAGAATTTGGTCTCTTACCCATGCTTTCTAATTTTTATACTTTTATAGCCAGGTTACTTGCATGCATCTAAAACTATTAAATACGTTGTGTTATTAAGTTATCAGAGGATCAACATTGTGCCTTTGCTTTATGAAGAATTTCATAGTTGTCTTATTCTGATATGCTCTCTCTGCTGTTTATGAAGATATCAAAAACATGGAAGCAGAAGTGCAAGCATTGGAAGAGCTTTCAAAACAGCTATTTCTGGAAATATATGAGCTTCGTCAAGCAAGGGTTTACTTCTATTTATACTTTTGGTGATACTATTTAATTTCACCGACTCCCCTTTGGAACTGCTGCTTAGGTGTTATAGAGTGAAGATTTATGGGTTTAAATTTTCCGTAGGCTATTTAAAAAACAAGTTCATGTGCCATTGAAGATCATACTGAATGATAAAAATACGGTTGACTAGAGTTAGGACTTAGGACATAATGCTTTCCCATATTGAAGAGTCAAGTGCTTGCAAATATAATTCTTGATTTTTCCTGGATGGCCAAATAGTGCTGAAGCATAGCTGATTTAAAGTTATGAAGAGAATCATTAGATATGCCACTGAGGGTATGTTTGTTTGGCGGACTAAGTGGGACTGTGTTAAATAAGTTTCTTAATGGGGTTGGGCTGTGTTTTGGTATTAACCGGTACAAAAATAAATGGCACTACGTAGCTCCATTTTTGGTTTTCAGCCTCCTTAAGTGGTGTTATCAAGAGTACTCCCTTTTGGTGTCTCTGGATAACATCTCTTTCTCTCCTACTTTATCTCTTCCTCATTCTAGCTCGCTCAGGAACATCGCTCTCATCTACCTCCCTCTTCACTCTTTTTCCTCACTCATGGCTCTCGATCTCTTTGTTGCATCATGCAAAATCTCATCTTTAATTTCTCATTCAATTTTTGGTGAAAGCTATTGGGGATTTGGGTTTTGCAGAATTTGGATTGAATAAGTCATGAGATTTTGCAATTTGGTTGATGTGATTAAGCAGGAATTCCCACTTTGTTTTTGTACTGATTTCCCTCGGGCACTAGATTGATTTGTTTTTTTTTTTAAATTAATTTCCCATACACCGCTTTTGTTCTTGATTTTTGGCACCAATTTAATCTTGGTTTTGATTTCCCACGACACCAAGACATCACCAAAATGGTGAAGCAATCCACAATTAAGGCTGATAATATAATTAGAGCGCGTTGAGTTCAATGAAATCACTGCCTTCTTCTGGGCACCATTTAAAATTTGGTGTTCCTTGGCGGTTTCGTGGTTGTGGTCTGGGCTTTTGTTGTTGTTCTGTTTTGTTATTCCTTTTCTGAATTTTTCTTCTTAGTCCTACTCACCTCAGTCCCCTCTCACCAAACACAGCTCAAACTAGTACTGCTTTAGCCCACTCAGAGGAAATGCGGCCACGTCTTAAACATAAGGAGGTCCACAATTACTCTGAGTACCAAACAACCCCTGAGTATACAAACTTTGATTCCCAAAGCCAAGCCTGATTGATGGCATATAACATAGATTGTTCTTACTGGCAGGAGGCTGCTGCTTATTCTCGTACCTGGAGGGGTCATATGCAGAATCTACTTGGCTATGCATGTTCAATCTACTGTGTATATAAAATGATTAAGGTATGGGCATACTATTCTCTTACTGGCATTGTATGTATTACAGATGATTAAATTTTTCTGTTGCAGTATTTGACAATATTAGGTTTTTCCTTGATGCTAATGGAGAGTTCAGAACTTGTGTTTGTCCAAGCTTTGTTTTGAGTCAAACAAGGCTTGGGCATTTCCGTCCAAAAAAGAAAAAAGATTTGGTGACTACATAAACTTAAGTTGGACACCAAACACATCGGAACCTTTTGTAGATCATTTTTTTATGTTCTATACTTATTGCAGTCTAACAAGGCTTGGACACTTCCGTCCAAATAAACACATCGAAACCTTTTGTAGATCATTTTTAATGTTCTATACTTATTGTACTTCCATTTTGGTAAAAACTAGATCATTCAATAATTATTGCATCTTATCCAATATTTGTTTTATGTGATATCTTGAACCTTGAAACTTATGTCATGGTTTGTTATTGGCTTTATTGTGTTGTGGTGTGTCCTTTTTTTTCTTTTCTTGTTACATCAGTTTTCTTGCATAATAGGAAGTTATATTCAGCGAGGTAGATTTAGAGGGGCAGGATGTGAATAGAACTCGGTAGTCCTTGAAACCCTCATGTACATACATATATATATATATATATATATATATATATGAGGGAGATTCAATAGAGGGACGTTCAATAGAGGGACATCCTCTTTCAACGAAAATTCGCTTGTGAGTCCATCCCCCAATGCGTTCCAATAATCTGAAGCATCTATTTGTTAGGTTCCCATTCACTTCTTATCCTTACAAAACTTCAGCCAAATCACATGCTATTTAATCATCTCAATGTGAAATGATAGACGAACACAATGGTTTGATAAGCACTGAAAGATTATAATGTTTTGCACTTTTGCTTAAAAGTTAGATGGTTCATTGGTACATTGTGGGATGAGCCCCACCATTGCCCTTTCTTTAAAAAAAAAAGAAGGGATCCCTCTGTACAATATCTGAGGACTTGATGCCTCTCGATGCATGAATCTTGGATTTAGTTATGCTATCTGCTGTGCTGTCTCTAATCTCTACAAGTAATTAAGGACCGGTTAGGTTACTCCAAATCTCAGTATCTAAATGCACACTAAAACTCTCACAAGTTGTGGCGTTTTCTGTCCAATTTAAGAGCTTTTCTCTAAATTTTGTTTTCGTCACTTATTAGAACTTTAAATCCATTTATATAGCAATTATGGGAGTTGTTTTGTGGAATACAAAAGAATATTGTGTTATTCCCTTCTGCCTTTTTATTTTCTACTTTTGCGCAAACATCTTCTTTCAACTTTTCCCCTAATATTGATTTTGAGTTTGAAAAGTACCTGATTATAATTACTTGCTCTGTGCAGTCTTTGCAAAGTGTTGTTTTCAAGGAGGTATTGCTGTCTTCTCTTGCTTATTACATTTGTTTACTTGCTTATGTTTGTATTATTTCAGCACTATTAATTTCCATTTTTGGATTGTGTAAGTAATCATAAGGTTGTTTGACAGGCTGGCTCTGTGGATCCTGTGACGATGACAATTAGCATATTCTTGCAGTTTTTTGACATTGGTATCAATGCAGCATTATTATCACAGGTTAGGCAGCTTAACAGTTACACCTGGATTCATATTTTTAATTTTCTATCTGAACATGCAAGCTTGGGTTGTGAAAATTTGGACAGCGACCTTGGTTTTATTCCTGTTTTGGTGAAGTGCAACATTTTTAGACTTTTACTCTACTAATGAGCAATGAATGGCAGTTCTGTGTTTTAGTATTAAGTATTAACTATGTGTTGTAACTTGTAACGAGTATTTGAAAGTTCCAGACCATTAAGTACCTGCAATTGCAGTGGGTAAAGTCACAGACTATATCCAAATAACAGTCCTTCAAACAATTAGAATCCTGGCTTAGGGCTTATTCTTAAAATGTGCTAGTTTTCACATTCTACTTATACCAACTATAGATTGAACATATGCAGTTGAATCTTATGATTACATATGCAGTCGACTACTGAACACATAACTAACACTTCTTTTGTTCTCTTTGTTAACAGTATATTTCACTCTTGTTCATTGGAATGTTGATTGTTATATCAGTACGGGGATTTTTGACAAATTTGATGAAGGTAATTCTTCTTATGTCCGCCCTTTCATTAATTACTTATTTAGATTGGAGAACCTTAATCACTGTTTGACCTTTTCCCGACTGACTTTCAAAATGTTGTGTACTGATGTGTGCAGTCTCATGAAAATCAAAATAAAAAAAAATCTAAATGCTTTGCTTTGTTTTTTTTGGTATTTTTCATTGGGTTGCAACTTGCTAGCAAAATGGCATAGCCATTGGATGAAGGAACTGAGGAGCTGAAAGTCTAAAAGAGATTAGTCTTTTGCTGTGAGAATATATTACCATATCTTTCGTAGTGGTTCAGGTTGTACTTGCCAGTGCTACAATTAAATGAAGAGAAAATAAATTGGACTTCACCAGTCCTTAATGGCATCAAATGACATGATTGACGAAAAAAAAAAGAATTATAAATTTTTGAAAAGGAAAAAAGAGCAACCTGGATGTAATTTTTAAGCCTCTTTATGGAAATAAGTTGGTTGTTTTTTTATTTTATATTATATATATATATATATAAACAAGCCTGGTGTGATGACATCAATGTCCTCAAGTGGCGGTCATTCTTCTGAATGTTTAAAGATAAACTAAAGGAAGCATAAAGAGAGCAACTTTATGATTGACCTCTGATATTCTCTGGCTTAACTTCTGTTTTTGTTGTTCATAGTTCTTTTTTGCAGTTTCCAGAGTTGGAAGTGGATCTTCTAGCAATGTCGTACTGTTTCTGTCTGAAATTATGGGAATGTACTTTGTGTCCTCTATTCTTTTGATAAGAAAAAGCTTGGCAACCGAGTACAGGTATGCTGATTATTGATGCTTTTAACTTTTTGTTTTTGTTTTTTTTTCTCCCCTGGAGGTCCATTGTTCTGATTATTTTTGTGAGTTCTGGTCAGTTGTTTTGAGTAGCATGCTAATTGATTTTACTCTGGTGAACCTGGAGTTTCTTATCTACTGTATGTTGTTAGAACAAAAAATGCTTCAAAAATTTAAATGAACTTGGATGCTTATTTACATGAAAAGTGCTTCTATTCTCACTTTTCACCAAAAAAAAAAAATCTATACTACGTATAATCGTATATAAGTATGGACTTAAGGAGAAATAGTAATGATCAAGTAATTTGACCCATATATTGACAATTTGGCCTATGAGGAATTTTACTCTTTTCTATGTAAAACAATATGGTTTATACCAAAAGTGGTACCTGAACCTGACTTTTGGTCCATTAGACAAAGTGATACCCAAACTTTCAAATTGATCAATAGGTAGCCAAACGATCAGAAAAACATCAGTTTGGTAACACTGACTTTTGTAAATTTTTCTGTTAAATACCCCTGAAAGTTTTTATATATGGGAGAGGAGTCAATTGACAAAAATACCACTGAAATTAAGGGAAAATTTAATGGAAAACAGATGGCAGTTAGTGATGGATCCAAATTGATGTAATTTTCAATAGTTTGGGTACCTTATTAATTGATTTGAAAGTTTGGGTACTGGTTTGTCCGATGTGTGAAAGTTGTATCGCTTGTGATATTAACCCTGAAAATATATATCATATGTATGGGTTACTTGATTAATTATACGGACTTTAGTCGTGCCCTGCCTAGAAGTTCAGGTTCTCAAATGATGGCATCAAAATTTGTCAGGTCTTCTATCACTTTATCTTCATTGCACTTGGTCCATCGTTTAGGTATCTGCCAAGCTATTGAATGAGTTTTAATTAGATTGTGTTGCCTGAGCTATTTACCTTGGCAGGATGATCATAACAGATGTGTTGGGTGGAGATATTCAGTTTGACTTTTATCACCGGTGGTTTGATGCTATCTTTGTGGCCAGTGCTTTCCTTTCTCTGCTATTGCTTTCTGCACATTATACTTCTCGGCAGGCTGACAAACACCCGATTGATTAATGTAATTTAATAACAAGTATGTAACAACTCTACCTTTTCAATTCCAAACATAATATATTTGTATAGCAAAATTAAAATCATTTGATTGATAAAGCATAAGAGATTTTATTGCGAATAGAACTGAATACTGTGGGTAGTTTATAGTAAATAGAAGTAATTTGCAACTTAAGTATTTCATTCCTTTAGGATGCCAATTGTTTAGGCATATACATGATGTTGACAGTGTGCCAGAACCCAGAACCCAGAACCATCAATCCGGTTGGAATTCACTTTAACAGGAAGCATAGATATATACTCACAAACACAACATAGATGGCTCATAGTTGTTTTTCTGAATGATTAGCCGTCTGTTCTGTTTTTTCCATTTAGGTTATCGAATAACTGCAGGTAAAAAAAATATCTGGAGCATTGTCGTCTCTATAGTGTTTTAGACTTTCAATTAAAGGATGAGAGTAGGTTACATGTTACGTAGTTCCCTGCAAGATCTTAATGAAGCTCCCAGAAGAATCCTAATATCTTATGCCTCATCGTAGCCTGCTCCGGTTCCCTTACAAAATTCTCATTATCGAGTTAGCCAGAAGAGTTGGGTAAAATTTTTGGATTCTTTTTTCTCGTGTATGAAAAACAACAATGTCCAGCAGCTTTGATCAACCTTACAATGTACAACCTTACCGAAGAGTTGTAGTCTAGCGGTCAGGCCCTTGGTTTGCTCCCAAGAGGTCTGGGGTTCGACTCTCTCCCATGGTACCCACCTAGCAAAATGCTAGAGTTTCCAGCTCCCCAAATGTTGTGGGGTAGGGGGGCCCTAGGGAATAGTCTGGTCAATGACTGGGACACCCTAGTTTCAAAAAAAAAATGTCCAGCAGCTTTGATCAACCTTACTGTGTAATATTTGGTTTTGTTAATTTATAAATTTATATTTTCAAGTGGAGATTCTGATGGTGGTTAACACTGTTCTAGTGACGGTTTAAGCCAGCAGGAGATGAGGAAGAAAGCCATTAATTTTCTTGTTCATGGTTGGAAGAGGGAATCCAAGTTGTCCAACCGAGAACTGTTAACTTTGCCTTATAGTGATTGTAATGATGGATGGTGAGGCAGTTTAGGTACTGGCTGCGAGTCATTAGCTGCGGCGGTTGGTGGTGCTTGTTACCAGAATACTTTTACGGTGTTATAAAAAAGCAGCCGCTAGCTGGCTTACACGACGTGGATGGTTTTCAACAGAGGGGTCTTGGAGGACTGGGACTGAGAGCTATGTGGTGTTAAATCTGCAAACCATAAAATGTTGCTCATCAAGACTCAATTATAGATAAATTATTAGGTGTATCGAACATGGCACCTAATATTCTGTCCGTATAATTTTGACAACCAAAAAATGAAGAGGTTGCTCAATTACTCAATCTACAAACACCCAAACTCAATTACTCATAATCAAGACTTTTAACCATTTAAATGATAGGCATGGCAAATGCGTGCCTAGGTTACTGATAGGCGATACCTATCGCAAGTAGGAAAAAAAAATGTGTTGGGGTTTGGGGAAAGGCTCTTGTGGAATTGTAGGTATCGGTAATTTGCTTTATCATAAAACTTCTTCACTCTAAAATGACCTGTCTGTCAAACAGCTTTCAGCCTTTCATCAAGTGATACTACACACTAATGATTGCTCTAAGCACAGCTAAATACTATATGAATATTAGAAATATAATCAAAATGATCTCTATAGTGGTTTCAAACTTTCAATTCTATGACACCTTTCCTATAAGGTTGTAATATTTTCCTCATGAAAAAAAAAAATCCCATAAGATTTAAAATCAATATATTCATGAAACAATGCATGCTCAAAAGAAGCTATACGAAAGAGAATAAATAATGCGAGATATTTTGATAATCTCTTTCTTTCATTATTTTTTAGTTCCTAAATACTGTATGTTATTCACAAGTCTTAGAACCATAGCCCAAGTCCTATCTTGTAAATATTAGCTGAGCCTAATGTGCTAGTAAGGCCAGGCCGGATCAGCCCATGGTATAGAAATTAGGGCCGGGCTCAGGCTAGCTTATCGACCATGATGTAGCATTGCGGGCTCATAAAAAGCTGAAATTTTGTAAATCCGTAATAGAGAATGCATGTATACATCGAAAATTCTGGGCCGCCCCCGTTCTTCCCCCCCGGTTTCCCCTTTTTCGGCCCCCCCCCCGGGGGGGGGGGAAGGGGGGGGGGGGGGGGGGGGGGGGGGGGGGGGGGGGGGGGGGGGGGGGGGGGGGGGGGGGGGGGGGGGGGGGGGGGGGGGGGGGGGGGGGGGGGGGGGGGGGGGGGGGGGGGGGGGGGGGGGGGGGGGGGGGGGGGGGGGGGGGGGGGGGGGGGGGGGGGGGGGGGGGGGGGGGGATATATATATACTAAAAATTTCTATACACCCGATGAGTGTGAGAGTAGGTGGTTACCTATAGGTTATGGGTAGTTATAAGAATTTATTTTTATTTTTTATGTTTCTATTAAATTATTTTATTTTTATTTTTCTATAGGTTATGCTTTGACTTTTTTTTGAGCTTCTTGGCCCCATTTTCTCCCGCCTCTCATCTTTCTACCCTCCTTTTTACTTTTAAATAAGTAATTTGCTCCTAGACCTCTTTTTTATTCCCAAAATAACCTTAGTTCTACAACTCACATAAGAAACACTAATTACTTATTATACCTCTAATTCACTCACTACCCTCCATTTGTTATTTTAAAAAATTAAATTCAATAAATTAATCCCTTTTTTTAAATTTTTTTTATCAAATATAAAAAAACTAAAATCTAGTCTCATTTTGTTGGGTCTGTTTGTTGTTGTTTGCGAAATTATTTAGTATTTATTCCTCCGTCCTAAGTCCCCCTATCCCCTTTCCCTTTTACCTATCTTGTTTCTTGTACTTTATGTACACCCTTAATCAATTTTTTTTGTGTTGTCATTGTGTCTAAATATTTTGTTATTTTTTATACGTATAGTTTGTATATAAAAAATTAACTTCGATTGGTAAGCTCATATTTCTAGCTCTTTTTTTCTAGCGTTTTATAGCTTTCCTTTCTGTTTCTCTTTTGTTTCATTAAATCAAAATACCTATCCTTCGTGGAAAAAAATACCATCCCCGTTTTGTAGTGTGTATATTATATAAAAAAAGTAAAAAAAAAATTACCTATTTGTTCATACTTTTCAAAGTTATACTCCTTTTTTCATAATTAAAAATTTCCGTCCATTCACTAAAAAAAATAAATATAAAAAAAAAATAGTTATACCTATTATATCCCTAATTCTCTTTATATTTCTTTTTAAAAACCGTAGTTATTCAATTTCTAATTAGTTTCTTCATTATTTACCATTTCCCTTCCATTAGATACAACATTCACCATCATTTCATTTTATCTAGTTAAAGCCCTTTTTTTTTTTGATATGTAGAAAGGTGTAGGTGCCCTACCTCAAGAAAAATTGAGTCCTAGTACAAACGTAAAAACAACTATAAGGAAAAATTCACTTTATCCTTCGTGTCTCATATCTCTCAAAAGTTATTTAGCCTCTGTGTCTCCCCCTAACCTTTGCCATATCGTTCTATATATTTTCTTGATTTACTTCTTTGTTTTTCTGAATAAATACCACCTCATTAAACGTACAACCCTACATAATTTCTGTCATAATCGCAGCCCAAAGTTTTTGAACAGATCAATACTCTAATTCCATTCATTCCATTTATATTGTACTCTCATAAAAATTTTTGGTACAGTAAGCCTGATTTCCTTTTGACTATCGCACGAGTTGGTATTTGCGATCATAGTTTATAGGACTTAAATTGCCATTTTCAAAAATTTTATTTTAGTTCTTTTTTATTCCATTTTTCACACTTCGGACAATAAAAATTGTTTTATCTTAAACCTTCATCAATTACTTTACTTTTGAATATCTAAACCCATAAAAATTAACAAATTTTTAAAAAAAAAATTTAAAACATCTAATAAACATCAGAAGAATATGTTAAAAAAATAATGTATTATTAAAAAATCTACTCATTTAATAATATACATTAATTATAAGCAAATAGGTTTGGGGGTGCCCTGTGAAAATTAAAGTTAAGTCCTTTTTTTCATCAAACGAAAACATATATGAAAGCTAAAGATTGTTAACCAAATAAAAAAATTACCAATGATAACTGATAATATATTCTCTGCCCAAAATATATATATATATATATATATATATATATATATGTACTAGGTAACACGCCAAAAAGAGTCAATTCATATATATATATATATTGTCGAGAAAATAGGAAAGTCAAAAGTGGTAGAGAGAAGGGTTTCATTAATTAAAAGGGTAACGAGCAAAGATAAAGAGCAACAATAAGGTTGTTCATATTTCATCCTATGAAAGAGAAGAATAAAAAAGAAGATATAGGAATAGAAGAAGGAAGGAAAAAAAATGTCTATAACCAATTACAAGATGTGTAGTGCCCTTCAAGTGGCGTGGGACCATGAGATCATATCGCCGAATGTTATGAAGGTTATGAAACTAACAATAGTAGATATAAAAAAAAAATACATATATAATCAATACCTCTTTTGAAGATTCTGAAACCATGAATTGAGTCTCCATAGTTTGAGAGTGAGAGATATCGCGCGTCTATACGTAGATGAGAATTTAGGGTTTATATCGTTAAAACTAAATTAGAAGTCTATACACAAATTAAAGTGTTGAGTTTATTATTTATTGTCTATATCTGTCATTTAACACAAGGGTAAATAAGTAATTTAATAATACAAAACAAAATGAGGTCAGAAAAGAAAAGTTGGAGGTCCCAATAGAATTTCTCTTTTTATTCTTCTTGATTAAATTGATTTTCAAAGTATTTTAATATATAAAAGGTATTTATATCAAAAAAATCAGTTATAAATGAAAAAATTATGTAAAATTTTTGTTCAATACTATCCATAACTTCATA
The DNA here is from genome assembly GCA_030142095.1 of Rubus idaeus. Classification (NCBI taxonomy): domain Eukaryota; kingdom Viridiplantae; phylum Streptophyta; class Magnoliopsida; order Rosales; family Rosaceae; genus Rubus; species Rubus idaeus. The sequence continues at coordinate 119,176 of CM057971.1, forward strand.
AATCGATTAGACTCCTTTTTCGTACATGTTTTGTGCCGTAAGACAATTTTTGGTATCGTAACTCTTTTTTGTTTCGTAACTCTTAAATGTATAGTTATTTTGTAACAAAAAAAAATGTTTATCCTATCGAAAAAAAGTTTAGTTATTTACCTAAATATGTAAAAAGAAAAAAAAATGAAAAGTTCTTTTTTTTTTGGTCTGAAAGACAAAAGAAATCAGATCCTCCATTGCGTGTAGTATATAGCACATGTTCATGTGGTTCTTGCCTGATAGCTTCATTTGGGACCCTTTGCTGCGAAAGATAGGGCTTTTAAATTCAATTAAATTGAGTTTTGGGATATATGCTAATTTATAGAGAAAGGAGGGATTCCTGCAATCGGAATACATTAGATTAGGATTGGACCGGTGCCGGCAGTCGATGAGCTTTGCCAACACCACACCCGCAGATTGTTATGAAAGCAGAGCCAGAGGCACGTAATCAATAGCCAACTTTTTTCTTTTCCCTTTTCTCTGTTAGCAGAATAGAATCATATTTTGATATTATTTTGTATGATCGAATTACTCGCTGAATTCATTTCCAATCGTGTGAAATTTTCATGGTTAGGGCTTTTGGGTCTGAAGAATTTGCGTGCCCCTAAATTTTCCAGGCAGTGATGTTTAGTCCAGGCTGTATTTCATAGTGGAAATTGGAATTAATGTACCCCTATTGGATCACACTAGTCTTAAGAGGGAGCTAATCAATCGCATCGCATGTAAGCTGTGGAGGATGAGACTGATCATGATATATGGTGAAATCTTTGTTGTTTTCGTCCTTTTTCTTATTCAGCTTCAGTTGTCTTTTCCTTTATCATGCTATAGTGCACACGTCAAACTATATATTAACTGAAATATGCAAATGAAACCTTCGTTGGTGATGATTTTTTTAAGGCAAAGGAAGAGGAGGCTATTTCAAATGCACTTCGAGGGCATTTGTGATGGCGCTAACAACTCAAAATAAATGAACAACATATTGTATTACCTTAACATGTGTTTTCATATCAAATGAGACTAACATTCAGTGTTGGCTTTAGTTTTCTGACTTTTGCACTGTCCATGCTTTGATATGCTCAAGGTTTCTTAGTCATTGTCTGTACATGTTTGGTATGGTAATTAAGAGAAATTCTTCTCCATTGTTAATTATGTATTGTATTTTTTAGGTGCCATCTGTACCTGTAAAAAAGCATTCTTCATATGAGAGGTGACTCTGGGGCTTACAACGTCTGCTCTTCTCCTCTGTTCTTCTTTTCTGCATCTTAATAGAGCTCTTATGGGGTCAAAGGCTGTTGAAGTTTCTGATGAAACCTGTCATGTTAATGGAGCAAATCATTATTCTGTCAATGTGGGTGATACACCGTCTTCTTTCAAGAGCAAGGCATGTGACAGTTTACAGCATACCACCAGTGAGACAAGTAACCTACTTAGTGTCAATTCGAGTTATGATTCTTTGTCTGAAAATGCTGAAAGCAGAGCACCCCTAAGGTTTTCTAATACTTCTGATGATTTAGAAGGTGCTGATAAACTTCCAAATAAATACTATGATTCTAAAGTTGTTGAAGTTCATGAGGATAACATATCATGTTTAAGTAGAGCCAATGATACAAATATAGCATTCAGTAATCATAACAGGAATGTAGAGAGGAAGAATTTTTCTTGTAGTTTAGCTTCAGTTGGTAGTGTAGGTCCTGAAGAATTTGGAAAGCCACAAAAGTCGGTCTTGTCTGAGATGCCTCTAAAAGATGCAGGTGCTGGTAGTGGCGCATCCAAGGTGCCAAATATTGCTCCACTCTTGAATTGTTAAATGTCTTGTCTCTAATGCACTTTTACTGATGTAGGAGGTGATCGTCTCATATGCAGGAGAAACTGCCAGAATGTTCTGGACATATGGACTCATCATCATTAACAAAAGAGGCAGCATCTAGCCAGAAATTTGCATCTCATAAAGGTTTGGAGGTCTCTACAAAAATTTGTTCAAAGTTTGAAGCAGAGACCAGTGATGATGGCCAAGACCCAAAAGAGGAATCTTTGAAATGTTCAGGTCATGATGAACTAGAGGTAAAATCTAGTGAGCTGGTTGAAGCAGCTGGTATGCAGCCTTTGCAATCTGTGTCTGGTGATGATGAATCAGACATTGTGGAGCATGATGTAAGTTTTTTGTTCCCAACAGAATTTGTATCTATTTCAGCATGAAACCCTTGTTATATGTGTCTCTGTGGACTTGCATCCCCCCCCCCCCCCCCCCCCCCAAAAAAAATAATAATTCTGGCTTCTCGAATTGTCTAGCATTTCAGGTAGAAGCCGAGGGTGACACTTCCATACTTTAATGTTAACTAACATGTTATGAGAAATTCTAGATCAATCAAGTATCTGTAGCCCTGGTCTGTGTCATTATGGAAGCACCCCTCTTAGTTTAATATCTGTCAAATGTCTGCTGTTTAGTTAGTTGCTGATGCATTCACATTTTTGTTTTAGAGATGCTAACCCCATGGATCGTTGATCTCATCAGGAAGGGATATATTCGATCTATTCAACTATGTTGAGGCCTAATTGCCGTATGAGTTTAAGTTGGAGATAGTAGACTCTGGATAGTTTTATCATGTTAAAGAAAAAGAGGGTGTCTGTCGAATTTTATCTTGTTGCTGATCCAACTTTCAATTAGAGAAAAAATAATGTTTTCCTTTATTACCTAAAACACTGAAATGTTTGCCTTTTCTATTTGGAGCTCATAAACAGGTAAAGGTATGTGATATATGTGGGGACGCAGGTCGTGAGGATATGCTTGCCACATGTAGTAGGTGCAGCGACGGTGCAGAACACATGTAAGAGTCTTTTGTGGCATTTCTCTGCCATCAGGTTTTATTGGTGATATTTTATGTTGATCCGGTGCCTGTGTTCAAGATTTGTAACATTGGTTCTTCTAAAATCAGCTATTGCATGCGAAAAAAGCTTCGGAGAGTTCCTAAAGGTGACTGGTTGTGTGAGGAATGCAAGTTCGCTGAGGAAACTGACAACCAGAAGCAAGGTATAGTAGATTGAATTATATTAGCTTTCTGGACACGGATGCCACTTGCCGTTATTTGTTAAATAGACTTTTTCTGTATTGGAACTCCGAAGGTACAGATATAGATGGCAGAAGAATGAAGAAAGCCATTTTGAGTTCACAGCTCTCTAATAAGAGACGTGCAGAAAATACTGAAGTGGTTCCTTCTTCAAAGAGGCAGACTCTTGAAACTCGGGTGGGATCACCAAAGTCATCCAGCCCTAAGAGAACAGTAGCTCTCTCACGTGAGTCTTCATTCAAGAGCATGGATAAGGATAAGTTGAAGTCAGCTTATCAGACTTCTCACTCTACTAATGATATATCAGAAACTGCACGCTCTCCCACAACCGGTCCTCGGCTTCAAACAGCCAAGGGTGAGTAGCTTTTGCTTCCTGGTACATGTTCTATTCTCCATCCATTTAACTTGTGTACGGCAGTTCTTATTTTTCTTTACTTGCTTCTCCTTTTACCATTTTCTTTTTCCAAAATTCTATATTAAACAGGAACATTTCATCGTATAATACGTATTTCTACTTGTAGGTGCATTATTAAAGTCAAATTCCTTCAACACCTTAAATTCCAAACCAAAGGTTAAACTTGTAGACAACATTGTTCCCCAGAAGCAGAAGGGGTCTAAAGAGTACACTTCTCTAGATATGAAGGAGAGAGCGGCTAGAATGATGGGCAAATCGGTATCATTCAAATCTGCCAACTCAGGGCGTTCCAACATGTCCGAGTCAAAAGTTAAAATGCTTTCCTCTAAAGTTACCCCTCTCCAAGATCTAAAAGGATTGAAACAAGCAAAAGAGCGGAGCACAATTGAAAGAAAAAATTTGTCTAAACTAGAACGTCCTCTAGTTAGTTTGACAACATCTAGTGCCATGGTTTCAACACCTAAGGTTGACCAAGCATCCCGTGGTGAAACGAGTTTGCTTTCATCTGTGAGCAACCTTCGAGAGCATAAGGCCGTGCTATCTGATGGAAAATTAAGTACTTCATCAAAAGCAACGAGCAGTCTAACTTGTAAAGGTGTTGAATCTCAAAGTTCTCCAGGTAAGTCTTGCCTTGGTGGGGGAACTAAGTTAATATCTTTTATCTTTCTATGTATATTTTGTTGGCTGGTTTTCTATAATGTACCTTTGAGCCAAATGGTGTTAAATTTTTAATGATATCGCCTATGTGTTTGCTATTGCAGGTGGAGCTTCACCTATGAGTGGAATGTGTAGTTCTGCTTCTGAACAAAAGTCAAACCAAGTTATCTTTAACGATGAACCTTTATCCAGCTTTTCTTTGGCGGTTGAGAAACTACCTGCTGATGTTGACGGGAAATTAGAAATGCCTCGATCATGGGAAATGACAAATCAGGCCGATAAAACCAGGGAGACCTCTGTTCGCTGTAGGCCTACTGTTGCAGCTAGTCCGAAAGGTCTTTCCTGTCCAATCTGTAAGGAGATCGGTCATACTGCTGAATCTTGCAAAATACGAATGTCACAGGCTTCTGTTACTGATGTTTCTCCTCCAAGAAGTTATAGGGAGGAGGTGCCAAGAGGTAGTAGGTTGAAAGATGCAATTCACGCGGCTTTGCTTAGAAAGCCTGAAATATGCAGAAAGAAAACAGTACTAGATCAATCTGATGAGCTGTCCACATCCAACATGGAATTAAGTTCTGAAGTAGCTTCTCATGATCAATTGTTCGTATCAAATATGTTGAATAATAACATGTGTGCTGAAGGATCACATGATGGACAAGCAATTCTTGGGAGTTCTACTTCAGACTCTTGCAAGAATACAGCTGTCAATAATATAAAGCCGCATACTCTGCAGCTCGCTAATTCTGTGATATCTTCCCGGGTGGCAGACTCTGGTTGTGTTGTTCCTTCTCTTGGAAAGCCTACAATGAAAGATTTGCAGAATCATGCTTCAGTGGGGATGTCTCTTCTTGTGAAGACAACAGCCATTCCAGAATATGAATACATCTGGCAGTAGGATTCTCTTACTATCATTAGTTATTTATCTTGTCTGCTTCATACTCTTCATCTTTTTCCCTTTTCTTTTTGGTGTTATTTGCCTTTCCCTTTCCGTATGTTGCATCTTGATAGTGTCTTACAAGATAGTCTTCTCTTATTTTTGTGCAGGGGGAGCTTTGAACTGCAAAGAGATGGAAATGTTCTGGATTTATGTGGCGGAATTCAAGCTCATTTATCGACTTGTGCGTCACCAAAAGTACTTGAAGCGGTGAACAAGTTTCCTCACAAAATTCCTCTGAAAGAAGTACCTCGTTTAAGTGTATGGCCAACACAATTTCATCAGAGTGGTGTTAAAGAAGATAACATAGCACTTTACTTCTTTGCGAAAGATCTTGAGAGGTAAGGATACACGGGCTCTGTTTGTTTCATACCGTATACTTTTACTGTGCTTTTGATATTTCTCTTTATTGCTTGTTATGCAATTTCTCTTTTTGCAATGCAGTTATGAAAGAAACTACAAGATCCTTTTAGATGCAATGATCAAGAATGATTTAGCCCTCAAAGGAAAGTTTGGTGGTGTTGAACTTCTGATACTCCCATCAAATCAGCTTCCTGAGAAGTCACAGCGTAAGGAATTGTGTGAAGTTTCATTATATTGTGCTGGATGTCCATTGTGTGCAGTATGTTTGATAGGATTCTGTGTGCAAGTTGAGGCTCACAGTGATATGTGGTTTAACACATAATTGAGCACACTGATATTCTGATTCTCTACTTATGAAGTATATATAATAGGGAATACTATTCTAAATGATAGCATCCTCTTTTAATTTGTTGGCTGTTGTCCTCACTTGATGATGTTGTTGGTCCTGTCCTCAAGTGCATTGAGCTTTATATCTTATTATCATATTATGTTATTGGTGCAGTAACTGCTCTTTGTTGCTCTTTGTTAATGATCTAGAGTTATACCATCTGCTGAAATCATTCATCTGTTATTGGCAGGTTGGAATATGCTATTTTTCTTATGGGGTGTGTTCAGGGAAACGAGGGTGCATTATTTAGATTCTACTAAGAAGATGGATGTTCCTCTCTTGAGCGATGTCTCATTGGACAATGACACTCCCACAGTCATGACGTTGTCCAAGAACCTGCACATACCCGAGCATATAGGTGAATCTTCTGCAGCTGACAGATCTTCTGGTGCAGCCTCTGCATCCAAGTCCCCTGAGCCTGTGTTTCCTATAGTTAGCAAGGAGTTTGAGAGCAAAGATACGTATGCTGAAGAGATGTGTTGGGTTTCAAAAGAAAACTTGGTACTACAGGATAGTAGGGTTGACTCCAAATACACAACAAACAATGCAGGCTTGTCTGGAGGAGTTACATGTACCACTCCTTCCCTGGTAATGTTTATATTTCCAGGATGTATATGGCTTTGATAAAGGCAATCAAGTTTCTCCTGATGGTTGTCTGGTTGATTTTTATATTCAGCTCTCTCTCTCTCTCTCTCTCTCTCTCTCTCTGTTACAGCCTTTGTTTCTGAAAAGCCTCGAAGAATTTTATTTTTTTTGCTGCTTTGTTTTGACATTGAGGTTTAATAAAGCATTGCTATCTGTTTTAATATTCTCTCAGGTTCTGCAGCAAGAAATTTGTCTCTCAGGTAAGGAGACAATTGCTGATAGAAAGAACAAGGTTGGTGTCCCTGGAGGTGATGATGAGGAGGTGATTCTGGAAAAAGTGAACATAGACAGGGATGAATTTAAACAAGAGGGGGAACTGAAGAGAGATGATGGCTCCAAAGAAACAGAAGCAGCTTGCGTGGCAGACTTGAAAACCAGAGTCAACTCTTGTCAGTCTAATAATAGAACACATCCACATAGAGATCTTTTAGAGACAGCAGCTTCTTCCACCACAATTCAAGAAATGCCATGGAATCTGGTGAATAGTATGCAAAGAATTGGAGAGAGTGAAAGTAAGAAGCCAAAAATAGATTCTAGCGGATTACATGGTTTTTGTACTTCACAGTCTGTTTCTTCTTCTTCAGTTGAGGAGAAGATTTGTCTTGAAGCCTGTAACGAAAAAGTTATTCCAGAGGACTTGGGAACTACTGAAAGGCACTTTTTTCCTGTGGAATCAAGGAATGTCCAGGATTTTCGGATGGATAACAACTCTCTTCCATGGAAAAATCTCTCGTCAGGAAATGATGACAAGTCTGATGGGTTCCCAAGTCTTGAACTTGCTCTCAGGGCAGAAACAAAACCACCAAGTAAGGGAAATCTGCCTTTCTTTGAAAAAGATAACCAGGACAGGCCTTTAGATAAAACAATTGGTGAGAAAGAGGATGATGTCTCTGCGTCACTTTCACTTTCTCTTTCATTCCCCTTCCCAGACAAGGAAAAACCTGTAAAACCTGTTACAATGCCCGAGCAGCTTCTGCCTGAAAGGCACCATGTGAATACGTCACTGCTTCTCTTTGGGCGCTTTCCAGAAAAATAGAAGGACGATGAATTCTTGCACTGTATCTTATTGTGCCCATGCATGTGGTAATGGTGGATGATCTTGCTCAGGAGCCATGAGATGCCCCCATTTCCCCTTTGTTCATATCTCCTATAGGATACTCATAGTTTTCTTTTTATATGTTCCCATTTTGTTAGTGTTTAGCTCTTTGGTTTCTGAGTATGTCATTATTACGGCTGGCTGTTTGTACATATAGAGAATGGAAGCCTAATTTCTTAATGTCACGAGGAATTTGGTAATCAACGTGATGCCAACTCTTAAGTTTTGAGGGTAATTGGTGTGAACTGTGAAGGTTTAGCAAATGGGATGTCCATTTACAATTTTCTTTCATGTATTTTATTTGAAATGAAAAAGAGATGATCGAGACAAATATTGGAAAGAATGGGGATAAGTTTACCATTGCCCCAAGGAATTCATGAATCGGACCAAGTCCCTTTCTTTTCATGCCCATTAAATAGTAAAATTTGTTACAATTTAATTATCACAAAGAATATTTTTGGAGATCAACTGTAAGGTTTTTTTACAATACAGAGGCAGACTAGTTATACAGAAATAGACAATGCCAAAATAATCTAACTCTGTATCGAATTAGTCTCTTTTTTTTTGGACAATTTTTTTTTTGGACAATTAGTCTATTTCGAATTAGTCTATTTCTATATCAAGCTAATTTACTTGATGTATGGATATATCAATTTATTGTAGATTTTTTAAAAACTTTGTACCATATAAAAATTAAAGGCAGGGAGAGAGAACAGGGGGAGATGGTCCAAAGTAGAGTGAAGGGGGCGGAAGACCCAATGGTAGGAATACCAATACACATTATAATAATCAATAAACTTTGGCTATCACTTTCCCATAGTGTCCTTTGTTGAATGTACCAGGAATTTTGTTTTTTTTTGTAAAGTTATAGCCTTATAGGAAAGTTTATTTTGCTACTTAAATTATTTTTCTTTTATGTCATTATTATTAAATTATTTTTTGGTCTATGGGCATGAGTGATTCTTTCATGTTTTATGTCGTAATCACCGTATTATACGAACCACAAAATTCAATTTATCTTTTTAAAATTCTGAAAGCATTAGGGGGTAATCTGGGAAATAAGAAATTAATAGTTTATGCGTACTAGGCTATAACCATTTCATTTCCAGGACCGCCTCTCACTCACACTCACTCTCTCTCTCTCTCTCTCTCTCTCTCTCTCTCTCTCTCTCTCTCTCTCTCTCTCTCTCTCTCTCTCTCTCTTATGGCGATCTGCTCGGCTCCTCTAACCGCCTCATTCTCAGGTATGCCTTACTCAATCGGCCATCTCTCTTTGGTGTTTGGTGACTCAGGAAGCTTGAATTTATTTTTATTTTCTTTCTTTTAGCGACTATTATTCATTCGAAATATAGTATAATGTTGTGTGATGAATTGAATTCTGAATTTCGAATGCTGTATAGAATTGGTATGTGAATGCCGTGTTTGGAGTTTTATAGATAAAGATGTAATTAGGTGTTTGTTTAATATTAGTAGGCAGCGGATCTCAGCTGAAAGCGCGTGAGATTTGGTTGTCCGGCAAGTCAGAATCAGTAAAACTCACTGCACAGAGCCAGAGCCAGAGCCGGAGGAACTCTATTCAATTGCAAAGCAACCGCAATTTCTGTGTTCGTGCTGAGTATAGGTAGCTATTCCATATCTCTCTATATCATGTTAGATATTAGTTTTTAAACGTTGACTCATAATCTATTTCCAATTTCTTCACTCATTTATACGCAGTGATGGTAATAGAGGTGGAGGTGCTGATTTTCTGGCTGGGTTCCTGGTCGGAGGTGCTGTGTTTGGAACTTTAGCTTATGTTTTTGCTCCACAGGTGTGATTCCATATTAATCTTCTGTGCTTCAGTACTATTCAAGACATTTTTCTACTTGTGGTCATCATATATGACATTTTTATACTTGCCTTCGTAACATGTGTATATATATATATATATGGCGTAATCTTTAATACTCGTATATATATATATATATGGTCATATTACTTATGAGCTTAATGCATATTTCCTGAGTATACACTTTCCCACAGACTCATTACCTAGACATGGTACACGGTTATCTATTTTACTTCTGCTTATTGAAATGGAGTGAGGATGTGTCTGGCGTTTCAGTCACTTTCCAACTGTAATACCTTTCTCGAGACAAAAATTAGGAATGGATCAACTTTCTGTTGTAATTGCATTTCCTGACCATTCTATATTGATGCTGACTGTAATCTGTTTTATTTCTGAATAATGTTTTGTAATATTGTAGTTAAGTGAAAAGAAAAAAAAAGAATTGAATTTTGTAGAGTAAATCCATTATTTGTCTGTTGGAGCCTGTCATTATCAATTTACCATTCAACAAGATTTTGTTGCTTAATATCATGGCATGGTCAGTCTTACTGTTCTTTTTGTCATCTAACATTAGACTTTAGATCCTCATTGTCACATTGAATTCAGAAAACCCCCTGCTCTCTATGGATGAAAATATTGGCACTCAGACTGGCCCTTTTGTTCTCCTTAGTCTCAAATTACTATCGCCTATCTGTAGTGCCCTTTTTCTATATATTGTCTTAACTTATCTGTTATTTCATTTGGGTTTTGATCCTGGTTTGCACTTCTGTTTTATGCAGATCAGAAGATCTCTCCTTAATGAAGATGAATATGGATTTCGCAAGGCGAGGAGACCAATATATTATGATGAAGGTTTAGAGGTAATCACATTTTCGTGACTGCATTTAACTTTTCCACTTGTTGGAGATGCGATTTATCTGTTTTTCCCTTCATTTTTTGGGAAAAAGAATAGCTCACTGACCAGCTCTTTTCCTTTTCCTGGCAAGCAGAAGACCAGGCAGACGTTGAATGCAAAAATAAGCCAGCTCAATTCGGCCATTGACAATGTATCTTCCCGTTTGAGAGGTGGGAACAGTGTGCCCGCGGCGCCAATTAAAAGTGATCCTGAAGTAGAAGCTACCATGTGAGATTCGTTTCACTCTTTTTGGATGCCAATGATGCTAATTAACGAACTTTAGATCTTGAAAACCCACATATATGTTTAAAATGGACGCGTAACTATGTGTTGTGCCATAGTATTTTTGAGGATGTTTCTTTCAGTAATTTGGTTTTACAGTTGGTCTTTGTTGAATCTGCCTTATTGTTTATAGTTTTGGGTTACAAGTTCGCAGATTAATAAATATGACTTCTACCCTTTTGCAAGTAGTTGGTAATGGGATAAAGTCCTGTTTCAGATTTCCCCTGAGCTGAATTGAATAACAATTAATGGAATGGATGTCAATATTAATCCTTGGGCATAAGTCTTGTCTTACATCCCCAAGGGGCAGATTCCTTGGTTTTCCAGATGAAAAAAAATGAATTTGACATTTAATCAAAATCAATTTATTTTATGTACGATCTCTTTTCTTGAGTTGCGTCAAGTTAGGGTTCTTGCTAATGTTTTTGATTATGAGAGATTACGAGAAACTTCTGCATAAAAACTCATGCATGAGAGTTCTTGTTATGGTCGTTTTCTTTTGTTAGAAGGTTTATTATTAATTTTTTTTTTGAAGCTAAACTTACATTACAAGGAAGATCCCCTTAAGATCTTCTACAAAACTTTGTCAAAGTTCAAATAAGATCCAAATACTATGTGCAATTCTGAGCAACTGAATGGTCCTTGGTGGACTGACAAAAGGCCGCAATTCTGTGCATGAAAAATTGTATGATTTGTATTCTGTATTTTGTCAGTGTATGTATGATCATGAATTCATGATACGTAAAGCAAGATAATTATATGATTTTTTTTTCTGAAATAAATCAGTAAACGCTTAAATATGCAATTCGAGTTCTATGTGCGTTACGTTCTGGAAAAGGGTATGGTGTATAGATCAACAGAAGCACGTAAACAAAATTATTCTAGTTTACTCCAATTTCCTTTAAGCAGGAAATATTTTGTAAGATGTCGACATGGATCCACATCATAATGCATATTGTTTTGGAAGACAAAGAAATTCATTTATTCTTACAAATAAAATACGAACAAACAGTGTGAATCAAATCTTGATAAGAACCTTCACACAATCTGGCTGCTTTACAAGCTCAAGTGCTTGGTTAATATCTACTAGAGGAACTTCATGAGTGAAGAGTTCATCCAGTTGTATTTCCTGTGAGGAAAAAAGAAGAGTAGAGTCCAGTTAATTTAAGACTTCCACATATATATATATATATATGATTTTTCTCACTACATAGGACTATGCATTTTTAAAATATGTAGTTCTAATGTTAGCTGTTAGATCTGTTTAAATGATCTGATCTGACGGCTGAGATCAAAACTCCGTGACATAAAAAATAAGGATATTCTTATTGGAGAAGCCCTATATATATATATATATATATCTCTCTCTCTCTGGAAACTTATATGGTTAAATAAAAAGAACAATGTTTGATCCAAAACTTAGCAAAACTAAGAATTCTTAAACTTGAGGAATTAGGAATCAGGAGTTTGCATTCAGCCTGAATCATTAATTATAAATTGCATGAAAATGAAATCGGTTGAGTTGTCATCGCGTTGTAGGACTAGAAGTAGCAGTAGTAACTCATCACCTTATTCATGCATTTGTTAATTAGAATGGGAAGGTCTGTTTTGGCTTTGAGCCCTCCAAACATGGAACCTTTCAAGGTTCTGCCACTCAATAGGGAGAGAGAATCAATTTGAACGCTTGTTGAACCTGAGGTTCCTATCACGACTGCTGTTCCTTTACCCTGCAGTATTATTTTGATACAATTGAATCCAAGTTAGCTAGACTCAATCTGAACTCAATAAACATGTGCGCACAAGACCATTGTTTTGTTGCATATGTACTGATGGTGATGATATGTATAGATTCTGTGGTGTATATACCATTTTTGTGGCTTCAAGGGATTCATTGATGAAGTGTGCAACGCCAGTGCACTCAAAGCAGTAATCTACACCCATTCCATCTGTAGAGTCTTGGATGAGCTGAGAAACTGATTTATGTCCGGAATGGTGATCATCAGGGTTTATAAAATCAGTCATTCCAAAAGCTATTCCTTTTTCTCTTTTCATGTCATTGTTGTCGATGCCGATTATCCTAGCTGCACCCTGCATTCTAGCCCCTTCAACTGCCTGCGCGCAGCACCAGTACATAGATAGATAGATAGATATGACGGACATTGGTTTATAACTTTATAGAGAGTAGTATTGCAAGCTAGTTAAGGTGAGAGTGGGTAGTACTTACCCCTAAGCCAACAGCACCAAGACCAATAACAGCAACAGTTGATCCTCTTTCGATCTTAGCTTCCTTCCAAGGAGCTCCGAATCCAGTAGAGAATCCACATGAGAGGAAGCTAGCGTGGGAGAGAGGTGGTATAGTAGCAGCATCCCAGTTGTGGAGCTTGACAATGTAATTGACGTTAACGACCATATACTCGGACCATGTGGAGCAAGAAAAGAGGTGGTACAGCATCTTTTGTCCCTTGACAGTGGACATTCTTGAAGTGCCATCGAACATTAGACCGTTGAAGGTCAGCGGGTATTTGAGGCACAGGTTTGACTTGCCTGACAAGCAATTCTCGCATTCTTGGCACTCTGAAACAAACGTTGGAATCACGACATCTCCTTGTTTGAAATCCTCAGCGTTAACGTCCTCCCCGACGCTCTCTATGACACTGCTTGCATACGTACGTCAGTACGTCAGTACGTGTTCATATATATATATATTGAGTTAATTAATTAATGGACGTTTATATATATATATATATATATATATATAATTGAGCTAGTGATTACCCGACGCCTTCATGACCAAGAACGCGAGGGAAAAGAGGCTGTGCCGCATGTACGTGTTGATAAAACAGACAGAAAGAATTAATCATGTATATCACAGATTCAAGCACGCACAAGAATTAATATTAATCTTTGATATAAAAAAAGAATTAATATTAATGAAGATGAATTAATATACAATTGGGTGTCCTTTGGACATGACGATGTCAGTGTGACAGAGACTGGCATAGAGCATCTTGACACGAACTTCAGCCTTTCTGGGTGGCTCTACCTTTATCTCTTCCACCTTGCATTCTTCTCCCACTCCCCAACATACCGCCGCTGCCCACACATAAGGACAATATATTCATTTCGTTCATTACATGCATCTATTATCAAATTAATTAATTAATCTGAGCTCACCAGACATACGGTACCTTTGCATGTTATGACTTGTGAGGCGCAGCTACTGCTTTCTGACATGATATATATATATGATGGATCTCGATCTATCTATATCTCTCTCTTCGCTCGCTAGCTGCCTGGGTATCGATCACGTAGGCTAGCTATAGGCAGTCTCAAGAAGCTGGAATAATCGATCGGCGGCCTAGCTAGTTTGCACTCCGGCCGGCCAAATGTGAGAAGATCGATAAGCAAACAGCAGCACCCACAGCTAACTTGCCTTGCTTGCTACGTACAGACAGAGAATTAATAGAGGCTATATCTATCAGTTTTTTTTTTTCGGGAACCAAATGGCTATTAATGGCTCTTGTGTAATGTATATATATAATAGAAAAAATCCTCCATGTGAGTCCATTAATTATGCATGCTATTAAGGCTCTCAATAGTCATTTAGTCCGGTTATAATAGAGAAGGCGGTTTCAAAAGAGAGAAAAATTTGTGACATCGATATATAAATTGTTTTTTTTAATATTGCTAGTCCATTATCGAAGTTTTGGACAAAGATATATATATAAATATAATTACTTTACAGACAAGTACTGGTTATGAATAGTTTTACTGTTCATCCACGAGCTAAAACAATAAAGTCAGAAGCATCTTACTATTCAAGTATTCAGCTACGGACAAAAGTAACTATTCAAGCACGAGCTAAAAGCAGTCAATCAATCATTCTTCTTCTGCTTCGTGGGATAATCAGCCCATCTGAGATTTCCTGAAGGAGAGGCTGTGTGACTGGAGGAGTCTGAAGAAGACTTCTTCTTCGTCATCATCATTATATATATATATCTGCGTGCTTTACACGGAAAAGATATACATATATATAGTAAAATGGACTAATATATAGATATATAATAAGGTACTTTTGACCAGCTGCCTGCTTGCATGAAAAAAATCCATTAAAATTAACTTGGCTAATTAAAGAAAGTCAACTCTAACCATCTATCTATCCCTGCTAAGCCTCCATTTAAATTCTTTTAATACTTTAGTAATCACCATCCACCGGTGACCACAGCCGGCGCAGCCGCCGATTCCCGGTCCATTGTCTCGTCTCGATCGACGAGTCCTATCTAAGCTGGTCTCCCTATTCCTTAATTAGTCACAGATGGAGGCTGATCGATCGACATGTTGCAGGTCGGCTAGCTAGGTGTCACATATATATCATCGACCGCCGAACTAATTAATTATTATTATTTAATTTAGTACACGTACATTATTTGTTCATATATATATATTTATATATGAGGTTTTTTTTTGCAAGTTAAGAAGATTTGATCTCAGTCGTCAGATCAAATTATTTAAAATTAACAGTTTAGTCTCACGTCTATTTTAATTTGACGACTGAAATTAATTTTTTTTAATTTAACAAAATAATGATCTCCTTATTTGAAAATTATTAATATATATATGGCCGGATATATAATCCTGCTCCAAAAATCATTTGGATAACCTCACGGCGTCCCTCCGCCGTTAGAAATGAGATGAGATGAGATGAGACGATATATCTCCGCCATTATCAATATCTGTTGTGTTGCTAGATCACACCAACCACATGACACATGGAACACCAACCACACAACCACACAACCACACAACCAACCTTATAATTAAATACCACTTATTAATAGCTCACCTGACAGTTTCACCGCCTAAGCTAGCTGCTACTCTACTGTCTAACTTGTTCATTGTACAAAAATGGTGGAACCGGAGGATGGCTTGGGTCACGTTGAGAATGTTGTAAATAAATTAGGGTATGCACTCCAAAAATATAAAGTTTTATGAGCTGGGCTTGCAAATAGTCTCAATGTGGTCCAGTCGAAACAAGCACGAAATGGCCCATTAAAAACACCGAAATGATTCCCACCACACGCACACACGAGTTCTCAGATGAAGCATTATGTAGCAGTAGATGGAGGGCAGTGGCAGTGATGGTAATACCACCTACAACCGCAAGGTACTTGGATTTCCATATCAGTTGTCACGCCTCTTCGATTTTCAGTTTACATCTGTCCCCATTAAAATGGAATTTTCAATTTTGATTATGGGTAGCTGAGAGAAAAGATTAGGCGTGAACAAGAAATTCGACTTCACTGTTTTCTGCGTTTACATGACTTCATATGAAAAAGAAATGAGTTGATCCTTTTCCGCATGTATCTGAATCAAAACACAGGATTTTGATTTGGTTTGGGCTGTTTTCTTGTAACCAGACTCCACACTCTATTGTGATGTTGAAGGAGGATTTATTAGTTTCTGCAGAAGCGCATTGATTTCAAATAGAATGAAATGGTGTTCTTAGTTCGTAGGTTGCAGCGACTAAGCAGAAATCAAATTCCTGTTATCTTATTTTCCTTCGTAACTACAGGCAAATTAATTAGCTAGGCTCCTTTTCAATAGCTGCCAACCTTCCTTCTTTTTGCAGTTTGTTTGCACTTCAAATAGTAACTAAAAAGAGTGTCAAGAGTGGACAAAGTTATATTTTCTTTGCTCTTCATGCCTAGTATGGTTTCTAGTCTAGCCTAATTAATAGTCTTTTTGTTCGTCTTAACAAAGTTTTTAAACTTCACTTGACGACTTCAATGTAAACCTGATATGGGCCGTACTACTTGTCCCAAGGATTACTACAAAGTTTTGGAGGTTGATTATGATGCAACTGATGAGAAGATCAGACTAAATTACCGAAGGCTTGCTCTGGTTAGTCATATATCTTTTTTGCCTAGTGCATGGATCGATGGTGCTTTTACATTACCTGATTGTTGACGTTTCTGCTAATGCAATTGTACACTGAGGAGATTTACATGATATTTCTATGTAGAAGTGGCATCCTGACAAGCACAATGGTGACAGTCACGTTACAGCAAAGTTTCAAGAGATTAACGAAGCTTACAAAGGTAACTCCATCCGTTGGTTATTGGAAAGTGTGAAGTTCTGTTTTCCCCTTTCTCTTGAGTTGGTGACATTAGCCTACGTACAGTATTTGCAACCTCAAAAATCAAAAGATATAGTTCGAACTTGATCTCTCGTCTTTTAAAGCGCATAGTAAAAATGTAACCATTTGTCAGTTCAGGCTAAAATTTTAGTACGATAATTTTGTCTGTGGTGTTCAAATTTAAAACTCAACTGTGGTTACGTTCATAGACCAACTTTCCTTCCATCTTCGTGGTTGCATAATTCTACTCTTCAAACTTTGTAAGGCAGAGTATACAACTCCTAGCACTTTCAGTCAGTCCAAAATGAAGTTTGGCTTGTTATTGCTGAATAGTCAATCATTTTGTATAATTATGTGCTTTATATATGCTGTTAGAGTAGGTAGGAATTCATTATATGGATAATGTCAAATGAAAGTGTGACTCGCTCATTGTTTTTCCTTATTTTCTCATTCTTCTGCAGTGTTGAGCGATCCTGCTAAGCGACTTGACTATGATCTAACTGGCATATGTGAGATTGATAAGTATACTTTACCTGTATGAACCTTTCTCAAGCTCATTTTAGCCAGGTTTCTTTTGAGAGTCAAAATAGGTGATGGATACTGAATGTGGACAATATATATTGGCATTGCAAAACAGGAATATCTTGACAGATTTAAAGGAATGATACTTACATGCAATGGCCTGGGTATTAGTCATGCATCAACATGGTAATGTATATGCAAGACAAATTAAGTTGATCGTTTACAACTTTTATTTATTTCTTGAGTTACTCAGACCCAAGAAAGAAAAAAGAATGACAATTTATCTAAAACAATGCAGGTCACAACAATTGGTGGAAAGTGATTGCTTAACAGAGAAATAAGCCTAATAAGGTATGGTGTACCTATAGATTTGTATAAACTTTTATGTGTTGCCTTCTGAAGAATCTCTTGGTCTCCTTGATCCACTTTGGATCTAAAGTGGAAGATGACTTGTGCTATTTAACCCTATTTAACTTGGGGTGATGAAAACGCAAAAGGCTCACATGAATACAGCGTGATGAAGAAGCATCAAGATATTGCCGCTATCAAGTTAGTCACCAACATTTCAGTTTTGGTTCGATTGGCTACATACTAATTTTGAAGTATGAAACCTTGAGTAATAAGAATTCATCTAATTTGGTTTCTCTCATTGATCGATGAGGAGTTTTATGGGGATCCTGTTGAAGTGTCCGTGAGTGGTTCCATCCAACTCCTTGATGTGAGCCAGTGTGTGAGCAGAGATGGCATCTGGGAGGTTGACGCAGTAGGATCCACAGACAAGGGGGTACTTCTGTACTTGTCTTGCCCCGAAAGAAAGACGGCATCTCCGGTTCTCATCGGCTCCTCCTGCATTACGGTGTGGTTCCAAAACCCCCCACTCTAGGGTTCCGTTGGGGAACACCAGGCTCCTTCCTCGGTGCCTTCTGCTTGTGCATCCCGCACCTTCACCTTCCTCTGCAAACCATCTTCAATTGTAATCTAATTGATCAGATTAGTCAAATCTCCTGCTACTTGTTTCTGATTTTTATTGTTCTCAACCTTTCGAGTCAATAGAGATGAGATGAACAAACCATCACTATTGTTGACTGTATACATGAGAATCAAAAATCGATTCTTATGCTTTTCCAGGAGGATGCAAATATAAAATTCTGAATTAAATCCTTGGTAATGGGAAACGAATTAGGAAAAGAATGCATGTAATTCCTAACCGAGCGAGGCTTAAAAATGCAATTGTAATGCTTGGACTGCATCAATGGACCCCTTTGCTCTTTTCGCCTCTTCACTTCTCATATGCTACGATAGGAGGATAATAGTCTGGTGGTATGAAACTAGGGTCCACAATTCAACCCCGCATCCCACAATTATAAGCGATTAAATTTCACGAGGCCTAGTCGCAAACAAATTTGGAACAAAATCTTAGAAACTACATTGCTTTGCTTCCAAGACCAGTCCACAATATGTATAATGTACAAAAGTTATGAACAAAGGATATATATCTAATAAAAGAATGTTGGGAATTAACAAAGGGTGATTAGAAGCTGGATATATGATCTGACCCGATATCTGACCTAATGGTGGAACTGTCAAGATGGAATGTGAATGATTCTGCCAACTCTACTGCATCTTGAACCCTAAGCCGAGTGCCCTGTTGTCCCACAACTGTGGATGCAACTCTAGCTGCTAATGTACCTATTCCTTTTAAATCTGACACACCTCGTAAAATACCAAACAAAATTCCTGATGCATATGCATCCCCGGCGCCACAAGTGTCCACTGGTACACATGGAGAAGGAGGGATATATACAGCTTCTCCTTTTACACCAATGTAAGAGCCTCTTGGTCCATCAGTAACCGATGCGAATGGAACAAAATGGCTGAGATACCTTGTGGCCGAAATGGGGCTCTCCTTAGAGGAAAAATGACAGAAAGCCCTTGCTTCATCACTATTTGCAAAAACAATGTCTGCATAGTTCCCAACAATTTCCCTGGCAAACACAAAATTCAGAGACTGTATAATTAACTACAAAATAATCAACGTGGGAAACAAGAGTCAGAGACACATAAATCAGAATTAGCAATATTGTTTACATGCATCCTTCAAAAGAAAAAGAAGAATGAAAGAAAGATGGTCACACTTGATGCATACTCTTATGTCACATGCGAAATGAAAAAAGTATAATGCAGTAAACCAAGTAACAATACCAGAAATCATCATAGTGTCTCTCAATGCAGGAAACATCTGATGCTGTAACTGCCACCAGCGCTCCACTCCTGCGTGCTTCTTCACAGGCTTTTGTAATAGTTTTGATTGTATCAGGTAGTTCAAACAAATACCCCTCAACTACAAGTATTTTTGTATTGCAAACGGCACTAGCCAAGCATGAATCATAATTAACGGTCGAAGATGTTCCCTGATACCATTAAGAAAAAAACATTAGGCCTCATCTGATTTCCCTCATAGCCCATACACATGAATAAACCAAATGGATTAAAAAAAAATCATAAATACTGAGAAACCAATTAATAATTAGAACATATTTGACCTGATATGCCAGCATTGTACGGTGGGCATCTGAAGAAGTGAGAACTATTACTGTCCCTGTTGTCCCATCCTTGATAGGTGCAGAAAGAAAATGCAAATTTGCCCGACGTAACTTTGCTCTATAACATACATTGTGAAAAAAATTAACTTTTGTCAGATCATTCAAATTAAGTTAAACAACCTGTAGAGCAGGAACCAATTGGTTCAAATTGTTTACCATGTAGACCCCTATATCGTCATTTTAACTACATAAGACAGATTCTAGAATTTACACTGATGCAATCTTCAATTCTGTGATGATTGCGATAGCAAATATTCCATTGATAACTAAAAAACAAAAATGTGACAAACTGAAAGGAGTTGGGGTTATGAACCTGACCTGTAGAAGCCACCCAACGGATCACTCCCTACACTCCCTGTCATAGCTACACTTAAGGGAGAGCCCCCAATGGATGTACTGCCAAGCCTCGCCAAGGCCACTAGGCTGTTGGAAAGGGACCCGCCAGCAGCAGCCTTATAGCTACAACCATCCATAGCTCTCAAAACTCTACCTCTCTCTTCGTGATTCACAAGCTTCCTTGTTCCCTTTTCTAAACCGAGTTTCTCGAGAAACTCATCATCAACCATGCCAGAAAAGTCCACCTAGAAAGAGATCATCAGCAATACAAGAACTAGGAATACCAAACCTAACATCTTGTAACTTGTAAGTAAAGATTAGAGAGCTACTTCAAGATCTAATGTTAAGGGTTTTTCCCAGCACAACCATCACTTAGCTCATTGGTTAAGGAAAATGGTTGCATGATGTTGTCATACAATTTTTAATTCCATTACGAACCTGAACACATATGTTAAGTGACCAAATACAACTTCACTCTTTAATTCGCTAGAACATCGAATAAAGGTAAATTTTACTTTCTCCTCAACAATATGAATGAATGACCCATGTAGATAAGCTTAAAAGCAGAAGAGTGAAATTAGCCTTCTTTTTTGTCCTAATTTCTTAAACGAATTATCTAGTTGAAGAAACAAAGGGGGCTATAAAGAAATTACATCAAGTGAAAGTGGGTGACAGAAACAGAAAACAAAGATGAACTCTTTTCTTCTCCTCCTCCTAAAATATAAGCAAGCAGTGAAACAGGAAATTACCATGGCTTGTCCAAGACCCAAAACATCCCATCTCTCAGGCAAAAAAGGGGACCCAAAATCGCCATCTAATTCTTCATCTTCTATGTCTTCTTCTTCATCATCATCAGCTGCGCTCCCACTCTCAAATCCTGCAGCTCTGAAGCTACAAGACGAAGACGTCCTAAGAAACCCATGGGGCCCTCTCGTCATGGCTTTGTGATGGAGATGTGGTCGAGCCGTTGATGGGTATAAAAAGAAACAAAGGCGAGGAAGAGTAGGAGAATAGAGTGGTGGAGAGGGGCTGCTGCCGATTATATGGGGAGGAGGACAAGACAAGGAAAAGGAAGAGGAGAGAGACATCACTGCGCTCCCCGCTTTTTTAGCTCCCTCTCCTTCTATCTATCTATCTATTCCAGTCGTGTTTCTATTCTTTGTTTTCCGTTTCTGCGTTTCATGTTCTTGCTTTAGCTTTAGCTTCAGGCCTTCAGCCTTGGTCTACGTGGATTTTGGTTATCCATCAACTCTCTTTTGCCTTTTGCTCGTTTGGGCCTAGTTTAGTTTACAATGGCAGCCCAACCCATCAGGCGTTTGATAAAAGAGTCCACCACGTGTCGCTGGTTGATTAGCCCACGTGGGCAGATGAACATAATTGCGGTTGTCCTTCTCTCATTCATCTCTTTCCCGAGTCCTGACGAAGCAACACACACAAAGAGAGAGAGAGAGAGGCAGAGAGGTAAAGCCCATCGATCCCAACTTGCGATTCATATTACTACACTGATTTGATCCGAGTTCTGGCTCGTGGAGACTGATCTGATTTCTCCATCTGTAGGTACTCGAATTGGTGAAATTCGGAGATACTTGGAACTTGGTTTTGTGTGATCACAGCAATGGACCGTGCTGAGCTCACCACTGAACAGGTAGGTCATTCTCATTTTAAATTGGGTGTGGGTTTCTTATGCCTAGAATTTGGGTAGTTATCCTTCAGATTTTCTGTTTACTCTGATAAATTGATTGACATGTTGCTGTTTCATACGGAAGGTTTTGAACAGGGACATCCCATGGGAGCAATACATGACCACTAAGCTCATCACTGGAACGTGCCTTCAGCTCTTAAGGCGTTACGATAAAAGATCCGAGAGTTACAGATCACAGTTGCTTGATGATGTAATTCCCATTGCTCTTTATCCAACAAATCATTATGGATTTCTCCTCTTTCTACATTCATCCCAAACCACAAACGCTTCGCCATACAGATCTTCCTGGCCACTGTGATTTTTTATTCTGTTTATCTTGCAATCATATTCATAAGGTGACCAATTGTGACAGGATGGCCCAGCTTATGTTCAAGTCTTTGTTGGCATTTTACGTGATATTTTCAAGGAAGAAACAGTAGAATACGTCCTTGCTTTAGTTGATGAACTCCTTACAGGTAACTGCAAGTTTTTTGCTCTTCGAATGCACTCATTTTTCAAAAACTAAGTAACCTTTTTTTTATATATAATTTATTTATTTCCAGCCAACCCAAAAAGAGCAAGATTGTTCCATGATACTTCTCTTGTCGATAAAGATGTTTATGAGCCTTTCTTAAGGTCAGCATATATTTGAAAATTCAGCTTTTGCGTTAATATTTATTGTCAATGTCAAATAGCATTTGAGTTTCTTTTCAGATTGCTTTGGAAGGGTAATTGGTTCATACAAGAGAAGAGCTGTAAGATACTTGCTTTAATAGTGAGGTACTTCAAACATGATACTTTAGAAAGTGAAATTCAAATACACTTTTATTAAGTATAAGTTTCGTAAACGTTGTCTTGATTGTTCTATGTTAATATAGTGCCAGGCCAAAACCCCAAGGAACTGTTGCAAATGGAGAAGCCTCAAATTCAAAGAGTAAAATCACTACTATTGATGATGTGTTGAAAGGTTTGGTGGAATGGCTTTGTGCACAGGTGTGCTTCAGCTTTGGGTTTATATGTATTGAATGCAACCGGGTTACCTTTGTCATTTTGGGATACCTGGAAAGTTGGAGTCTTTTAGTAGTTGTTGGACTGGTGGTTAACACACCCAATGGGTTATTGAACCGGCAAGCTTGAACAACCTTGTGCCATTTGGGTCAAAGGTTATTGGCATGAGGAATGTCTCTATCTTGCTTTTAACTTTTAATTTTCAAATATGCATCTATCTTTGAGTCTCTCTAGCCGTTTTATCACCCTTAGAACTTAAATTACACTGCATGGCCATGTTGTTGAGAATCCCACACCTGTGTCTTCAAGCTTCTTTATAAAGAAGAATTATTTCTTTGACATTGTATTGTGAAGAACCTTTTTTTTTTTCTTTTCTTTCTTTTTTTCTTTTTTCTTGCGGTGTAGTCCATATATCAACATCTGCAAAAATATGTGTTGTTTTGTATGTTGTCTGTTGTTTTTGATTTGGTTTCTTTCTGGAAAATTGCTTCACTGGATTGACTATGTGATGCATTCAATAAGCCCTCCAATGCAATCAGTTAGTCTGATGATTTCACAGCTATCAGCTGGTAGTTATTACCTTCGATGATATTGGTTATCAAACCATTTTCCTGATGGTATTAGTAATTTGCAGCTGAAGAAGCCTTCCCATCCTAGTCGTGGCATCCCAACTGCCATAAGTTGCCTTGCAACCTTACTAAAGGAACCTGTGGTTAGATCTTCTTTTGTTCAAGCAGATGGGGTGAAGTTGCTTGTTCCCTTAATTTCTCCGGCTTCCACACAACAATCTATTCAGGTAATTTTTGTCATATTTTAGCAGCTGGACAAGGTATAAAGTTATAAACCATCTGTTTACACCCAAGTCCCAATTCCTGTCAGTTGGCAGGCCAAATAGGCACCTGGTGCATGCCATAATACTTTTCATGCAAGCTTTGATACCCTTAGTTATGGTACTAATAACTTGCTTCCTTGTATTACTGTCTTCACTTTGTGATTTAATATTGGTCATGTATGAAACAGCTTCTTTATGAAACTTGTCTATGTGTCTGGCTCCTATCCTATTATGAACCTGCGATTGAGTACTTGGCTACTTCTAGAACCCTTCCCCGACTCATAGAAGTTGTCAGGAGTTCCACAAAGGAGAAGGTGAGGATATTGCCTTTTGAGTTGTTAAAATTTTAATATCAAGAGTAAGTTGTGCATACTCAATAGTCAGGGGAATTGTGTATATAGTCATTTTTCATTCTTCTGATGTTAATCAGCCGTTGAGAACAACCATTACTCTTTCTTCACCGCCATCGCGGACATTGTCCATGTTAATGTTAGCAATGTTTATCTCACAGAGGAATACATGTTATATGCATCTCTTGTTAGTAATATGGGTTTGGTAACTTCTGTTAGGTTGTCAGAGTTGTTGTTTTGACCCTGAGGAACTTGCTCTCCAAAGGGACATTTGGTGCTCAAATGGTGGACCTTGGACTGCCTCAAATTGTTCAGAGTTTGAAAGCACAAGCATGGAGTGATGAGGTGAGTTAGAAGGCTGTATGCCTTTTCTGCTGCTGATAGCTTAAACATTCATTGGTGAGACCGAGTCAAATGAAGGGACGCTGTTAGCAGTGGCTGGTTTTTTACATGACTGCTTCACATTGATTGAAGTTTTTGTTTGTTTTTGTTTTTTTTTCTGCACATTGATTAAACTTTCTGTGATAAATGAATTTCATCATTACCTTAAATATCTAATAAGCATTTAATGGAAAAGAATATATATATATATATATATATCATAGTCATTTGTAATTACATCCATTTCTTTCTCCCCGTCTTCTTGCCAGTCCCCTCTGCAACTCTCTCCCTCTTGTCCCTCCTCACCCCTTCCGGACCTTTAATACATTAAATTTGCTAATTGAAGTTTCTTGTAGGATCTTCTGGAGGGATTAAATCAACTGGAAGAGGGTCTGAAGGATAACATCAAGAAATTAAGTTCTTTTGATAAATATAAGCAAGAAGTCCTCCTTGGCCATCTTGACTGGTCACCCATGCACAAAGATGCAATGTTCTGGCGTGAGAATATTACCAACTTTGAGGAGAATGACTTTCAGGTATTTTTGGCCTCTCTCATAAGAAGGAAAATTAGATTATTTGTTACCCATTGTTGGGGTATCACACAGTCCATTTGGTCTTCAGCATAATTTGGTGTGCCAAAAGTTGAGTCTTCCATTGGTACTGTTATTAGTTTACATGTCTTCCATGCGTACGTACTGTTATTAGTTTACGGATAAGCTAAAATAGATTGCAGATCTCAACTGTCTTTTGAAGAAACTAACTAGTGGCTTGCTTAATACTACTAATACTCGACTTTTCTGTTGCAGATTCTAAGAGTGCTAATTACTATTTTGGACACATCCAGTCATCCTAGGGCTTTGGCTGTTGCTTGCTTTGATATCTCACAGTTCGTCCAGCACCATCCGGCTGGAAGAATCATAGTAACTGACCTCAAGGCCAAGGAGCGTGTCATGAAACTGATGAATCATGAGAATGCCGAGGTTACCAAAAATGCCCTGCTATGCATTCAGAGGCTTTTCCTAGGTGCCAAGTATGCGAGTTTTTTGCAGGCTTAAAATCCTTGCGGTTTAAATCCCTATTATTGCTCGAGCAATTCATTCTCTAAGGCTCTTGGTTGTGAAACAACTCGTGAAAATTAGTTGTTGTTTATGTTTAGCTTTGGAATATTATTTGTGCTATATTATTGAATAAAAAATAAATTATGTTTCTCATTGGGAAAGTATTGATTTGTGAGCCTATCTTGCCAAAGATTTTCTCTGGTTATTACGCAATCCGTTCATTATACGATGGACATTCTGAATTTGTGATGAATCAATTGATAAATTTGATTAAGCAGATGGATTGGAGCATACACAATTCTCACAATTTTTTTTCTTTTTAATGTAAAATGAAAAAGAAAAATAAATAAACAGCTTATACCGTGAATGACAAAAATAGCAAATCACATTTTTTTTTCTTCTCTAAACCCTAAAGAGCAAACCGTATGCTAAGTTATAAAAATTGTTATCTAGAGAAATAGAGTACAAAAAATTGCCAACCGGCAAGAAAGACTACAGAATATATGAGTAAATATTGGCAATAAATTTTATCAAAAATCCAAATGTACCTCGATTTGCATTTACATTTCCAAATAGAGCAATAAAACACTAAACTAGTGCATCATTTTCGCTATGATCCTGCACACTAAACTATTGACATTTCTGTAATATTTTCATAAGAGGCAAACAAAAATGTTAAGATAAATCTGAAATGGAGTTTAAAATGAAAGTCAAATTTCATTTTTCATTCCCATAAGGTTGTCGTTGATGAAATTAGAAAAAGAAAATGAAAATAGGAGGTGTACAATAAATGAATAAATAGAAAAAGAAAAAAATCCCTCGAATTTGTTTTTGTTGTGGGCCGTGCGTGGCGGCTCAGGTTCAGTATAACCCAGCAAAAAAGAGAGACGGGTTTTGTTTTGTTTTAGGGATGGAAACGGAGAAGACGAATGAGAATGAGGGGAAAGGAAAGATATGCAAGAGGTGCAAACAAAGCTACAGTCCATCCTCCAACACCACCTCCTCATGCCGCTTTCATCCTTCTTTCTTCGTCTGTCGTCGTCATGACGACCAGAAAAGGTACCCTCTCTCTCTCTCTCTCTCTCAATAAAGAAAATTGGATTTGGATTTCTTTTCTCAATAGAGTAACTGGTGTGGTGATGTTGTAAATCTTTAATCGGATTCATGTTATAGATGACAATTGCATCCGTCTATAAAGAAAATATACGAACAAGGCCACTGATCAGGCAACTTATTCTAATTAGGCTATCATGGAATTATCTCCACCCCAATTGCATAATGCATTCATAACTTGTTATAGCAGCAGGAGACCACTCAATTTTTGAATACTGAATTAGATAGCAATGAATCAAAATTTCCTTAGTTTGGCCTTCAAGTTTATATGTGTGAGGCAATTGGATACAGAACTAGGCTTTCCTATCAAAATTTGTGGACAGCAGAGATTGGACAACTTTAAAAAGATGGATCCAGATAAACTATCTTTATTATCGTATTGGTGATCTAGAATGAGAACTGTGATGGTGCTTATACAGTCCAAGAAATTATACAAAGGTTTACAGCATCTTGAACCATTGAAGTTGTTCTGGGAGGAACGGTTCCATATGGTGATGAGATCAACTGTGTCTTCTTGTGTGTTAAGTTCTAATTTTGCTCTCTTTCTTATGATCTGATATTTCCATGTGATACATAAAGGATGCTTTTCTTTAGCTGATGCTTATTGCTTCTTATGGAATGGATTATAAGGTACTATGAATTGGGACCCGAAGATCCACCATATGCTGCGAAATTCTATGATTGTTGTGGGGCTGACCGGCTGAGGATCCTGAGGCTTCTGGTTGCACCACCAGTTTCCATGTTTCTTACGATGATGATTGATGTGTTATTCTCTTTCATCATTTCAGTCTTGCACTGTAAAAATAAATCTGTAGATATCTGTGTATCCACAATAATCTAGTATCTTATATATGCTAAATTGCTATATGTATGCTAAATCTGTAGATGATTGTTGTTTCTTAATGGCTTTGCATGTTTCATTAGTCATGGCTGCATAGTTGGTTAGTTATAGGCAATTTTTTTGGTCTGTTTAGGCATGTATTCTATAATATAGGTTGATGAAGCAGTAGCTTGTTGTCCAGCATATATTAGCATGTGGCTCTCTGTTTGGGTTGAGAGTCTTCAGGTGGGAATTTAGGGATAAGTCAAATGAAGCTTGCTGCTAACTGCAAGCTACCACAAGCTAATGTGCCTTATGTAGGATAAGAGGCATGAATATGATGCGCATAAGAAATCAGAATGGTGCTGCATTACTAATTAATTCGGGTTTGGGGAGCAAAGCTGGCAGATGATCGGAGTATACTAGATTGTCATATTTCATTCTTCATTAATACAGCTAGCTCAGTACATACAACGTAGTTCATACACCAGTTGACACAGGACTTGAGTAGTTCAGTTTGGGGTCTTCATGCTCATAGTTCACCTCTTTGCTGCATTTTCTTCTACCCTTCATGGATGACAGTTGTTTTTCATCGGAAATTCGACCATATATAAACTGGTGTATGGTAGAAGGTGATGATGGTATCTTCTTTCATACACATACGGATATTCCAGTATTGTATTGTATTGTATTGTATTAGGTACAAGGTAACAAGGATGGGCTGTCATCCCTGTGGTCTTTGATAATACAAATCCCATTTTGTTTGTCAAATCATTATTTCTTGAAACATGTCATGTGGGAGAAGACCGATGTGTATAATTCACCACATCCTCCGTGGAATATGTCATGTGCTTTGGAGGTAGTTACGGCTGAGCTGTGGCCTAGCCTCGCGGGAATTTATGCGAATTATTATCTTATTTATTAAATTTTAATTTATTTTTCATTTATCTGACTCTAAACTTAGGGGAATGGTTTGCATTTTACATCCCTTAACACTTAAAAACAATCTGAAAAGCAAAAATCAGCATTTTTGGCCAAAAAGTACGTGCTATAGGCAATTAGGTATTAAAAGTATTTTTAGTAGATTCTCAATTTTAGCTCTTTAGTTATTTTAAAGAACATGTTTAGTTTTTTAGTTATTTTAGTAGCTGCACTAGCCTCCTAACTCCTAAGTGGCTCTCTATTTTAGTTTTTTAAGTATATGACTTCTAAAAATATAGAACGAGATGATGTTTTCTATTATTTTTGTTAATTGAAAACATTCATTTTTAGTTATTTTGTGTAATTATTAAATACACTTAATTTATTTTTTATCAATAATAAAATTATTTAAATTTAATATTAGTTAAAATATAGAGCATTAATGCATAATATTTTTAAACTGACTAGCTAAAATTTAGTTAAAAAATAACTAGCATTAGTAAAGATGCTCTAACATAAATGACAAAAACTTCTTTTTTTTCGTGAATCACAAATGGCATATATACATACATATGGCATTAAAGCTTTAGTTGACAATTAGATGCTTTTAACCTTTCAATCGAATGTGAAATGTCACCTAATTAATACAATTTAATAATAATTATTATATATACAATTCCTTAATTTCCAATCAAATTTGCTGCACCTACTATCATTACTACCTACAAGAGAAATGAATGTTAATTTGTTGGTTGCTAGTTAGTCAGCTTCCCACCAAAAGAAAAAGTTGAACGTGTTTCTTTGCTCCAATTTAGGAATTGAACATGGTTGAATTACTCTTGACTAATTATGGCATATAATTGTCAGTTGTCCAAAAAAAAAATTATTATGGCATATTGGCATGTAAATAAAGCATTTTGTTTTTTTTATGAGGAAATACAGCATTTAGTTACGAAATGTAAGTAATCTTCAATTGTAATTTTTTATTATATAATAACTAAGAATACACACCGACTAATCATCCTAGAGTTAAATTTAATATGTTCCACTTAAAAATTATTCTAATTAATTAATTTTTTTTTTCAGAAAATAATATTTAAATAATGATTAAAAAATGCACGATATGCGGTGAACCTCACAATTATTCTTCTCTTATACAGTCCTTATGAGAATATTGGTCAACTTTTATTTAATCTTCACCATATAATATTTTTTTTGGCCAAAATCTTCACCATGTCTAATAGTAAAGTAGTTTTGAGATGATTAGACTATTATTTACTGCATGAAATTATCTTATGATATAAAAAGAGGAAAAATATGTAATAGATCATTTGACAGTTATTTTCAAAATAAATATTGAGAATTAATTTTTTACTCTAACATTTAGTTGTTCATGGGAAGACACGAGTTAGTTAGTATAAATAAAGTTGAGTTACAACTACAAATACCTCTCAAAAAAAAAGGAAAAAAAGAATTACAACTACAAATAGTGGGGAAATAGGAATCATGATATTGTCCAAGGGAAAATCTCATATCTCTTTTCCTGAAAAGCAGGGCCAGTAATGGCCACTGAAAAAGTTACTGTCCTCTAGTCACTTGACAGGTTGAAGAAGTACTGGGGGTACTTTTGTCTATTCACACCCTCTTGTTCCTGAAACTGAAAGTACACAAACCCACTGAGGAGGAAGTGGGAGAGAGGAGAGGAGAGACAACCCAGATAATAATTGCTGTTAAATTCTCTGTTTTTGGCTCTTGTCCGATTTCAACTTGGTACTCCTTTCTTTTTTGGAAGTAGAGAAATTTACAATAACAATGTTATCTGTCATCTCCAGGACAATCACAGATTTTTCACTCAGAATGTCTGCGTTTTAGACCGACCCCATCTCCATCTCCTTCATTCCCATCTTACAACGTCATAGTGCTCCACTACCGCCTCCACTTTCTTTTACCACCATGTCTTCCAAGTCCAAGTAAGTCCAAGATCTGATTTTGATCTGTTTTAGTCCTATGTTTTTGTTGATTTCCTGATTAATGTTTGCGAGGGATCTCCTGGGTTTTTGAGCTTATTTTTCGGTTAAACTCAAAATCTAGTCTTTTCTCCGATTCTTGTGTCTGAATTTGGTTTTCTTACAGTTGTTGGGTCTTACTTGATTCTTATACCGATATTCTTGGAAATTTTGTTCGATCTGTTGTCGAAAGTTTTAATTTCGGACTTAGATTCATGTCCCATATGAATTTGATTTTTTTTGTTTTTCTTTGGAAGGTTCAAGGTTCAAGGTTGTGGCTTATCATACAAAAAATAAATAAATATATGCATGTATGTGTTTGTGTTTGATTTATGTTTGAACTTGAAACAGATCTAGTGTATCTGAAACTCCCAAGAAAGCATCTGAAACTCCAAAGAAAGCATCTGAAACTCCAAAGAAAGCATCAGCAGTAACCCCGCGAGTTAGTAAACTGAGCAGGGGAGTGGGAATGGCTAAATCAGAATCCGA
Source organism: Rubus idaeus (assembly GCA_030142095.1). Lineage (NCBI taxonomy): Eukaryota > Viridiplantae > Streptophyta > Magnoliopsida > Rosales > Rosaceae > Rubus > Rubus idaeus. The sequence continues at coordinate 150,030 of CM057971.1, forward strand.
TTCTCCTTTGCAAAATTCTCGCCTTTCAATTGATCGGTCCCCGCGGTCTGTCAACTCCACCAAGCCCACAATTGAACGTCGATCACCCAAGATCACTACCCCGCCGCCAACTGCAACCGAAGTAAGTTTAACTGTTTACAAGTCAAATATTTATCTTCAAGTAACCAACATCACCCTCCCCTCCTTTTACTGTGGATTTTGATCTGCATTGTTGATTCGTAATGATTTTCAGAAACGGGCCCCAAAGGGATCTGAATTACAGGCTCAGCTGAGTTTCGTGCAGGAAGATCTAAAGAAAGCAAAGGAGCAGATAGATGTGATTGAGAAAGACAAGGCACAAGCAATCGAGGATTTGAAAGAAGCCCAGAGAGTGTCTGAGGAGGCAAATGAGAAGCTCAGAGAGGCTTTGGTGGCTCAAAAGCGAGCCCAAGAGGATTCTGAAATCGACAAGTTCCGTGCTGTTGAGTTGGAGCAGGCAGGAATTGAAGCAGCCCAGAAGAAGGAAGATGAATGGGAGAAGGAGCTTGAAGCTGTTAGGAACCAACATGCGCTGGATGTCGCCACCCTACTCTCTACCACTCAAGAACTTCAAAGGCTGAAGCAAGAACTGACCATGACCTGTGATGCAAAAAACCAGGCACTGAACCATGCTGATGATGCAACTAAGATTGCTGAGATTCATGCCGAGAAGGTGGAGATTCTCTCAGCTGAGTTGACCCGGTTGAAGGGCTTACTGGAGTCAAAGCAGGAAACAGAGACTAGCAAAAACAGCAAGATGGTGCTTCAGCTTGAATCAGAGGTAGACTCACTCAAACAACAACTTGAGAAAGCAAAAGGTTTTGAGGAGAGATTGATGGAGACAGAGGCTCTCATTGAACAGCGTAACATTGAGCTAGAGTCAGCCAAGATGGCCGAATCTTATGCTCACAGTATTGTTGAGGAGTGGAAAATTAAGGTTGAGGAATTAGAGATGCAGGTTGAGGAAGCACATAAGTTGGAGAAATCTGCATCAGAATCTTTAGATTCAGTCATGAAACAACTAGAGGGAAACCATGACTTATTGCATGATGCGGAATCTGAAATTGCTACTCTTAAGGAGAAGGTGAATTTGCTGGAAATGACAATTGCAAGACATAGAGGGGATCTTGAGGAATCAGAACGCTGTCTTGGTACGACCAAGGAAGAAAATCGTGAAATGACAAAAATGGTTGAGTCACTTAAGTCTGATCTCGAAACTGTGAAGGAGGAGAAAATGCAGGCTTTAAGCAATGAGAAGCTTGCAGCATCTAGTGTTCAAAACCTGTTAGAAGAGAAAAACAAACTCATAAATGAGTTGGAACATTCCAGGGACGAAGAAGAGAAGAGCAAAAAAGCAATGGAAAGCTTAGCATCAGCCCTACATGAAGTCTCCACAGAAGCAAGAGAAGCGAAAGAAAAGCTGCTAACTAATCAAGTGGAGCATGATAATTATGAGTCCCAGATAGAAGACCTTAAAATGGTCTTGAAAGCAACCAATGAAAAGTACGAAGCCATAATTGGTGATGCAAAACATGAAATTGATCTTCTTACAAGTAATGTAGATCAATGCAAGACTGAGTTACAAGATGCGAAGGCTGACTGGGAGCAAAAAGAACTTCACCTGGTGAATTCTGTAAAGCATTCAGAAGAAGAAAACTCTTCGAGGGAAAAAGAAATAAACAGGCTGCTAAATTTGCTCAAAAGCACCGAGGAAGAAGCTTGTGCTATGAAGGAAGAAGAAGCGCAGTTGAAAGATAGCTTGAAAGAAGTTGAATCTGAGGTTATCTGTTTGCAGGAAGCTCTTGCAGAAGCAAAGGCTGAGAACATGAAACTAAAGGAAAGCATATTGGACAAAGAAAATGAGTTCCAGAGTGTTATTCACGAAAATGAGGAGCTCCAGAACAGGGAGGCTGCTTCTCATAAGAATGTGGAGGAATTGTCTAAGCTACTTGAAGAAGCTGTGGCGAAGAAGCAAGCCGAGGAAAATGGTGAGCTAACAGACAGTGAAAAGGACTATGATTTGCTTCCCAAGGTAGTCGAATTCTCTGAAGAAAATGGGCATGGAAGAGAAGAGAAACTCAAAGTGGAGCTTCCACCGCATCAAAGTATGGAACCCAAGAGTGAAAATTTATGGCAAGAGAATAATGTCTTGAATGACAAGGCTGACCAAATGGATTCTGATCAAATCAATACTCTGAATGGGAAACCGAAAGGAGATGAAAGCAAAGAGAAAGAAGATGATTCAGTAGAAGTTGAATATAAAATGTGGGAGAGCTGCAAGATTGAAAAGAAGGAATTCTCACCAGAGAGGGAACAGGAGCAGGAATCCTTTGAAGAGGAAGTGGACTCGAAGGTGGATGGTGGCGAGAGATTGGATCAGATAAATGGATTAACTTCAACAGAAAGTGTTGATGATAATGCAACTTCGCCATCAAAGCAGCAGCAACAGAAGAAGAAGAAGCCTTTACTCCGCAAGTTTGGAAGCCTTCTCAAGAAGAAGAGCACAAGCAACAACAAGTAGAGATCCCAGCTTTCTCTGATTTGTGGCTAAATTAGCAGGCAAGTATACTGGATATTGTTTTGCACCTATTTGTGTTATTTCATATTCTTTTGGTTCTGATTTCCAGTATAGGTTAAAAATGAAGAGGTTTGCATTATCTTTAGGCTTCTTTTTTTTTTTTTTTAAGTGATTTCCCATTTGGGCAGTTTCTTGTATGTGATGAAGACTTGTATTTTTCCCTTCATTTTGTTTCTGTGATTGGCCTGATTAGCTAAATTTCATGAAAAGGAGTGGTCGTATGAGCTTGTATCTTAATGTGAATCTATTTCAAATGGGTAAATGAATGTTATTTGTTTGTCCCAAAGACAAAAGAGCTGCAATTTAGAGTGTTTATTATGAACTTGGTTGCTGCTTGTAATGTCCTCGACATCGTCATGTTGCTTGCTAGCTTACTTGTCTTCATCCAACTTGAAATCTACCAAGTGAAAGTAGCGTGGAAATGAATAATGTTGGGATTTTTGTGATTCATGTTCGGTGTGGTGTGGGTAATGGTAATGCTGTGGTTAAACTTGGGTTTCCTTTGACAGAAATTCAAAAAGGAAAAACTCATGTCAATGGCATTAGAGGAAGTACTCTGTATATTCCTGATGCTGGAACCTCAAAACATTCATAACAACGGCCAATGTGACAGGCACATGCAAATCACCTAACTGTCAACGTACTACAAGTTTTGTTTTCTTTGCTATTTGTTAGCTTTTGTCCTTTGGCAAAGATGAGAATCATGTCCTTATTTTGGTAGCAAGATTTTGGTCATCCCAAGAAGCATTTCTGTTGAGCCTTGGCTTGGGAGTTGGGAGTCATGTCATGTCATGTATGACTGGAATATTATATTCTAATGGCTGCTGTGTAGAAACCGGTTGTATAGTTATAGAAGGATTCTTTTCAAACAGATCTGATCAAATGATTTCTTCTGGGTGAAGCTAATCTGAAAATTGAATAATTTCCTTAGGAAAGGAAAAGCGCTTCAACAGTGGCATGTGTATGAAAATTATTCAAGAGATACTTCATGACAAAAGCACCCCACTTGCATTTGATACAGTTTCACCTAAAAGCAAAATCTTTTTCTTTTTCTTTATTTTCCTCCCGGTCCATGGTATATTTCCCTACAGCAGGAATTGCCCAGCAAATTGGGTTTTGAACCCTCCTGCTTCTCTTTTTAATTTTCTCTTGTTTGATGGATTGCCTTGTCCCAGACACGGATGGATTGCCTTGTCCGCCCTCCGTGTCTGGGTTGGCTACTGGTGTTCCTTAATCTTGTGTTATCTTTGCCCCCCACTGGTGTTGCCAAAAAAAAAAACTAATTCAACGTTGATCAATTAGAATTAAGTTGATTATTTTCATTATTCAGAAACAGAGCTCAAGAGGACAAAACCCGCAAATTAAACATTATTCAAAAAGGAAAATAAGGGAAGTGTGTTAAAGGGGAAGAAAAAATAAAGAAAAGGAAAACCAAGAAGAGAAGAATGAAGAATCATTCAAGGAAATAAGCAATAAGCGAAAGAGAGCGCGTTAAGCAATAAGCAGTTCCTCGCGCGGTCTCAGTCGTACACAATTACTCATTAGTCCTCCTTTCCTTTCAGATAGATTAGATTTTTTTTGGTGAAACATTAGATTAGATTCTTGGTTAACTAAAAGATAGAAAGAAAAAGAGACACCGCCAAAATTGATCTCTTTGTTTCTCCTCGGGAGTGGCAGCATCAGCATCATGTGGTTGGAAATCATCTGCGGTCTGATCATTTACAGATTGTACAAGTGCTTCTTCTCCGACGGCGACGACGTGTTGGATGTGGAGACCTCTGATTCTAGTGCTCTCTTCGCCGTCGCCGATAGGCTCGGAAAGCTCTATGATGGCGGCAAGGTCTACGTTGGCCTCCGGATCCCCGATGCTGATACCGCTTCCCCTCAGCATATCGATTTGGTTCTTGTCAACAAAGGGTAAACAGTCTTCTTCGCTTGCCCCAATTCTCTTTTGTTTTCCGATTACAACCAACTGCTCTGCTCTTTTATAATGAAGGGAGGCAGTGGTGATTGCTGTGAAGAATTTCTCAGGATTCATCTCCGTCAAGCCCGATGGCAGCTGGGTTTCTGAGAGCTACACTAAACACAAAGCAGAGCAACATCCTGATCCTGTAACTCACTCTGCTTAATTCTCTTCTACCATGTTTATTATCAACCATGACCTGTGACTGATGATTGAGTGTGCAACTCTCCAAATACATGATATATATATATATATATATATTTATTTCTTGATCAAAACATATCTTATCCAGCATTCCTATTGTTGATAGTCTTCTGGATCTTTCAGTTCAGTCTTATCAGGAAAAACACAATAGAAAATGAAAATTTTGGTGTTTCCTTAATGAGAGAGTAACTCCTATCAAACTATATGACCCTTATTGCCTCTATGGCCGCACCACTCTCCAATTAATTTTTATATTTTTCAGTTGGCCGAGACTAAAAGACAAGCTTCAATTCTTGAATCCTATCTTGAACAAAGAGGAGCTGCTTTACCAGAAGGATATTTGTCTTGCAAAGTAATACTTTCCAATCCAAAAGTGTGGTATGTCTATGTGCTGACTTTTCCTATTCATTTGTTTGTTATATATGTATCGTGATTAACCCTTTCCGAGTTTCCTGTTCTGGGTGCAAGTTTCCAACATAAGATCCATTCCTAGTTTCACATTACTAGTGATCAAAGTGTCATATTTGAACATTTCTAAAACTATCTCAGGAGGTGGTTGAGATGTCTTGACCTTTATGAGTAGGATATATGTGAAGAAGTAAAACTATATAAGCAGACTGTCTTTATGAATACATTCAAGGGCGATGAAATTCCATTACTCTATTTAAATCTTATGTTAGTAAATTTCCTATATTTGATCTGTATTAAAGTCTCACTTTTCATATATTCTTTCTTGCAGTACCATTCAAGAAAGCAGTTTCCCATCAGAAATCATAACTTATGACCAGTGGGTAAAAATGAAACCAGAACCAAAAAGTTTGTTTTCTGGTTGGATGAAGGGCGCATTCCGTAGTGGAAAGAAAGAGATGCAAGAATCTATACATCAGAAGCTTAATTTCATTCTTAGTACAGCTCCAATGTGGGATAGGTTTGTTCCCGCTACACCTTTTGCTGGTAAATATTGCATGGGAATGGTATGAGGTTTTATCTTTTAGGCCTTGGTGAAGCCAACTGAATGCCAATCTGATCTGATGCACATTATGGATATTTAATGCATAGTACACATATACAACCACATTATAAATGGCAGATGTTAAAAACTAAAGTGACATAGACGGGTAACAAAATACTGTAAAGTCATCTAAGTATCTGCTAGCATCACAATGAACAATATTGAGGTTGGACTCCTCCACTGGGATTAGTCAGCTTCCTCAACTCTGCTTGAGTTAATCTTTTAGCCATTCCTTTCCATCCAATTTGGAATCATAGGGAAATACTGAAATAGACTGTTCTATATCTACCTGGTTTATTTATTGGGATTTCTGTTTTTGTTTGTTGCCTTGCTACTGTTGATGAGTGCCACTTGAGGAAAAGCTTGTTTCATGATTGGCCTGCAGGTTGGAGCTTAAAGGTAACAAGTATGTTCTTGGGGAATTTCTGGAATTTAAGGGTAAGCAGGAAGATATTCAGGCTTTGAGACATATTAAAAGATCAAAAATTAGCCGCGTTGTTGTCCAAAAGACGAGCATGCTTGGATTTGGTAATCTCTCACACTTCTGGTTATTATCTATGCTTAACTAATATGAAATGATCTAGGATGAACAGGTGTGCTTTAAGGTTAGGAACTCTTAGAATTATTAGTAGTCCTTGGAATTTGATATGTGTTCACTTAGTTATCCTTTTATTTTGGCAGCCCCTTCAAGGCTCCAAGTTTTGTACTCTCCTCGTGATTATCGGAGTGAAGGAGCTTCAGCTTCTGAGTGGAAGGAAGTAAATGTAAGGTCAAACACAGAGGTTCTCTTTCAGCTTGAGAATTCTTCAAGAGTCCGCAAGTTTAAACTCTCCTCAATTGTTTCTATGTCTCTTAGTGCTTAAAGATTTTGCTGCTGACGATATACATTACACTGCTGCAGTTTGCAGGAGTCTTTTGTTTTTTTGGCCAGTGCGAGAAATAGTCTTTTGTCTCCATAATTTTTTCTTGTACTATCGTTGTTTGTCATTTAGGTACGGGTGATGTACATATGGCAACAAGGAAAGTTTAATATGATCTACGGATTGCAAATCAAATATAAACGGGTGCATGTAATTAGGTATAAGTTATAACTGCAAGGCCAAAAGTTATGCTTGGTCCCGTACAGGTAGCTATTTTTTACACAAACTTGAGGGAGTTGTTGTTGCTCTAAATGGAATCATGGAAATAGTTATTCTTGCTCTAAAGACTTCCTGAAAAAAGAAAAGAAAAAAGTAGTAGTTGAGAAGGGTCACTGAGGTCCAGCTTCTGTATACAACTCGCTCATTTTAGATCATCTTGCATCCATTTGATCAAGTACCATGTTGCAAGTGACTGTCATGCCTATTCAACATGAGTACATAATACAAACTCCATCACAAGCCGCTAATTTGATTTGGAGGAGACATGGTCATCCTTTTGAGCCTTTTAAGTGAAAGGTAATACCACCTTGGGGAGAAGATGGGTTACAGATTTACAGCTTACATAGACATAACTCGCTAAATCTCAGAATGAGAATTCTTCTGGCACTTCTCCAAAGCTGCTCGATAAGAAGCTCTTGTATTTTTCTTGAAGAACCCCACCTGGGAAGTTGTAATGCATATAATCAACAAAGGTACATACATATTCATTCAAAAGGAGGAAGACAATAAAAGGGTCATGATCCAGGTTACCTTTAGGTTGAAATGGTGGGATGCTCTTGGACAGAGTTGATTGCACCAAGTTAGCAAAATCTTTGCCTAATATATATCACGTATAAATGAAACCCATTAACTAATCGGAGCGTTATGAACAATCACTGTCAAGTTGTAGCAAAGATGGCAAAACAAAAGAGAGAAAATAAGGATTTCACAGTGCAGCAAGCTAGTTCAAGCACTAAGGGGATGTATTCTTACAGCATACATAGATGAGAGAAACTAGAACTAAACTCAATAAATCATCATTTTGCAACTGAATACTAAACCCACCAAGCCCTTGGGATGGTAAATACACTTATTATCCTACAAATTCATCATGTACCCTCTGACCCAGCATCCTTTCTTGTATTATTAGTAAGGAGGAAGTAGGGTATAGCACATATCTTCTTTGATCATCTTGTCCTCACATACATATTCATTGCGTCTCCCCATAAATATGCCACACACACACCCGCAAAAGCAAAAAAAGGAAAGAAAGCGATTGTGATACTTTGTTAAAAAATTTACCCAAAACCTTTGATTCTAGGTATAGAAAGAAGTCGCATGATTTCTAGGATGCCACTAAAACTAATCACATCAAGATGCTATCTCCTATCCAAGAGAAAGTCCAAGTCCGTCGATTTGCTCTTACCAGTTGCACCCTTTTCTCGTCCATTGGCATTAACCAGGTAGGATGAGATCCGGTCATCTTTCAACTGCACAGTAAGATAAATTGTTCATTTAAGTGTTCAACAAGATTACTAAGTTTATATAATGGTGAAAGCATATTAAACAAACAAGTTGTTTAACTTAACGCTTGGATGATGTCATTAACAAAAAAAATTAACCTTCAACAGAAACTCCTTTGCTAGTTCCAATGGGTCAATAGATGAAGGGACTTTACTGTACGCAGGCATGAACTTCCCATTTTGATAACCAGCCAGGAAGTGATAAGCTGCCTGGCCAGGTGCAAGCTTTGATACAGAAGGGATAACACCAGAACTGCTGGAACAGAATGGGCAAAAACGGAAGTTTCTTTACACACAAGACACATTAGGAAAGAGAAGAAACATGAAAAGAAGCAACCAGTGTGGATTTTATCTTTTGACGCAAATGCAGCTTGCAGCTGTATCTTACAATATCCCAGAACAAGAATTTTACCTTCTTTAGAAGGGTAAAACCAATAGCCAACCTTTGGAAGATAATTATCAATTATACAGTGCAGGAAAACAATTTGGCCAGCGCAGACAACAAATCCTATCCAAAGCATATCCAAACGGAACCAATCAACTGTGTACAGGATTCTATTACCTGTCAGAAGATGCAAGGACTGCAGCAGCTGGCAATTTGAATAGATTTGAGCCACCAGAGCTTCCAGTATGAAAAAATGGGGCAACACCTTCAGAAGAAAGAATAACACCTACATCTCCCGGCACCAATCGATCTCCACAACTCTTACTGGTATCTTCTGGTGCAAATAAAAGAACCACAGAATCACCAAACACTAAAAGCCTGAAAATTTGCAACCTCCTAACGTAAATCATGCAGTGCATCCAAAATAAAACTCTACTGCTAAAAAAGAGAATGAATAACTGTACCTTGCAGATAGGGGAAGGCCTCCTCGGGCAAATATAACAGGTCCGGACAAGGTAGCTAGTGCTTCTTTGATTCCATTTGAATCTGAGAACGCCTTGCCACATAAAACAAGTGAAGAACGCTCAATATCAGCAGCTATAAGTCCATTATCTCCTTTAAATTCAAGACCAACAATGTCCCCAATGCCTGGACTGCATGATCAGATTCAGAGATACAAATTGTCTTAGGAAAATATAGGTAATAACAGTAATAAATTTCACAAAACAGAAGGATGTGCAAAATGTAGGCAGGTTCGATGTACTGGTTGAGAAACTAAATACTTGGTCCAGGAGAATATCTCAGCAATGGTGCCTATCATTTATGCTAGTATTTACATATAAATCCTTACACATATTTGATTTTAGTAGTTTGCATAGATTAGAGAATGAAAATACACCTTATAGAAGTAGCCACATAAACTGTCAAAGGACAAGAATCATGAGAAACTGCACGGGTGGGAGTCCCCCAAAGAATACTGGATAGTGACAAAACAGCAGATGGGGCATCACTAATTACGCGAACTTTGGCACCAGCTTTTAGTGATGACCCAACAGCCCCATCATGGACAAATATGTTTGAGATGGATGATATGTGATTCGTGACCTGATAATAATAATATCATATACAGAAATGATGATAGTGTAACAAGCAAATATTAATATTATGCAGAAATGTAAACCGAGCGTGCCTGTTTCAGAAGTTTACTGAACTGCGCCTTGGAAATCTTACAAGCTTCTCCAGTGACATTTCCTCTAACATAAACCGGAAGTCCTGACAACGATTCTAAGAGGGAGGGAGGGAGAATAATCAAGAATCTAAAATGAATGAATGAAACTAACTTTTATTAGAGTGTAAAAAGTAGTGTACCTGTAATTGTTGCGCCCTGGAGATAGAGTTGAGAGGAGTTCAAATTTTGAAAAGCTTTGTCCTTTACAACTACACCTTTTCCGGCCAGAGCCCAATTAAGACCATGAGAAAATTCCGGGCCCTCCCTCCCGCTGCTGCAATGAAGAAATCGCCGGAACATATCCTCCTATTCTCATTTCTCTGAAGTCTGAACCGAGACCGAGAGTCATTGGCAATGTGGAGGTCTTTACGGGCCTGGAGGTCTTAAAAAATTAAAGATAGCATTGGCAATTTGGAGGTCTTTATTGGGCCAAAACCAAGTTGGGCCTGTTAGTAAAAGAGAACAAAAGAAGAAAAGAAGAAGATCAAAAGCGGAAGGGGCTGTGGATAATTTGGGGAAGAAGAAGGTTGCAGGTTGATACGGCAGCTCAAGTGGATCTGATCTATCTATCAAAGTGAGTAGCACTTGTCATTCATCTCTGTGTGCGCTTCAAGTTTGTCAAATTAGGGTTAACAAATTCTTGATATATCGAATCAGAGTAAAATTCTTAGATCGCATAATTGTAAATTACATATTGATATCTTGTACCAGGCACCTCGGTAATGGGAAAACTGAGCCAAGTCTTAAAACTTTGTCCATGGGAGAAGGTGAAGGTTCAACATCTGTTGTTGAGTATTTATGAAAACGTTTAGACCCGTTACAAGCAGTTTTGAAGTTGGGGAGGTGGATGGTAAGTGCAGAGTGGATTTGAATTTTCCCACACCAATACCAGCAATAGTAACAGCAGTGATGGATTCTTGTTCAATTGTAGAGGAGCCTCATGATGCCATGGAGTTTGAATCTCACGAAGCCGCGTATACTTTGTACAAAGCATATGCCAAGTCTGTGGGCTTCGGCACTGCTAAGTTGAGCAGTCGTCGATCTAGGGCATCCAAGGAATTCATCGATGCCAAATTTTCATGCATAAGATATGGGAACAAGCAGCAGTCAGATGATGCCATAAATCCCCGACCTTCCCCTAAAATTGGTTGCAAGGCAAGCATGCATGTCAAGCGCAGGCCAAATGGGAATTGGTATGTCTATAGTTTCGTAAAGGAGCACAACCATGAGCTTTTACCAGCTCAAGCACATTTCTTTCGCAGCCACAGAAATGCAGACCCACTTAAGAATAACGATGTTAGAATACGGAGACGGAAGAATTCAGGTTCCGTGTCCAGCTTATTCAGTGCATATCAAAATGTTGATTGTTTAGAGAGCTATTTGAGAAATCAGCATGATAAGGGGCGGAGCTTGTCTTTAGAACCAGGGGATGCTCAAGTGCTACTCGAATGTTTTATGCGCATGCAGGAAGACAATCCGAAATTCTTCTATGCAGTTGATCTAAATGAAGAGCATCGTTTGAGAAACGTGTTCTGGGTAGATGCCAAAGGAATGGAAGATTATACCAACTTCAGTGATGTCGTTTTCTTCGACACCACCTACTTCACAAACAAGTATAAATTGCCCTTGGTTCTTTTTATAGGAGTGAACCATCATATTCAGCCCACCTTAATGGGCTGTGCATTGATTGCAGATGAGACAGTCTATACTTTTGTGTGGTTAATGCAGACTTGGTTAATAGCAATGGGGGAACAGGCTCCACGAGTGATGCTCTCCGACCAGAACGATGCCATCAAAGCAGCTATTGCAGCCGTATTTCCAGGCACACGGCATTGCTTTTCTTTGTGGCATATAATGGAGAAAATGCATAGGCAGCTTGAGTTTTTGAGCATGTGGCATGATAGCTTTATGGCAAAATTTAGTAAGTGCATTTTTAAGTCCTGGTCAGAAGAACAGTTTGAGAAGAGATGGTGGAAACTGCTTGATAGATTTAATCTTAGAGACATTGAATGGATTCAGTCATTGTATGAAGATCGTACTCATTGGGTGCCTACTTTCATGAGAGATATATCCTTTGCTGGATTGTCTCCAACTTCACGGTCAACAAGTTTGAATTCCTCGTTTGACAAATATTTCCATGGGGAAACTTCATTACCAGAGTTTATGGAAAGGTACAGGGTAATTCTTGAAGATAGGTATGAAGAGGAAGCAAAAGCAAATTTTGATGCTTGGCATGAAACACCTGAGTTGAAGTCTCCATCACCTTTTGAGAAACAATTGGCACTAGTGTACACGCGTGAAGTTTTTAAAAACTTCCAAGTTGAGGTTTTGGGAGCAGCTGCTTGTCATCTTAAGAAAGAAAGTGAAGACAACACAACCACAACGTACAGTGTAAAAGACATTGAAGATGAACAGAATTATATAGTGGAGTGGAACGAATCAAAGTCAGACATATGTTGTTTGTGCCATTCATTTGAATATAAAGGTTATCTCTGCAGACATGCTATTGTTGTTCTCCAAATGTCTGGTATTTTCACCATCCCTACCAAATATATATTGCAGCGGTGGACAAATACTGCTATGAGCAGGCATGCCATTGGCGAAAAATTGGATGAGGTGCAATCTAAGGTGCGTCGTTACAATGATTTATGTCGACGAGCCATAATATTGGGTGAAGAAGGGTCACTATCTCAAGAGAGTTATGATGTAGCATTATGTGCCATAAAAGAAGCTTTGAAGCAATGCACAAGTTTAAACACCTCTGTTGAAAACAATGCAAAACCTAATGACTCAGCAATACATGGTGTTTGTAGTCTTGAAGAAGATAATCTGTGCGGTATTCAATCTGATGACAAGTTGTTTGGTCCTAAAGTGAGTCCTGCTAACAAGACTTCTAGGAGAGCTAGGACTGGGAAGGCTGTGGCAAGAAATGAGCAAGGAAAGGTATCTTGGTGGCTTATAATGTCATTTATTATCTTTTATTTATTTATTGGAAAATAGTTTAGATGCATGAATGAAAAGTGAAAGAACATTACTGAACACTAAAGTTTGCTTAATTTGCATACAGGTACCTCAGCTGGAAGGGACAAGAGTTGCAACGCAAGACAACTTTCACCACATGGTATGTCATGCTCCCTCCCACCTTAGAACTATCTTGTTAATGGAGATTTTCTTTCTTTTCTGGTTTGAGTTTGATGGTACTGTACAAGTATTTTGACTTTGTAGATGGGACCAGGATGAGCTAGAGCTTTTGAACTCAATTGATGCGTTATTGTATTTTTGAAAAATACTATATTTTGATATTTTGGTGACTGGTCGCATTTGTTTGGAACTTTTCTATTTTGGAAAATAAAATTGAGGTTGGTTTGCAAGTTGAGCATTGAAATATTAGCATTAACAGATATTGTTCCTTCCTTGTGACAGCAAGTATCTTCTGACTCAAGGCCGCCCATGCTGATGCAGTTGCATAATGTAGTGCCTACGCAGTTGCATAATATGGTGCCATCAATGTTTCAAAATGTTGCACCTGCACAGTTCCATAATGTGGCTTCTTCAACACCTGTGCAGGAGAATCGTCTCCCTCAATAACTAGGACTTTACGTTCTCCTATCAAGAATGAGTGTTGTTTACTTATCCATGTACAGTAGAGAGTAGAGACGAATTGCTTAAGATAAGGACTGTAGGTCTCAGCGCTCCACAATTTTACAGGTGCGTGCTATTGGTTGTGTAGAAACCGTCTGAAGTATGCAAGATGACGATGATGTATGTGTTGTGCAATTTGGTTATGATTGAGAAATAGAGAATAATAGAAAAGACAGCGAATTGTTTGTAAGTAGTTGATTTTTTTGTCTCACTTTCTGTGGGGAATGATTCTGGTGAGAGGAATAGATGGAATCAGATTCCAGCGTCCGTCCATTTTGCATCTGATAAAGTGCACTTAGTTCTTCATCAAAGATTATTAGGACCGGCAATTGGCAGGTTATTAAGATTCCAGATTTTTCTTTTTGAGGAGGTCGACGATTATTCGCAGCGTCACATTCGCTTGTCAGTGGCCGCATCTACGCATCCGATTCGTAGATTTCTGATTTTGTACATACTGTAATATAAAATGAGGTCGACCGACCGACGAATGAGGTTTGCTTGGTTTTGAGACTAAGCGGGTCCCACGACCACCGAACCGAAAAGATCGCAGTGGCCTATGATCCATCTATTATAAAAGGAAAGGAGTGTTGAGGAGTAGCGTCATTATCTGAGATCTCATCGCAAATTTCTTGTCTTGTTGTTGTTACTTGTTAGAGAGAATACGAAGACGAAGAAGAAACAGAAGAAGCAATGGCAGCCTCGGACTCCAGTCACGGCCAACGCCACCGCATCGGCTACGCGTTCCCTCCGAAGAAAGAGCAGAGCTTCATCCAACCGTCTCTGATCCGGCACGCCGATCAAAACGGCATCGATCTGGTCCCAATCGATTCCAGCAAGGCCTTGACCCAACAGGGCCCCTTCGACTGCATCATCCACAAGCTGTACGACGATCCATGGAATCAACAATTGAAGGACTACTCGTCTCTCTATCCTCGCACCGTCATACTTGACCCGCCCGAATCCATCGCCCGCCTCCACACCCGGGTCTCCATGCTCGACGTCATCAACGCCGCCTTCAAAGCCCCTAGAGCCGAGAAAGTGTCGGTTCCTAAGCAGGTGTTGGTCCACGACTCGGCCGAGTTGCAATCATCCGATTTGGATTTGAAGTTTCCGGTGATTGCAAAGCCTTTGCTGGCCAATGGCAGCGCCAAATCGCACCAAATGTCCATGGTTTTCGGCACGGAGGGGTTGAAGAAGCTGGAGACCCCCATTTTGCTGCAGGAGTTTGTGAACCACGGCGGGGTCATCTTCAAGGTTTATGTGATCGGGGATTACGTGGAGTGCGTCAAGCGTAGATCGCTGCCCAATATTTCCGAGGAGCAGCGGACAAAATTGGCAGGGGTTGTGGTGCCTTTCTCGCAGATATCCAATGCGGCCGAGGATGAAGTTAATATTGAGGGCATTGAGATGCCGCCTTCCGAGTTTGTGGAGGAGCTGGCCAGGGGGATAAGCCTCGGCCTCAAACTCAATTTCTTCAACTTCGATGTCATCAGGGATTTCAATGACAAAGCATAGCTATTTTGTTATCGACATCAATTACTTTCCTGGCTATGCCAAATTGCACAACTTCGAGCACCTCTTGACCGACTTTTTCTTGGCTATATTAAAGAAGAAGAAGCAGCAGCAGCTAAGCCACAATGAGTAGAGGATCCTGGGTCTCAATGCGGATTTCAAGGCAAGGCGCGCATCCCTTTTGGCTTTTGCTGCTGGGTTTTATTTTGCAATTTAGCTGGCATATATGTCAGTTCTAACTTGTAACATGCCAATAACTAATAATGCCTGCTACTTTCGAATTTCACATCTCTTCTCTTCTCTTCTCTTCTCAAGGCAACTCAGCTCAACCTTAGTTACAAACAATTAGTTGTTCCACGATTTATGCATAATTTTTACCTTCTGGCTTAGCACGCTTGATAACTACCGAGGCTGGGGAACTCTATGCCTATATTAAGGATATTCCATGCGAGTTTTCAAAGTCGGAAAAATAAAAAATTCATAAAAAATAAAAAATTCGAGATTTTTCAGTTCTGTCAATTAGAATACTTTTTTTTTTAAAACATGGTTTATCAATGGTGAAATTTTGAGATTTTTTTTTGCTGAAACTATAGTTTTTCACACAAAACAATGAGTTATAACACACGATTTTGTTTGTCAAAACTAAAAAATATTAAACAGTTTCTTTTTACTATCTTTCAAATTTAGAAAACTAAAAAATTCATCAAAAATAAAAGATTCGAGATTTTCGAGTTTTGTCAATTAGAATGCAATTCAAAAAAAAATTTACGAGGAAGGGCACCGGCCCCCCTTAAAGAGCCTTATTCAAATCGACAAGACAAAACAAATAATATAGTTTTCAATAGTTTAAAAACATGTTTTATCGATGATATAATTTTCACAATTTTTTTAGATGAAAGCCAAGGTTTCGCTAAAAAAAAATTCATACTCAAAGTAGTTTTCAAAGTAGATAAACAAAAATATCGACTAGTTTATTTTTTCACAATTTTTCAAAGTCGGAAAACTAAAAAATTCATCAAAAATAAAATATTCGAGATTTTTCGAGTTTTGTCAAGTGGAACACCATTTAAAAAATATGCTTTACCGATAGTAAAGTTTTGATTTTTTTTTGCTGCAACCATGTTTTTTCGCCAAAAACTATAACACATGATTTTTTGGTCAAAATCGAATGTTCTTATTTTCGCAGCAAAATCTACCCGCACTCCAATCATGATTTTTAAGGACTTTTTTATATGACAAAACGCTCAAATATCGACGAGTTTACTTTTTTACGATTTTTTAAAGTCGGAAGGCTAAAAAATTCATCTAAAATGAACGATTCTAGGTTTTAGAGTTCTATAAATTGGAACGCCTTTTAAAAAATATAATTTACCGATAGTGAGGTTTTGAGAAATTTTGTTTTCTTTTTCCAAAACTATGGTTTTTCATCCAAAACCGTAGGTACACACGATTTTTTCGCCTAAATCACATGTTTTTATTTTCACACCAAAAAAATTATACACTCGAATCATGATTTTTAAAGACTTCGAGTTGAGATAACACAAAAATATCGACTAGTTTATATTTTACGATTTTTCAAAGTCGGAAAGGTAACAAATTCATCAAAAACAAAATACTTGAGATTTTAAAGTTTTGTCAGTTGGAACACCATTTAAAAAAAAAACTTGTTTTACTTATGGTGAAGTTTTGAGAAATTTTTATATTTTTTGCCGAAACTATGGTTTTTCGCCCAAAATAGTGAGTTATAACATACAATTTTTAGGCCAAAAGTTGAATGTTCTTATTTTCGCATCAAAATATTTTCACACTCGAATTATGATCTTTAAGGACTTTTCAAGTTGACATGAACGCAAAAATATCGATTAGTTAATTTTTTACAATTATTCAAATTAGGAAAATTAAAAAATTCATCAAAAATACTCGATTTGAGATTTTAGACCTCTGTCAATTGGAACACATTTTAAATATATATATATATATATATATGTTTTATTGATGGTGTAGTTTTGATATAAAAAAAATTTTCCGAAACCATAGTTTTTCACCCAAAATCATGGGTTATAACACACGTTTTGGGGGCAAAATTTATTTTTTTTTTTTTTTCCTTTTTTCTTTCCCAATTTTGTTTTTATAATTATTTTTTTGTTTGAAAAAAAAAAAAAATTTTTTTTTTTTTTTTTTTTTTAAAGAAGGGGAAAAAAAAAAAAAAAAAAAAAAAAAAATGTTTGATTAATTTTATTGTTTGGTTGGGAAGTGTTGGATATTTTCTCATGTATTGATAATGCACATAAAGTGCATTTGAAATATAATGTATGGATGTTCTACCTTTTGAATTAGTCAGTACTTAAATTCATATTGATTAAAGTAATACTCTCTATAAATATAACACATATCCTCCAAAAAAAATACAATGTCTATTTAATTATTGATTATAGGAAGAGGATTAGGATGAAGTTTTGAAGGAAAAATCTGAAAGGAGAATAATTATTTTCATTGTTAAATTTGGAGGGAAAATATAAGGTGAGAGGAGGAAAGAGACATGTGTTTCAACACATTGTATTTAGGATAACAACTTAATTTAGTACCTGAACTATTGCGAAATGTATTTTTTGGTACCTACAATTTTTTTTTACCTAAAATGGTACCTGAACTATTACGCCGTTATCCAAAATGGTACCTCCGTATATACCAAATTAGGTTTTTACCCTTTTATTTAATTGAAATATGATGAAAAATGGATTGAGGTATCCCGATGATATATTTTTAAAAGTTCATATACCTTATTGATCACTTTTGAAAGTTGAGATATGTCAAATGACTGTTATGCCATCATAATTAACGGACAAGTAACAAAAAATGGACGGAGGTATCTCGATGATGTGTTTTTAAAAGTCTAGAACCTTATTAATTATTTTTTAAAGTTGGATACATTTTTGTCCGATGCATCAAAATTTGGATCCTATTAGTGATAATAAAAAAATTGTGACACTAGTGTCTCGAGGTCTTGAGTTCAATACTTCAATTAGAAAGAAATATGAAGTATTGTTCAAAAAAAAATATGAAGCCGTGATGGCTTCCATAAACCTTCTTTACAACTGGATCAATTAAATTGTTGACCCAGTGATTTCAGACCAATAAAAAAAACAGTTGATCCAGTGATTGACCTGTAAAAAAATACAAGATTGGCTATGATGGGCCACATACAAAGATCCAATGATAATAGACCACTCCGCCCATTATCTCTCTTCTTCTTCTTTTTTTGGACAACGGCCCATTATCTCTTGATTCATCAATTAATAAATTTCGTTTCAATCAAAAAGAAAGTAACAAATGCTTTGTAAATGAAACTGTATCTTAATTAATTGTAGGAATACATTGTAACGCCACCATTATATATATAATACATGCTTGGTATATGTACATATAATTTCTTATATACACTATATTTTGCAATTAATAGATGATGCCGTCTTATGCAAGCTATATAGCTAGATTGACCATATCTGCGAAGATGCTATGCTGCAAATGAAAACAGAAAATCTAATTAGGAAAAAAAATTAAAAATTAATTATTAATTTTGAGAGGAAGATCCAAACATATGTAAGATGGAGGGAGAAGAAGAATTAGAAAGCAGATCAAGCGGGCTAGCTAGGAGCAGTAATATATTAAGGGTATATATGTAGTAGCTAGCTAGTACTCACTCTATATCCATGATGTGTCGTTTCCAGTAAGACTGATCATTAGTTGCTTCCTGATTATCATCATCCATACCTGCTATAAGATCATTAGCAGTACGATGAGTACTAGTGACGACGTAGGGCGAGGTGGCTGCTGAAACCGAAACAGGCAACGGAGGATGATGATGATGATGATGACCACCCTGCTGATCATGATATAATTCATTCTGCAGCTTATGATCATCATCAGTGGTTGCAATGGCAAACTTGGAAGAATATTCATCATGATGATCATAATGACAGTAGTAGTAGTAGTAGTAGTATTGCCTAGAGAAGTAGCTTGGGGACAATGAGAATGACGATTAATCATGGTTAAATCAGCATAATCATATCCAAGTCCATGGCCATGATGATATACTAGCTGGTGGTCCGGAACTGAGGTGCTGCTTGATGGTGATGATCCTAAAAGATAACTATAATAATTAGTTACTGCAGCCTCCATCTCCATCCCCAATATATATGGATATTGATCATATGAATTAGTTGTAGTAGGAGTAGGAGTAGTGCTGTTGCTAATTACAAGTCCTTGACCTCGTAGTATTTCGGCAACTATTTGTGTGGCTTGGACCGAGTTCAAGTACTGAAGGTGCGCCCAATCCCATGGAGTAGTATTGTTACTCATCAAGTTATTGTAAGTAGTAGCAAGCAATTGCGGTGGCAAAGTAGAAGTAGCTGTGGTGGAGATATGATGATTATGAGGTGTAGTAATTGGGGTGTGGGTGACAGGGTCGATTCCCATTTGGAGCAGCTTCTTCTTTAAATGGGTATTCCAGAAGTTCTTGATTTCGTTATCGGTCCTTCCCGGAAGATTGCTTGCTATGGCCGACCATCTGCAGTCCATCGATCAATATTTTCAATTCAAATAATATATACGAACTTAATTGCATGAATGAATGTATAATGAATAATCATGTACGTACGTACTTAAAGAAAACTAATAATTAATTAATTACTTGTTTCCCACAAGTGCATGGAGATTGATGATGGTTTGCTCTTCTTGGTGGGACAAGTTTCCCCTCTTGATATCAGGCCGGAGATAGTTGGTCCATCGTAGCCTGCAACTCTTTCCGCACCTCTTCAAACCTGCAAGCTTTGGCACTTGTCTCCAACTAATTCCGCCGCGACCACCGCCACCACCACCGTACCTCTCCATGTACTTCACCAGCTTTTCATCTTCTTCTTCTGTCCACGGCCCTTTCTTTAACCCATTTTCATCACAACATGCTGGTCTTCCCATTTGATCTAGTAAAGATATTCAAACCTTCAAGTTAAGTAGATGGTAATGGATCAGTTACATTAATTTGCATTACAACTTCATATAGCTAGTTAGCTACCATATTTGCATACATGTGCGTGGGTATAAGTAAACAGATAAGAACAAATTCATAATTAAAGGGCTAGCAATCAGCAAACAAAAACTCAAACCTTTAAGGTTAAGAACGTACTTGAGATACAGTTAACACCGAGCGAGGTTGGAGATATATATAACTAGCTTGCTAGCTAGGTTGGAAATATAATGGGCTGGAGAGTTTAATTTGTACTAGTGCATATATGTATATATTGTGTGTGTGTGTGTGTGTGTACGAACATATGTATATGCAATCTTGGTAGCTTAGCTAGCCTGATTTTCATTGCTTTTTATTTCGTTAAGTCTTCATTTGATACGATATGCATGCATAGAATTTTGACATATTATAGGTTCCTCATTACATTTGTTTACAGCAATATTCTTTAATTACTATTTCAAATCTATCCATTTTTAAACGAGGCTTAATTTCTTTTAGTAGTACAGTTAGATTAAAATTTTAGTTATTAGAAAGAAAGTTGACTGCCTGCCTTGGACGATATTAACAAGTCAAACGTCAAAATTAAATTAGCATATATATATCTCCCTGATAAATTAATGAGGTACGTATAGTATGTGGATTACTATTGCGGCACACTACGATATACTACCTTGTTTTAGATTAACCGTTAACCTTAATTTGACTAATCAAAAATATCGTTATCAGGATTAGTACTTGTTATTTGGATTAACTAATGCGTGGAGTGTGGAATACATACCTAAAGGCATGCAATTTTGCATGTATACGTAGCTGGCTATTTATAAGAAAAATCACATTGATATGTAGTACGTATATGCACTAGTCAATGGGGTGGGGCTGTTAAGACGAGATTAGAGTCTTAATTAATTATCTCGATCATTATCCATATTTACAAGTCGCATCGCAGTTACTTTTACAAAAGCATCGAGGATTATTTTGTTAATTGTCTGATCGTTTTTAGTAACAGATCGAAGTATAATTCAAAGAAGAAGAAACTCAAAAGAATTCATATATATTAAAAAATAAAAAGAATTAAGAAGAGAAAGGGCATTTTTCTTACTCGATCATCTTAACTTTTCAGTAAATAACTAACTAATAAAGTAATAATATATATAACATGCATGGTAAGAATGTGCCGTAAACGCTAAGCCCTAGGCCCCTAGCTAGCTAGCTAGGTTAAAAGGCTACTTACTAGTTTACAATTCCGGATCGAGGCGGCAGTAACCAAGTAACATTCAGGACAAGGTATCAAAATTCATCCCGGCAAGGTAAGCCCTCATTTTACTATGTTAGCATGTCTAAGTGAGATAATTAAGTCGTTGCATGCGTGTTTATGCCTTAATTAGATGGAGATCTGGTCAATACCCACACTTAGCTAGCTAGTCGCGCTTTATCCTTAAATATTGATTGAGCTTAGATTTTATACTTTTGATCGATCAGATGATAACATTAGCTTTCAAGGTATTAATTATTAGGTACGTAATATTGTGGGTCCCCCCCCTCGCAAAAACCCAGCCACAAAGAGGGTTTGCTCCGTCCCTGGGGGCGCGGTTGTCTTCGTTCGTTCTCCCTTCCTTTTCCTCTTCCCTCTCTCCTCCGTGCTCTCTCTCTTCTCTTTCTCTCTCCTCCTAACTTGAAGACCCAGAACGGGGGGGGGGGCTGCCCCCTGGTTTTTTGACTAATAAGAGAGTGGGGAAAAAGGGGGGGAAAAGTGGAAGGGGAGAAAGTGGAAAAAGAGGGAGAAGAAAGAAAAGAGGGGGGGGGGGGAGAGAGAGAGAGAGAGAGAGAGAGAGAGAGAGAGAGAGAGAGAGAGAGAGAGAGAGAGAGGGGAGAAAAAGAGGAGAACGGGGGTGAGAGAAAGAGAAGAAGAAGAAAGAGAGGGAGAATAAAAAAATAGAGAAAAATTTTGGTGGGGCCAGCCTAGACTGGTCGGTTTAGGTTAAATAATATAGAAAAAAATTTCGCCTGCGAGGCCTTTTTCTGCCCCTCCTGCTCCTTGTTCTGGTTCGCTGAGAATGCAATGTTATTTTTGTGTGGAGATGGAGGGAAAGGGGTATTATTTTAAATAAGATAAATTAATAAAGATTATTTAAAGAGAATTAAATATTATTCTCTTCAACTCTCTCTCCTCCGCTTCTCTCTCTCTTCATGGCTTAAAGAAGTAATTTGATTTTGTGGTGTGGGAGATGTGGAGGAAGGTTAGTTGTAAATTTGTGATAATGGTTATATTTGTTAATTATTTAAAGTTTTTTTTGTTATAATTTTTTATTTTATATATGTATATTTTTATTAAAAATTAAAATATTATATATGGATGGTAAGATTATTTTTAAAAATTGATATATTGATATGATACAATATATGCCAGCCGGCTACTTTTAACTTTTAAGCTGTATCTATTTATAGTCTTATACAATATATATTAATATATATATATATATGAGAAAAATCTTTATATGGTACTTGAACTATTATCAAATGTAATTTTTGGTATTTGAATTTTTATAAAGAACCTGGTAGTATCTGAAGTATTCATTCATTTGTTATTATAGTACATAGCGTTAAATATTCTGTTAAGTGCTTATGTGACATGAAAAAAACTTGTAATTTGACGACTAAAGTATGAAAAAAACAGTCATTAAATATTTTTTACTATTAAATTTAAAAATAAAAAAAAATTATGCAAAAAAAATTCATATTAACATAATCAAATTAGAATTTTTATCCCCAAACATTCAAGATTAAGGATGCAAAAATTATTTTTATTCTCAAATATTCAAGATTAAAGATGTCATGTAGGTGATTTTATTATTAAATTTTAAAATCAAAATAAATTATCATTATTTGTTAATATAATAAAATTTTTAATTACTTTTTGAATATAGTTTTTTTTTAATTAATAATAAAACCACCTACATGGCTACATGGTAGTAAATTATATTAAAAACATAAAAATTGGCAATAAATTATATTATAAAAATAAAAAAAATTCTCGTTTTTAGTCTTGAATTGTGGATAAATTGTCTTAATTTTTTTTGTATAATTTATTTTAAAAATTGAAAATAAATGAAATGATTGTTTTACCCATGCCACATAAGCATTTAACATAATATTTAGCGGTATGTACTATAATGGCAAACAGAAGAATAGTTCAGGTACCACTAGGTTCTTTATGATAACTCAAGTACTAAAAATTGTATTTGGTGATAATTCAAATATTATACGATTGTTTTTCCTAGGGTTTACAGGGAAAGTGTTTGAAAGATAAAGTGAGATAAAGATAACGGATATAAGGAAATAGAGGATAAATAAGTTTCAATTTTAATGGGGTAAGTTCAAGTCGAATATTGCTCGAATAGACTGAAAACGATCAGTGAAAATTCAAACAAATAAATAAGTCGATCAAAAATGTGGTCCGGTGAGGGTGATTAGGAAAGTTGTTTCTAATAAACTATTTGAAGAAAATGTAAAATAATTAATTAATCTCTAACTCTCTCTCCTCTTCTCTCTTCCTCTTCGAAGTTCTTTACTTGAATTTTTTTTTTCTTTGGTTTCTTCAGTTTTCTTCGAATTTTTTCCTCCTCTTTGTTCTTCTAGGGAGGTGGTGATATGGTAGAGTGATGTTAGTGTGAATACGGGAGTGGGGTGAGAGAGGAGTAGTGGTGGAAATAAGAGTAGGATTGTGAGGGGAGAATGGGTGGATGGGGAAGGAGGAAAGAGGGAAAAAATTAGAGAAGAAGGGGAAAAAAAAAAGAAAAGAAAAAAATTTAAGGAAGGTGAGAAGAGGAAGAGATGAAAGAGGAGAGAGAAGGGTTAGAGATAATAATTATTTTAATTTTTTAAAGTTAGAAGATAGGGTGAAATGGAAGTTGGAAGGTATGTAAAGGGGAGGGAATTAAAATAAGGAGATTTTGAGGTAAGGGGTATATATAATTATATAGATGTGTGTAGCTAGTATTTACTAATTAGTATATTAGAGATGATGGATGAGGGTATCTAACTATCTGGGTATGAATGTATGATTAATTGGCCCGTCACTGTAGGCAGTTGGTAGCTAAGATAGGCATCTTAACACATATATCCAGGCGGCAGGCCGGACCTTAATTGTCCTTATTATTATTATACCTAACTATTGTGCATTCAGTTGTACTGCGACTGTGTATATATCAAACTTAATATATGCGGATCGATCATTCCCTATTTCTTCTCTCTCTCTCTCTCTCTCTCTCTCTCTCTCTCTCTCTCTCTCTCTCTCTCTCTCTCTCTCTCTCTCTACCAATGGTTGTTAGTGGGCAAGTTTCGCATGAGTTAGAAGTTGAAGTGTCTGCAAGGCAAGCATGGAAGCTGTATGGCACTCTTGCGCTCGCTAAGCTCGTCGAACAAACTCTCACCGATGTCATTCACAAAATTGAAGTCGTACAAGGCGATGGAGAAGTTGGCACCATTCTCAAATTAACATTTGCACCAGGTACCTACCTACTTCGATATATTATTATAATTAATCAATTTATATTGACCTGCCGGCATGGGTGTCCTTGACAATCTTAATTTTATTTCTATCTGCACTACTCTTCCCCAAACCTACAATCAATTAATACGTACAACCGATGGATCACTTTTTGATTGAGATTAATGGTTTCTTTCTTGTGCAAACTTAACTACAGTATGTCTGATGTCTCTACTATATATTTTGAGTGGTGATCGACCAACAAATTAAGGGCTGGCTGGCTTAATTATCAGAATTGTTTTTGTTTTGGTCTGAAGGCTTAGGTTCTCTGACCCAAAGACCAAATGTGGTTGTGTACGTACTTGTTTTGCTTGAGTTGGAACTGGTGGGTGGGTTCTGTTTGGATTAGCATAATTAAGTAGGCCGGGCAATAGCTTGTGTACGTATATGATTGGATCGATGTACATGCCATATATATATGCACCAATTGATACTAATTAATTGAGATTGAAATGGCATATATGGGCATGCAGGGATAGCAGGGCCTGGATGGCAAAAGGAGAAGTTCACAGCCATAGATAATGAAAAGCGGGTGAAAGAAGTGGAGTTGATTGAAGGTGGATTTCTGGAGTCGGGATTTACTTTCTTCTTAGTTCGCTTCGAAATCATAGAGACGGCCACTCCTTCCTCCTCCTGCATTATCAAAACCTCCCTCGAGTATGAGCTCAAGGAAGAGGCTGCTGCCAACGCCTCATTCGTCTCTATCGACTCCTTCGCAAATATTGCACAGATCGCAAAAAACCATCTCCTCAAAAACAAAGAATAGCTTTCGATCATTCCAATGTACACACGCTAGCTGTTCTAGCTAGTGATCATCGATCCATGTCATGTAACCATATATATATATGTAT
Organism: Rubus idaeus; assembly: GCA_030142095.1. Lineage (NCBI taxonomy): Eukaryota > Viridiplantae > Streptophyta > Magnoliopsida > Rosales > Rosaceae > Rubus > Rubus idaeus. The sequence goes on from CM057971.1 coordinate 175,414, forward strand.
GTGCTTGCTTACCCATGCAATTAATTAATTAAAATAATACAGTACGCACTCTCCTCGCTGTAGCGACGACGTACTCGATCATATGCTTAATTACATGTTACTTAATTGTATTGCAACTCCATCCGGAGACGTACTCTTTTGCTCATCTATCTCCAGATCGACCGAGGACTCTCTTTGGCTCACTCCTCCGGGCTCCGGCCACGAAATTAGCCATGTACGTATACTGTTTCTTTCATATATATATATATGTCCCATACATATATGAGTACGATCGATCATTACAAGTACATATACATTAAAGAACGTAGCAAGCTAGCTATGGACTTATACAAGGGAAACCCATATCCTGACATTCATAGATCGATAAAGAAGCCACATGGGGACATGGGGTTACTGTTGCTGGTCTGTTTGACAACCTAACTAAAGCCTTGTTTAACCAAACAAAATCTAATTAACTAAGGAAAATTAATATACTATGGGTTTAAAAATTGTTTGAAATGTTTAAAAAGTAAACTTTTAAAAAAGATTGTATTTAAAAATGATTATTGAAATATGTTAAAATAATTAGTGTTTGAAGATAAAAATTTTAAAACATATATAACATTAACTAAAGCCTAGCTACTTAATTTTTGTATACAGCTAGCTAGCGTGATTAATTCTATATATGCATCGATCTAGGTCAGTTGTCTTATCTTTTATTTTTAAAATGGAACAAAGCCGGCCACATTCATCAGCTATACGAAAGTTAATACAATCAACAAACCCAAAATTATTACTACTGGTGGTCCATAAATTAGGTAGCTTGTTGAAATTTACTATATATATATATATATATATATTATTCTACTTTCCTCGGCAACCCGTTTTGCCCATCTTTTGCACTCCGCAAGGTTGGCTCGTCAAAATGGTGCTTGTTGAATCATATATATATATATATATATATAGATCCCCCCCCTTAATTATCCCCCCCTTTTGTTTTTAATATTTTTTGTCCCATATTCTTCATTCCGAATGCCCTTTGCCGTTTTTTTCTCTCTCTCCTTCTAAAATCCGCTTTGCTTCCTAATCCTTCTTTCGCTCTTCACCATATTTTTCTGCTCATTCCTCTTAATCCCTCTGTTCTTCCACTGACTTTCCAAACCCTTTGTTAGAAGTTGTTGCCGTTGGCCAACACAAATACCCTTAGTCGAACTGCCCGATATATTCCTCTAGCCAAAACTTCTGCTGTGCTTCGTGTCCTCTCTTTAGTTTTTTTTGTTGATGCTGCCTTCATACAATCATACCAAAGTTAGCAGGGCCAATACAACAACACAACCAAGTTTGAAAAATTATTAAGTGAAAATTAATAGTATTAAATAATTAAATGTTTTTGTGAATGAGTTTTGTTGTAAAAATATCTTTTTTCCAAAATCCTATATAAAAAAATTATTATTAAAATTAAAATAAAAAAATAAAATTAGAAATATTATCTAGTATTTTTCTTTGTTTTCCTAACTATTTTGAATATCTTCTCTTCTAAAATTGTTTTGTGTTTTTATTTTTTTTTGCCCCATTGCGCCTTTGGGTTGTATACAATAAAATAAAATTATAATTTATATTTTTTTTTTGTAGTGGTTTTTTCTTTCTCTTTATGAGATTTCTAGTGTTTTTAGTGTATGTCTTGTATCATCCTATTGTTTGAGTTTAAAGGATTATATTTTTCTAATTTTTTTTTATTTATTTGGTTTTGAAATATTGTTATGTATCAATAAAATTTTATTTAAGAGAAATTTTTGGATTTTTCTTGAATTTGGTTTTATTTGAAATTTTTTCATAAATATTTTCTTTACTCGGGTATTAAATGAAGTATTTTTTAATGTTTGTGACTTCTTTAGATATTATTGAAATGTAAAATTGTCCGTTTAATTTTTTATGGATATTGTGTATAAAATGAAATCTTTGTATTTTCCAAACGAGTTCTTAAATTTGCTCTAAGATTTGTTAAAGTAGAAGAAAGGTAATTTGATCTTCCTTAAATTGTATGTGAAGAATATTTTTTCAATTTTAAGAGTTATCGGGAAATTATTTTATTATCTTATTTATTATAATGTATTACTCTCCCAATAAAAAAATTTTAAGATATAATCCTTTGTTCCTCTTTTGTAAAATGAAAAAATGATTTTTGTTTTATATCTAAGTAATGATCTTGTATTATTAGTCTTATATGTGCTCCTCAAATAAGTATCTATCCTTAATTAAATGGTGAATAGTGATAATATTTGTTACTTAAATTGTGGAAAATATAAGCTCCTAATAATTTGAATAATTAAAACTCTCCTCCTAAATGAGATTCTTATATATATTTCTGAAAAGTAGTAGATTAGTTATTGTGAAGTGAGAGAGAATTTAGGGTTTATGCCTACTCATTTGTTTAATTTAGGTTTCTTGTAAATGAATATGATGTTATAATGGAAGGTATGGTTGTGAATTAAATTTTATCTCATTCAAATTTATGTATTTTTTAGAATTTTAAAAGAATTGAATTGATGATTTTTTTTTTTACCTTAGATTTTAGTTGATAATGACCTCTATAAATATTTATTTTATCTATATTTTTGATAATGTACTAGATTAATAATCTTGAAATAAATAAGTCTTTGATTTGAAAATTTTTATTTGATGAGAGGAATTATATGATATAATCATTGTTGATCACCTAAATTAAAAAGATTTATCTATGTTAAGGGGTTATCTAATTTGTATTTTTTAATATATTAAATTGAAGAGAAAATAATATTGGATTAGATGGTGCTATTATTAATCTTTTAAATTTTATAAATATAATCTTTGAATTAGATATTTCATATGTAGATAGAAATGAATAATAAGACTCAAATAAAAAAATAAATAAATAAATAAAAAATACTTCTCGATAAAGTATTTTTGTTAGTTCTAATAGTTTAAAATGGGTTTTGGAAGTCATGTGAAGAAAGAGGGTTAAGAGGAATGGTGAAATAATTATGGTGAGATAGAAATGAATAGATTAGAAAGGAAAAGTGTGTTTTAGAAAGGAAGAGATGAATAAAAATTTAGAGGGATTTAGGATTGAGAATGGTGGGGAATAATATTAAAATTAAAATAGGGTGTGGTTAATTTAATGGGGTGTGGTTACTTCTCTATATATATTATTCTAACTTGCTTTTACCAATTGGGCTGGGCTAAACCCTAAAGCTTATTTTTGCTCTCTATCATTTTGCACGTACGTACATGCAAGGTTGAGCTACATAGGGGTCCAGCATGACGACGTTCGTGGGTTCCACACCGCAGGGAGCAAGAACTTCGTACCATTCAATCCATGAGCATTGAACGCCCCACCGGATTCCCGGTCCACCGCCACCTTCCCGGGATTCCCCGGGAACGACCCAGTTGCGAATATACCCTCGCAAACAGTGCTGGCCTCGAGCGGCCAGGTTTTGGGTCCGGGTTTGGAAAATCCGGTGTCGAATGGATTGGTGACGACAGCAGCCAAGCCGGCAGCAAAGTTGACTAGAATAGCATCGGCTCCGACTTTTCCGTTTGGTGGTTTGACGGTGATGCCGGGAGGGCCGTAGTCGGACTTTATGAAGGGCCAGGCACAAGCACCGGGGCACTCGGTTTCAGGGTTTCCAACGATGAGATAGGGGTGGTTATCGATGACTCCGTGGTCATAGCATTTTCCCCTGCAATGGGATGCCACGGAAACTTCCCTACCGGTGAATATGACGGCAACAGTGTTAGGAGGCTTCCCGGCGGTGACCTTGTTGACCATCATCTTGATGTAGTCAATGGTGATCACTTTCCCCATGGAGTAATTGTTCTCGGTTATTTGACTCACAACTTTGACTTGAATTTTGGGCGGGGGATTGGGGGAAGATATGGATTGGTAGCTCTCGACCATATGCCACCAGGACGATACCTGAGGCTGAACAAGGCCACCACCATTCAGGGACTGCAAGAAACCCCTTATGACATGCTTTTGTACGCGCCCAACTGCACCGTAGAATAGGAGTGAAAGGTCGAGATTACCCGTCAGGAGTGGCCCGCCGTGGTAACTGAAGGTGGGAGGGGGCCTGGTAACGCCGCCCGAAACCAGGGGTGTACTAGTAATTAAGATCAGGGTGAGGATGAGGGCAGCTGGGAGAGAAGATGTTGATATTGAGGAGGATGAGGCCATTTTATTGATGGATAGAATTGTTAGCTAGGTAGCTAGTTCCTTAATTGTTTTGTTCGATCATTAGAATATATATATATATATATATATATATATATATATAATTAAGCAGGCATGCATGCATGTGTACGTGAGGTCTTAATTGATCGATATATATATATCCATGGACGCCACGAGATAGCGGCCGAGGGACTCGGAGTTTAATTTGGATTTAGATATATAGGCCAATTCTGGAATGTACCAGAATTGGTGTGTACCAGCTGAAGTGGCACACTACCAGCCGTTGATTTCAACTCTTGTATTTTTTAAATTGTAAAAATGACTGACGGTAGTTAACTCCATTGAGCTAAAATTCCTTGTTTGCCCACACCCACTACCCCGTGAACCCAGAAAATGTTCTCTCTCCAGTTCTTCCACTCTCTTCATTCTTTCCGCTCTTATAATCATTAATCAAAAGGTAGCTGTCCTATTGATGTCGAGCTTGTTGATCAAGGATCAATTTATGCCGATAGATTAATACGCACTCCTCCGTTCCGCAATCACCTCGACCCACAAACCCATTCCAAATCTCTTGGAACCCAACGGCGCAAGCCACCGCAAATCGGTTCTCCACCATCACCTCCAAAAAGCGCTCAATTGCTCGGGGATCATTCAATCACTATCATCACCGTCAAGCGCTCACCCTCTTGCAGCACCGCCGTCGTGAAGCTCATCGACCCAAGATATATCGATCCTCATCAATTCCCCACCATCTCCCGTGAGCTAGCTTCACCGCGCCGCTTCATCGTGATCGCCGCACCCCCATCGTGCCTAAATCAAGCCATCACACCTTCTCAAGTCTCGCTAAGGACACCCATCCACCGCGGTCTATCTCGGAGAACTCCATCACCGCCGTCAATTTCAAGCCAAGCCGTGCTCGCCTCTTCCCCAAACAGTCGACCCCACTCTCTCTTGCGCGCCTCTGCCGACACCGCCGTGCCACATCGGTTCGGATTTGAAACGAGATCGACATCGGTGGCCAACCTCAATGGTCCCAATCTCTGTCTTTGATTGAGGGAACATGTTGTTCATACCCTCGATCGATCAGATTCTCCTAGAATTGAAACGGGATCTGGATTTCCTTCGCCGACGTTTCTACCAGCGGAAATCATCTCCATTCCATCTTTGCTTTTGCAGAGCTCTCTCTCTTATTGAATATTTGAAAATTAATTATCAAAAAACTCTATCTGATGTCTACCTCCATCAAAGTTGTCAAATTGTCAAAAGAATTCAAATTTTGGGATTCATTGACTGAGTTTGATTCAAACACTGCCACGCCGAATCAAAATATCCAAGAGATATGAATCATTCTTTGCCTACCAGTTCATTCTCCATTCTCTGCAAATCGGTTTTGAACCTATCAGAGAGAGAAATGACATATGCTGCAAATTTGTTCAAATTTGAGGGTAAAAATGGAATTTCCTTTAGCTACTGTTGCTGACGCCGTTTCCGGTACATATCAGTTACGGTACATTCCAGCCGCACCATTCACACATTAATTGAGATAGCGCTACCTATACACCTACTGCATGCTCAAACTTGTGGTTTAAAACAACGTACGTACTGAGTAATAACTAAGAATCGATCGACTATAATTTCAGCATCTTAAGTAATTAGCTACTTAATAATTAATTACTTCGATCAGGTTCTCACTTGCAATTAAGTCCTTAATTTTGACAAACCATGCATATGCATGTTACTATGTTAGGTGATGCATATATGCCGGCAGCACTTGCGTTCTGGGATCAAACTGGATCGACACATTTTGATCATATCTTTATTTTGACTATCTAAATAAGCCATACCATGTACATGTACATCTCCCTCCACGTGCGACGACTGTAATTAGTTAACACTTAAAAATCCCCAGCAACATACTAACATATATATAGACTTAATTAAAAAGATTCACTGAAAAAATATATGGTTGTCCGTGCAAGAACTTTTGCATATATGAACAAACGATCCGTATATTCATGATCAGTTAACTCGAAATTAATAATCGTACGGTCTACCGTAAATGCCCAAAAACAAATTAGCTGTAATAATCAATCAAAGAATATATATATATAGGATTAAGACTAGATAGCTAGTCAGACAAAGAGCTTGGGTAAAAAAAAGATGGATCAAATTACTTAATGAATTAGGGAGAAAGTTTAATTAGTATACGTCATTATCCCAAAACTGAAACTGAAAATTGAGGAACGAAAAAGTGGCCTTAATTAATTAACAAAATTCAGGGAAATTAATTATATATGTTGATCGGACAACGAAGATGATGATTACATATTTACATATATAGTTAGGGGTCCAGCATGTACAATATTTCATTGATTAATAAACGAAAGAGAGAAGATCGAATTTCATTGTCTGAAAATTGAAAAATTAAGAAACGTACGAAAAAGGGAAATGATCGATCGAGTGATGACTACTCCTGATGGATCGATTAATTATCACCATCGATCATACAACCTTTACTTGATTAACAAAATTATGGAAATCGATTGATGGATGATGAAGCAATCGAAGATCCACATGTACAGAGAACTGATGAAGATTACATAGGGGTCCAGCATGTGGATGTCTTTGGATCCCACACGCCTGGGATCAAGAACTTGAGACCCCTTTCTCCAACGGCATTGTAGGCACCACCGGCTGGGTCAGTCAATATGTTTCCGGGTTTTCCGGGGGATGCGCCGCTTCCGAAGATACCCTCGCAGGCGTTGCCGGCCTCGATCGGCCAGGTTTTGGGTCCTGGTTTGGAAAATGCGGTGTTGAATGGGTTGGTGACTGCTGAAGCCAAGCCGGAGGCGAAGTTGACGATGATGGCATCAACTCCAGCGTCGCCGTTTGGTGGCTTGACGGTGATGCCAGGAGGCCCGTAGTCGTTCTTTACGAAGGGCCAGGCACAGGAACCAGGGCACTCGATTTCGGGGTTTCCGACGATGAGATAGGGGAAGTTATCAACATGTCCGTGGTCATAGCATTTGCCCCTGCACAGCTCAGAAACGGCGACATCTTTGGCGGCGAAGATGACAGCGAGAGTGTTGGGCTTCCCGGAGTTGGCCTTTTGCACAAGCATCTTGATGTAGTCTTTGGTCACAACTTTGCCGTAGGAGGCCTTGTCATCGCTCTGCTGAGTGCCCACTTTGATTTTGATGCCTTGGATGCCCTTCGGGTTCTTGACATTGGCAACGCTCTGGTAGCCTTCGACAATGTCCCACCACTTGGACACGGCTGTGCCCGGCGCCGTCACCTCGAACGATGTCAGGAAGCTCCTGATCAGATCCTTGTGTTCGCGGACGAATTGGCCGTAAAATATGATCGAAAGGTTGACCTCCCCGGTCATCAGAGGCCCTCCGTGGTATATGATACCCTGACCATTACCCTTGCTGGCGGGGCCTGCCGGACCACCTGTGCCTGAGCCAGGCAGTTTAATATTGGCGGCGGGAGCTGTCGGCTTGGCTTGTACATGTGGTGGTCTGTAAGGTGCGGCTGGTTTTTTGGGCACGCCTGCTGGTTGAGGATGAGGCCTGGCCTGTACATGTGGTGATCTGTAAGGGGCGGCTGGTTTTTTGGGCACACCTGCTGGTTGAGGATGAGGCCTGGCCTGTACATGTGGTGGTCTGTAAGGTGCGGCTGGTTTTTTGAGGCCGCCTGCTGGTTGAGGATGAGGCCTGGGCGGTCTGTAAGGTGCGGCTGGTTTCTTATTGCCACCGCCTGCTGATTGATGGTGTGGTCTGTAAGGCGCGGCTGGTTTCTTGCCACCGCCTGCAGGTTTCTTGCCACCGCCTGCAGGTTTCTTGCCACCGCCTGCCGGTTTTTTGCCATGGCCTCCTCCTCCTCCTCCCAATACGAAATCAGGCGTAGTGATGAGGAGGATTAGGAAGAGAGCCTGAGTTGCCAGGGCAACATGAGGAAGGCGTAGAGAAGATGACGCCATTTTAATTATTTTACAACTAGTATTAATTGTTTTATTACGTACACTTTTTTTGTTCTTTTTCTTTTTTGCCGATTTTCTGAGCATGGCTTCGGCCATATTTATATGCCTGATCGATTGAGCACGATTTTCACGCACTCGCGAACCATCATTCACCACCCACAAATCAAGGCCTTACTTACTTTGTGGAAATACTAATTACTTTGGATCGAGTCCTGCCATGCATATTTACATTCACAAGATTTGAAAAAACAACAACTAATTTGTGCTATACTTAGGTATGGATGAACAAAGGGCTCAGAAGAAATAGTCCAACATTTGTCTTGGTCCTGCATCAACGCGGATGATCCAGTAGATACAACTCGTGATCGATTATAAGGAAGAAATTTAATTGTTATTAGTATTTCTCCGATAATTAATAATTAGTTTCTACATGCCTTATTCCATTTTTAGTGAGAAAATGTTTCTCTTTTCAAAAACAAATAACAGAGCAAGAGGAGGCTGCAGAAGTGCAGAGTATTAATTACTTCGCTTCCAGTATGTTACTTAAGCTGCACATGATCCATCTTCCAAGGAGTACCTAATTTGAGACGGAAGACCATGTTGCCATCGCAAATTTCAAATGGAAAGATTTGTTACTTCACAGAGACACAAACAATAATCTAGCAAACCTTTAACATAAAAGAACAAGCACCGGTGTAATCTTTATATATGTGGTGCTAGTACTGTAGCACAACAGCGTTTATTACATTCAAACGTTATTACATGGCAATGGTATCATTGGCTGTATGGTTGTATCGAATAATTAGGTACACAAAGAGAGAACAAGGCAGCAAGCATAGGTTTTACTTCCTCTTGCATCAACATTACTCAATTCTCTCTGCCTAGTCATCTCTTTCTCTTCGGCTCTCTCTATGTGTCTATCTCTATCTTTCTCTGCTGATAACTGATCGAAACCAACCAACGAAATCCTTACCACTATAACCACACGAATCAAACACATTCATACCCTGTACATTCTGCTGTGATGTTTTTCCTGCTTTGTGTTGTCGATATAAGGCAATGGCTCTCTTTACATTTCGACCATTTCGAGACCAACTTCCTATCTTCGTTCTTCCGTAGCCTTCCAAACACCGACTTCAAACCGTTCCTCATATGATTCAGTGTTGCTGTAACAAGCTCTCTGCAACATAAAATAATTATCATTTAGTACCCAGTCTAGTACTAATTTTATCAGTTTAACAGTACTTTGCACCTGCAAATGGACATTCATTCAACAGATTCTCATTACAATGTAACCTAATCACCGATCAGTACAAGAACTCTTTAAAGAGAGTGAGAGACGTATTATTTTCACAAGTAGGTCAATCAATAATCCATATTGTTAATTTGTTACATGCATCTAGGATTGATGTTTTCTGAGCTTACTGCAATTAATTTTTTTTTTTTTACTTTCAGTTTGGTTCTCAGTTTCTTATCATTATTGTCTTACAGCATACATATCTCCCTCAGGAATTTTACTGATAAAAATTATGATTCTTGGATTAGATGCATATTAATAATTACAACCTCAGTGAACTGAATTTAAATTTTTAGAATGCCTCAAAATAATGTAATTCAGTCCATAGGTGGTTCTTAGCTATCTTCGCAAACAAGACTATAGAAGGTTCAAAACTAATTTTCTCAAGGAATGGTCATTTTCACAATCACCTTCACATTAAAACAGAAAATATCATTGTTCATCAATTCATCAGACATATCAGAAGGAACCAAAAGTAAAGGATGTTGTACTGTACTTACAATGGTGAGCAAGGAGATCGACCGCCATTTACATAATAAACAAACAGATATGAATCATAATGCTGACCATTGATCAAGTAAAAGTCTTGCAATCTTCTTACGCACTTGAATGACATTTTCTTGTACAAAAGGATCGCAGGATTATTGTAAGAAATGACGTGCAGGTAAACTGCCCTGCAGGTCGGAATACTTGAGGCATATTTTATGACCTCACGAATAAGTGAAGAAGCTGCAAGTCCAAGAGAAAATTATATGTTCATATACTGAAAGGAAATCTCAGAATTCGCATCAAAGAAGAGCCAACTCTTACCTATGCCAAGATTTCTGAAAGATTCTACAACTCCTAGCGTCAGAATGTAGACTAAGGTCTGATCTGGTTTTGATGGGTCATAACTGAGCAAATCCCCTATCTACAGGGCCAACAATTCTGTATTATATCCTTTCTCCGTTATGGTTGAGAGGCATGGTGGTAGTTCTGAGCCCCTCTTCAAGGAACCAAAAAAAAAAAAATTTGAAATACAGGAGGACTCACCTCACTTTCTCTTGCAAGAACAATTCGTGCAGTTACAAATCCAATAAGTTCATCACTTTGACCATTTGGACGACTTCGATCAACAGCTGCCCATGACACGATATCATGTCCATTTACTACATTTTGAAAAAACTCGGACTCATACCTGTGGAGAGGAGCAATATGTTATATGAAGAATATACGACTTGTAGAAAAGCACATACTATGAGAAAGTGTGAAATGAGATTATGTACCTAATGGGAAATAAATCAGTATGGATTTGCTCCAAGATCTCAAGGTCAGCTGGTTGTATAGGCCTATAACATATGGTTGGACGACGGGGAAGATTTGGGTTCACCATTGAGACTGTGTGGTCAATCCCCTGCAAATATTTGATATACTTGGAGAATTTGCACATGAACTTCTCCTTCCATTTATGCCGCATCAGCCACAAAGGCCATGCAATAGCTTCTGGCAAGGGTAAAAAAAATAACGCATTCCAATAATTTCCATAATTACCCCGTAGGATTGAAAAATACAAGCATTTCCATTTCATAACAAGATATATACAGAGTTACAGACATCCAAATAGACATGGAATAAAGAAAGCTGCAAATGACTAGAAGCATTTTCATTTTATGTTTTCACAGATCCGATGCAAGAAGAACTAGTTGAGTACAGAATTTACAACGTTCAAGGTCAAGTACCATGTAGAAGGTAACTTCAAGGACATAGTTTGCCAAGATACAAAATCACAAGGTCTATTAAGAGATATGGGACCGGAATAGAGATGAAACTTTTGAATTTGAAGTATTACCTTGATTGACGCTTTCCTTGACTACAAAACTGGACGGGGCTCTTCAAAAGTGGCCTGCAGGAGTCAAATTATGAATGTCATCTAACCAAGAAATGAGTCTTGATCAAGAAAATTCAGCAGAATGTACACAAACGATTGGAATGGAATCAAGGAAATGATAAGAAGGGTAGGTTTAGGTAGGAGGAAAAAGCCAAGCCAGGCATTTGGAATACTCATGAATTTGGGCTCAGAAGCCAATTGAAATGAAATGGATTGAATTTAAACACAAACAGGCTGCGACAGAAGAAAGACGAAGACTTGGGACCAGATCACAGACCGAAGCAAGCAGCTTAGTTCGGGAATGATCAAATTAAACTTTCAGGAAAGGATAAATCACTCACATAATAATATAATTAATATACTCAAGTAGTAACCAATTAAATTATAACAACAAGGTCTTAATTCTGCATAAAGAACAATGAACATAGCAATAATTTGAAGCTGAACAGAAACCCAGGTGAGATCTCAAAGCGCTTACCTTGTTGGGTGCCTCAGATTGAAATCACTTTTTGATTGTAAAAAGATGCCAATCGTTGGTGTTGGTGGTGGTGTTATAATGTGGATTTGGAATCCTTTATGCTTTGGTTTCGTGCCACTCAGTTGTCTCCTCTCTTTTTTGGACAAGTCTCAGCTCTCAGGTAACATCCAAGGCGAAGACTTTGCATTCTTTCTTTCTTTCTTTCTTTCGAGTTTCGAGAAACAAAAGAAAAGAATATAGAAAGGGTATTTTGCCTTTTTCGAGTTGGGCCAAGGGACTCGTACGCTACCTGTGATCTTCTACATTGCTTTCTTGGGCCAAAACGAAAAACGACCTTCGAGTAATATACTCTCTTGTTTTTTGTTTTTGGCTAATTAATAGATTCGATGGAAAAGTAACAGTGGAAATAATCGGAAGCATCACATGCCCCAAAGCTTGGTAAATATTCTCCATAACAAGTAAACAGATGAGTGGAGAAAAAGTACATAGTTGATGTCAAATAATAATTCATTTTTACATAAAATTTATAAATATCAAAAGTTATGATACAAATGGGGCTGTATGATACTATGTAGTTTCTTCGAGAGGGCTCCCAGCTACAGACTGAGGATTATTATCTGTATGTATTTACACAAGAGGACAAAGCCACATGAGGATGAGGTAGGTGAATTTGGCAACATCGATTCTACAAGCTCAAGTTGAAGTTGTACATGAGTTCTAGTTGAAGTTGTACAAGAGGAAACACCACCAAGGACTTGTGAGATCGATCATTCAGTGAGCGTACGAATGCATTGCTCAAGCAACAACAACTATAATGACAATGATGAGGATTACTCCAAAAATCACCAGCAGCAAACAGGTCTGCGCACAAACTCACTATATCAATTACTGCTCCGGTTGGCAATTAGCCAATTACTTTGAATGCAAAATCTCATCATCAGTGAAGCAAAGAAAAAAATGCATACAATGATATGAACAAGTAATCAATTTGCTCATCTCTCCAAAAGGAAATAAATACTACCAAATTATTGTGTTTGTGTTTCTGACCATGAATCCGAACTTGCTAACAATATCAGCTTCAGTTAAAATTTTGAATTGCAATTTAATCTTGGACAATGACCTCCAGATAGACACAGCTGAGAACAAAATAAACCTATGGAAACCAAGAAATAGGAACAAAAAAAAAAACTATTAAACATTACCAGGGATGAATTTGATTTTTGGAGTTTGGATGCTTTCAAAAGTTGGGAAGTAGCTTGTGTAGTTGCAGAATGAGAGTTGTCAATGTTAGAACCAATATCATCTGAAAAGTAAACAAGTTCAGCATCATGCAAAGTAAGGCACACAAAGTCCTAGAGCCTGAAAGTATACATTAAATTCAATACTAGATAACAGGCACAGGGCTAACCGATTAGAACTCCTTGATCATGGACAAGGACAGCGAGATCTTTGAAAATCTCATTAACCTCACTGATCTGTTGCTGAATTTCTTGAATCCCTTGCTCCCTTTCTTCAATAATGGCTTCATTGAATGCAATCTCATTGTCCGATAGCAAAACCTCTTGTCTGCACATAAAAGATTTCTAATTCAATCATGTATATTTTGCATTATATAAGGACTTATAAGGAGATAATTAGTTTGCAAGGCAGGTCTAAATTGCTGGGAAGAAGAACACATACTCTGTCCTCAAGACTTGTGCAAACATTGAAATAGCTCAGCAGAACCCATGCGACAAAATAATGAAGAAATTGCATCCTTTGTACTTAATATAAAGTCGACATATGCCATCAATTTCAAGAAACTAACAACTTATTTGTTTGTTTTTTTGGCTAATTAACAACTTATTTGTTGAACAACCCATCCCCCAACTGGTCTTTCCAGTGACTGAATGACAATCACTGAAACCACGCCCCCATTTTATCTCTACACATTGTGCTCGTCTTTGAGAGAAGAGGACAATTGACAACACTGAGAATAGGAATACACAAAGTCTTAGGGCCTGGTAGCAGATTATGTAAAACCCTCACCCCCTCAGCAACAAGTTGCAACAAACTCGAAGGCAAAGAGTTACAAATTTATGCAAGTAAATTAATCCACCCACCTTTTTGATTCTAGAAGGAGTGCTTGCTGCTTGGGACTCCTAGCTGAACTCATCTCTTGTTCATGGGGAGAATAACTGCACAATATATGAAGAAATGTGTAGATTAACAGAAATGTAAATAAATATATCGGATCAATTAATCAGAAATCATATTCACGGTGGACAAAGAATTAGTAGGTAGGGACGAGGTAGATATATATTATCATAGTTACAAGTGAGAATTAGGAGGTAGGTAGTAGATACTTGGCAAACTAGTAGCATTTGACGATTATAGTTCTCGGTGAGATAGATTATGTGAAGTTAACTCAGTTACACTTTATTCTGAATAATATTGTATGTTGGTTTGGTAAAATGTGGGTTACCTGGAAGGGAGAAGTTGTTTGGGGACAAAAGGAGCATATGATGTCTCCCTTTCAGCAGCAAGCCTCTGAGCCTTGTGAAATTCTTTGAGAGTTGCCTGGAAATCCTTCGCAAGCTTTGCATCACCAATCTTCTTGGCAACCTGCAGTTTCAAAACATGAATTCCGAAAACCTAACAAGGTCCACTGACCGCAAAAAGAAACTTAAACTGGATATGTGCATATGATATGATAATGCAGGGATGATTAACCAAGGACAAGTATTGAGACAGCCTAGGGGGGCTTGGGGCAAGTAGTAGATTCTGGGGTGGGATTTTGGAGGCTAAACATAATCTCATCTCTATAAACATGTAGTTATAGAGAATAGTTAAAATTGAAGTCCTCCTCCTCCTGAGTCCTGAATTAGAATATAGTAGTAGACTTACAGTAACTTGCGCGTGGTGATCAGCTTCACTAGCTTGCTTAAGTTTGGCTGAGGTATCTTTCACCAACTGCCCAATATGTGCCCTTGTCTTATGCCTGAAGATCCACAACACAACCACAAACAATTACTCCTCAATCAATCAATCCCCATATTATAGCACAATGTATGTATGTGTGTATGTATGTATCAATGTATGTATGTGAAGTTGAAAAGAGAAAATACTGACAGCTTATCCCGGAGTTGAAGGGTGTCTTTAGGGGTGCCGAGGGAATTGACGAGGCGGTAAAAGTTGTTGACGGCCGTATTTAATTGGAAAATCCCAGCCGCAACTGCCTGCGAAGCCTCCACCTCATATTCTCCGCCTCCGCCTCCGCCTCCGCCTCGGTGATGATCATACGGATTCCTTGAAGAATTCGAATTCGAATTCGAATTCTTCTTCGAGTAAAGGGATTGTCTTTGTTGTTGCGGAAGAGTACCAGACTCGAGATCTTGGAAACTCATTCTTTCTATTGCTTCAATTCAATTCTGAAGCAAACAACAATAAAAAAAGAGAGAAGTTTCGTTGGTTGGAAGGAACTGAATTTGGACAGGAGTTGAGTCTTTCTATTTCGTTCCTTGTCTCATTTCTTTCACCTGTACTTCAAATTACAGGTCAAACTATCTTCCAGTTGGGGCACCAACTCGGGAAGCTTCCCCCATGGGCCGCTGTTACTCAACAAGCCCAATTTATATAGCTGGACTAAGTTTTTGGCCCAACAGCTCACCAACGAAAAGACCATTTGATCCACCTGACATCACCTCATTTTTGCCACGCATCCCAAATAACCAACAAACCGACTCAACCGCCTCTGTCTCTGCTCTCTCTCTCTCTCGCAAAAGCTGCAAACAAGCGCATTGAATTTATTTTTATTTTTTTAGAAGAAGATTTTTGTTGAATTTGATGGAGGTGAGTTTCACTCATTCTAATTCCTTCTTATTTTTCTTCTTTATTCATCTCTTGCTTCCTCCAGACGTACGTCTGCAAATTACTTTTCGATCATTTGATTCCCTGGCCTTTTTCTGTACTTTGCCTGACTGAACCGTGAAACCTAACCCAATACCAAGCCTTGTTCTTGTTCTTGTTCTTGTTCTTTTCTGATGATTTAAAGTTGATGGCTTGGCTTTGTTTGAGATTATAGAGAGCTGCGTACGTATTCTTTATCTTGCTTTTTGCTTGGATCGACTTTCTCAGGGGAAAGTTATAAATTTCCATGTTGCTCTTTGACAAATTATTTGTTCCTCAGAGGAGAGGGGTTGCATTGCATTCTTAGGAATTGACAAATTATTTGTTCCTTTTACAGTTATCCATTCTATGTGTTTAATTCGCATAAATCATTTCTCACATATAATTGGTACGCACAGGTAGTTGAGATCGATCTAATAACTTGGTTGCTCCCCATGACAGGTAAGGACTGTGAAAGTTAGCAATGTCTCCCTCACGGCAACGGACCATGATTTAAAGGAATTCTTTTCCTTCTCCGGTGAAATTGAATATGTGGAACTGCATAGGTTAGGTTGCCTTGTTCCTCTTTTCAGATAATTGAATAGGAGGAGGCAAGGGTTCGATCATGACATTAATTAACAAGTTGCTCGGGATCTTTTTATTTTTATGTTATTGCAGTGACAACGAGAGGTCTCAGATTGCATATGTTACCTTCAAGGATGCCAACGGAGCAGAAACGTCAGTTCTGCTTTCGGTGAATTCACTTCTCGATCTTATGATTGCAAATTGTCTATTTTTCTAATTTGATGATGTATTGATATGCTTCAATCTGGTCTGGTTTCGGTGGAATTAATTTGATATTCAGATTATACTAATTGTCATCTCATCCATATAAACTTTTGTGTTTGTATGATCTGTTAGGGAGCGACTATAGTTGATCAACCCGTTACCATAGATATAGCAGCAGAATACAAGCTGCCAGCTGCTGTGGCTTCAGCGCTTCCAGCCGTAATATCCTTAATTTCCTTGAATGCTATATATGTATATAACGTACTGCATGTTAGAGTTATTTCCGGCCAACATTAATGGTTCTCCGTCCACGTACAGACAACAGTGAATGTAAATGGTGGTGGGGCAGAATCTGCTGTCCGAAAGGCAGAGGATGTTGTGAGCAGCATGCTAGCGAAAGGGTTTATTTTGGGAAAAGATGCAATCAGCAAGGCAAAAGCGTTTGATGAGAAACACCAGCTTTATTCCACTGCTACGGCCACAGTTGCTTCTTTGGACCAAAAGATTGGTCTGCGTGACAAACTTAGTGCCGGCACAACCATGGTAAACGATACACTGAGGCAAATGGATGAAAGGTTTCAGGTCTCTGAGAAGACAAAGTCTGCATTTTCAGCTGCTGAGCAAACGGTCACTACTGCTGGATCTGCACTCATGAGCAACCGTTACATATTAACTGGGACAACATGGGCTACTGGTGCTTATAATAGGGCTGCCCAGGCAGCAAGTGAAGTGAGCCAGAAGACAAGGGAAAAGGTTTTAGCTGAGGAAGATAATAATGCCAATAAAGCCAGAGACGCTAATAAAGCCGGAGACGCTAATAGAGCCGGAGACACTAATAAAACCGGACATGATAAAGCCGAAGACGATAAAGCGCAAGCTAGCTAGGCATTAAAGCGGAAGGCGGTTCTCTGATCCATTGAGTCCATTCTCCAAACACTCAGCTGCTACTAATGATCGAGCAACCTAGCTCCCCCGATGGAGTCTGCACCGGCCCAAGGCTTGATCTTGTGTTTTGTTAAAGTTGTGAAATACTTGCATATATATATGGTTTTGTTATTACCATACAAGATCGATTAGTGTAGTAGTAGCTAGTAGTACATTTTCCAGTTCGTTTGGAATTGGAATTGGTATTGTACAACTGGAATTACTGTTGAATGTATACCTTGTTTTAGTGAATGACTTTTATTTCTATATATAGAATATGCCTGCTATGGGATTCTTGAAAATTCTATTACAGATGCTTAGATGAAATTGATGAATGAATGTTCATCTTTTGACTATATATTCATGCATCAGTTAATAAATATGAAAACTAGAATTAAAAAATTGACCAAATTTGGCCACAATAAAAGAAAAGTTGAGATATATTATGATCTCCTCCTAATTAATTAATTAGCTAACGAAGTGCCAAAAAGTGACCAGCAAGATCTGACCCTCATGAACTTGAGCAGATCTGAATGGATTTGGATTGTGTGCATTTAAAAAGGTTCAAACAATCGAGCCTAAATATGCACAAGCCCAAATAGGTATATATGTATGATCAGCTAGCTAGCAGTAAATAACTAAATACCAGTGTGCATAAACACAATCAATTAGCTAGCTAGGAAATCGATGCAGGCCAGGGGACTCCCAAAGACGGCATAAACAGCTACAATATGATCATCATGAACAAAAATTAAAGAAAGTCCACACACATACAAACTGTTTAGGATGAGGTACCATGCATCCATCGAATCAATGATTTACCAGAAAAAGGTATTATTATACATATATAGACGATTTGATTTTTGTTCCGGCAGGCGTTAGTAGTAACGCCTAAAATTTCTTTTGGTAATATCGTGAATCGTCCTATATAATCAAAACCAGATTGTACCAGACCACAATGTCTCCTTTTTGTTGGTCTAACGTTAACTGGCCCTTGCAAATCGTTTCATTATCCAAAGACTTCATAAGAAACTAAAGATAATGAGAAGGCAACATCTTAGATACGAATCCTAACCACGAGAGAATGCTGCTAATGTCAAAAATGGTCCGAGTTCAATTTCTTTACCACGTAACAGTGGCGCTTAGGAGAGAAGATTAGAGGTGCAAGATCCTGAGAAATATCCTTATAGTACTACAATTTTCATAATCATGAATGAGTCTTATCACATAGATTTTTTCGTCATCATCCTAAGTGGTTGCTATAGAAGAACATTAATGTCGAGTCGAGGCCCTTCATAAAATGGATCTTCAAATATTGAACTGGACCCATACTCTCTCCAATGGCTGATGTTGCAGCAGCTCCCACGGCACCATTCTTATCATGTCCTTAAAACACTCTTAAGTAACTCCACTTAAACCAATCAACTACATGAGTTTCAGTCCACCTGTTACATCATCAACCACTTCAATCGGTCCTGCACACGAGTGTTAGAATAAATTATTGATAGAACTAGAAGCTCTAAACACAGGTACAGATAAACCCAGAAGGGAAATTTCAAAGATTTGGAACATCTATACTTTTTGTTAGACAGGATGAAAAATATTCAATATGCTACAACATATGATTCGTATCCAAGGTCAAAACTAGTCCTATTCTATCAACAAAACATTAGGGTGGCAGACCTTGCATTGTATTTTTGTTTTTTCTTTGGACCTTTCAATCTACTACATAAGAACATCCTTTCACACTTAATGGTTGTCTCTGTATACAAATCAAAAGAGGACCATCAAATAGGAAGATAAAGAAGAACAGAAACTTACCAAGAATAGCCATCACTGTCCTTGAATCTGTAAGAATATATACAAAAATAAAAATAATAAGTAACTTTGGACATCAAATTTCAAATTGATGAGATGGTAAAGAATATAAATCCATGATCATAAATGATGAACATATAAGACAAAACAACTTATATGTTTGCATCAGTACTCATAAAACAAGAAATCATAGAAACAACGCAACAATCACAATAAAATCATTAACTAGTACCAGACTATAATTAAAAGTGTCAAAGAAGATGGGGTACTTGAAGCTTGATTATGTCCATTCTTCCAGAGTTTTTGAAATTCACACAAATCCCATTCATTTATGATTTCTCACATTCTGATGATAGCCACCACTTTTCAGTAGGACTTTTAAAATGTTTGTAAACAAAATGACCACTCTATTTGATTCACATTATTGAAACTAACAGTACCAGAACCTCAAAACTAGCAAAACCAATCAAACTCGGACATAAGCAACTCACTTGGTGCAATCTGAGTCTTCCCAGCATCAATTGTTATATGGTTCGGTAAGTTAAGAGATTTTGCTCTCTCCTGTCAAAATCAGTAAGGATTTCATCATCAACTATAGAAATGCATGGGCAGTACTTTTATCAAGCTTCCAGCTTTAATAAGACTATGTGATTGACTAGAACATGCAAGAAAGAAATTGGTTTATGTCCTGCCAAAATAACTTGTAAATAATAGTTAGAAAACTGACTTGCAAAACGAGCATATCTTCTTCAGTTTCTACTTTTAGAACAACTTTAGGTTGCGCACACATCTCCCATCTGCAAATCGACATAATACCCATTACAGGAAATGTAAAGGAAAAGACACAAACATTGATATTGCTCAACATAGAAAACTACATAGTAGTGTGTTGCACTACCTGTTTAAAGATTTTGGTGCCCGACGGAGGAGCTTCTTATAGAGGCCCAGAGTCGCATGACTAAACAATGAAGAAGGAAAAGATTCGAATAATGAATTAGAACAAAACATAATGGATGACAAAAAAATGCAATATCACTGAAGCTAACTGAATAGTAGATAGTTATGCAAGGGAAAAGGCATGGTATCAATTCATGAAATAATCGAGCATTCTATGGGACGGAAAAAGGGTAGGCAAGACTAACTAATTATACCTGCATTGCGCAGCAATTTTCCCTTTGCCCATCTTCAGATCATTTCTGACCACCAAAACCTGAAGAAAGAAAACAAAAGGAAGAGAAGTGACCCCAGGGGATTTCATTAAGCGAAAAGAGATAATACAATTTGAAATCAATTAGTAGAGTGAAATGTGGCAGCAACTAATACCATTTTGAAATCTTGGAGAATGTCGGCCAGCTTTTCAACGTCAAGGGGGTCTTTGATCTTCTTCTTGTTCTTGCCATTATCGTCACTAGCAACTGCTTTTTGCTTAGCTAGTCGTCTGGCCGAGACCAAAATGCGAGCAGGAGGGTAACGCGCACCAAAGCAATAACCCAAAGCAAGCCAGCCTGCTCCTACTAGAATCGCCCCCACCCAACCCAAACCCATCATTTCCGTACTCGCTCCCTCAGCTTCCAGCCACAACCACTTGTCTTGTATCTATATCTATAGCTACCTTCCTTCCGATCAAGTTTCTACCCAAAACAACACAAAGGAAATTGATATTCGAACAATTTATTTATTCTATCCTTGCATAACATAACATGGTGAATTGGAGTTTAAAAAAAAAAAGAGTACCTGAGTTGTGTCGATATGAATGAGCATTCAGTTCAACAACGATGAACGGGAGTAAGTAACCCTAGATCGGACGGCCGAGAACGAACCGACGGTGTAGTGGAGGAGAAATTGGGGTTTAGGGGGTCTGTGAATCTTCGGGCAGTGCAGGGCAGGCAACTGAAGTATCACCCTGCTGGGCCTTTTCCATTTGTGACAACACATGGGCTTAAAGTTGTTAGCAGACCCAGATTATTTGGGCCTTCCTCCCCAGTGTGACCCACCCACCTCAATAGAAAACTATGCATTTAGCCATTTATTATTAGTACAAAGAGACGGTGACAACTGACAACGATTGAATAAGACCCGTCACCTTTTGAGAGTGTTGAAACCTATTACGGGAATCCTAGACTGTACACGGCTATACTCTACGGCCTTTGTACATGAGTCATCAACGGCTTTTGTACATTAACGGATGGTATTGAACGAAAAAGGTGCCATTGCCACTAAATTGTCACCTGATCCATTCAAGTTCTGCCACGTGGCTACAGACTATAAGCCGGCAAAGACGGTGGAGTTTTCTAACGGTTTGCGTGTTAGGGGGACAAAGTAACCAAATCTGACGGGTACGAGCTGAGAAGAAGAATCCATCAGGCTCAACAAATTTGACGTTGACAAAGCAGAAAATCCTACGCGGTGAAGCAATTACCATATTTTGATTATTCCCTTTATTTTATTTTTCTTTCTCCCTTTTTCTTCACTTGAATCTTTTCTTTTATTTTATTTTAATAATTTTCACATTTTGTCCTTTGAAATATTTTTCAAATGTCTTTATAATTTGTCTTTTCAAATATGTCATTCAAACTTTTATTTCAACCTACTTTGCTAATTTATTAATGTCAAGCAATTATGCAAATGATATAATTTAGAAAATGAGGACCCTTTCACTAATAAAATTTAATTTATTTTTTATCATTTTTAAAAATTGTTTGCGGGACTCATTTTGACAATTTTCCATTTAAGTTTTAGGTCTCTATACGTGAATCATATATGCAAAATATGAGTCAAGTTTAAAATTATTTAGGCATTGATAATTGTAAATTATCATTACGGCTCTAGTTTGACTTATTTTAGTTTATTTATATATCGATCTAAGTTAGATACTTTAATGATTTCTTACACTTTGCTCATTTTTTGCAAACATGATATACGTACATATGCCTAAAACTTGAACGATCGAATTGCCGAAATGAAATTGAAAAGTGAGTCCCCCATGTGATCCCTTAAAATGCAAAGGAAAAAAATCTCTTACTAAAAGGGTCTTGTTTAAAAAATACAAGTAAAATTTTTGCACACATGTTTGACAAGTGTTTATTTCATATTTATTTTTTTGTTAACTCACCATATGAATCTCATTATTTACTTGTTTATTTGATGTTCTAGAATAAATGAGTTGACTTCTATCTCAATATTAAGCTCAATAAGAGCAACAAGCCGAGTTTGAACTCTTATATATTTGACTCTTAAAGGATTCAAAATTTTCTTGTAGGATCAAGGAGGATATTAGGAACCAATTTTAATTAAATTTTTTTCTTCATGTTTGTTGTTTTTTTTAAAATCAAATTCATGTTTGTTGCTAGTGATAGAAGATAATTTTAGTAGTTTGAAGTTGTTATGCATTTTCAATTTTAAAAAGTGAGGTTCATTTTTCTCGTAATTAGAGCCGGATGTCGACGGTAGGTTCATTTAGTTTTCGTCACCGAGCAGGATTTCATTATTGATAGAAAATATATTGAACTCTTACCCAACTTAATCTTATCTTAATTCTTCATATTTTCTTATCACTTGGGCTAACCCCAAGGAATAAAATGTCTTTATCAAATTTGAATTACAAATAATACGACATTTACTATGCTATGTCCTCACTTTTAATACAATAAATTTGGAAATAATGATGTATTATTTAGTACAAAAATTTGAGATATTCTGAAAATAAATTAAAAAATAAAACCACAAAACGATAATCAATTAACATTAAGCGAAGGCCCAAAGGCCCAAGAGGAAGCTAACGTATAAGAAAGAGAAAAGAGTGCCTGAAAGGCTGAAACTCCAAGGAAGGAGACTAGTTTATTCGCTTTTACTGAGAGAGTCGTTGCGCCTGCCTCGTCGTCTCTACTCAGCTCCCGTTTCTGAATTCTGAAAAACAAAGGTACTCCATACTCAATTCGCAGTTTCTTATATGTTTCAATCGAATTTGTAATCAACATCGATTTTAGTTTTTCGTTGCGTAATGATTCACAGTCTGATCGATTCCCTTTTTTATTTATACCTGCTCGGTTGGTTGTTGATAAAGCAAAAGAAAAGTCATCAACTGCTAAAACAAAAAGAAGAGGAAAGTAAATTATGATGGATTATTGACCTCCTCAACATATGAGACGGTTACTGCGCAGTTCATCAGTAGCCAAACAGTTCCATCTTTTGCTTTGCTTAGGGTTTTTGAATATTTAGGGATATTGGGAAGGGAAATAGATTCCTAGCTAATTATGGCTGCTTTCCTTACATTTGTTTCTTTTAATTGATCTTGATTCCGGTACTTGTTTGAAGATGAGAAGTAGAGTTATGATAAATTTCTTTGATCCTTCTGTTTGGTCCCTCAGAAAACAGAGGAAAATCATTTTTATCTTTCTTTTGTTTTAAATGATTATTGTAATTTAATCTTCATATGAAGAATAATTACATCTAGACATCCAGCAAATTTATATTGGAGTTTGTATTTGCCTACCTCTTCTTTTGTCCTGAACAGTTTGTACGAGAAAATTGTATTATCTATTTATTTAGGCATCTGGAAAACTCATGTTTGACATAATTACATATGATTTCCATCTGTTACAGTAACTAATTTTAATATTATGTAAACTTCAGGATAACTTGTAGCAGGATTTTGTTTTAGAATTAAAAAAAGGTTGTGAAGATGAGTGACAATTTGATGGAGAAAGTGAGTGCTTTTGGTGAACGCCTCAAGATTGAAGGGAGTGAAGTTGGTCGAAAGATGAGCGCTGGCTTGAGCTCAGTGAGCTTCAAGGTGAAGGAGCTCTTCCAAGGCCCAAACCAAGCAGATAAAATCGTTGAAGAGGCCACATCAGAGGCACTTGATGAACCTGACTGGGCATTGAATCTTGAGATTTGTGACATGATTAATACTGAAAGAGTTAACAGCGTTGAATTGATCCGTGGAATAAAAAAGCGGATTATGTTGAAGAATCCTAGGGTTCAGTACCTTTCTTTGGTACTGCTTGAAACAGTTGTTAAAAATTGTGAGAAGGCTTTCTCAGAGATAGCAGCTGAGAGAGTTCTTGATGAGATGGTGAAGCTCATTGATGATCCTCAGACTGTTGTTAATAATCGCAACAAGGCTTTGGTGCTGATCGAAGCGTGGGGAGAATCGACTGGGGAGCTCCGCTATTTGCCTGTTTATGAGGAAACATACAAGGTATCTGTATAGTTTTGGCTCCTGTCTTCTATCTTGTGAAATTTCCTCTTTACATTGTGTTCTTCCTTGATTAAAAACCGACAAAATTTTCTCGTGACTTGAAAGTATACCATATTTCATGATATGCATGATGTTATGCCAATGCTTCCAGTAGCTTTTCTGTGGTCTCTATTACATGGTGTGCTGCAGCTGTTGATTCTCTATTACTGGTGTTGGGAATTATGGTTTCATTCTATTTATACTTTTATGCTCGGACCATTTCAATTTCAGAGTTTAAGATCAAGGGGTATTCGGTTCCCTGGTCGTGACAACGAGAGTTTGGCACCTATTTTCACTCCCCCTCGTTCAGTTTCAGCTTCAGAGTTAGATGCTGGTCTTTCCCAGCAGATTCCGCTTGATATTCCTGTGCAAAGCTTTACCCCTGAACAATCAAAGGAAGCATTTGACGTTGCAAGAAACAGTATTGAGCTTCTTAATACTGTTTTTTCCTCTTCACCCGAACAAGATGCTTTACAGGTAATTTCATCTTGTTTTCTCACTTGCATATTCCATTTGTAAAGTTATCCGTTGAGGTTTATAGAAAGTTTCCGTACAATGTAGTGCCTGTGGCTTAGGGTTGGCCTATGGAAACGGCTATTTGCTTGTTAGTCTACATTTTATTTTTTTGCTTGTACAACCATGTTTTGAATAGTCCATGTCCTCCAGGATGAAAAGTATCTATATTTTGCACTTTGTGATTTCTAGAGATTTTAGGCGTGTTCATGGGTAAACTAGTTGTTTAAAATTGATATGGATTGTATGTTTTTGTCCCATTGGCAGGATGAATTGACAACCACACTTGTGTACCAGTGCCGTCAGTCTCAAGCCACTGTGCAGAGAATTATAGAGTCAGCTGGAGAGAATGAGGCGTTGCTGTTTGAAGCGTTAAATGTGAATGATGAGATCCATAAAGCTCTATCCAAGTATGAAGAACTGATGAAGCCTTCTGTTGTTCACCAGCAGCCAGAACCTGCCATGATACCCGTTGCTGTTGAGCCTGATGAATCACCAAGTCATGTGAAGGAGGATTCCTTGATCAGAAAACCAGCTGCTTCTCGAGGCGTCCCTCATGCAGGGATCAATGATGACATGATGGATGATCTTGATGAGATGATATTTGGCAAGAAAGGTGGAAGCTCATCGGAAGGAGGCCAAGATCCAAAGAAGCAGCAGCCGCCGTCAAAGGATGACCTGATCAGCTTTTGAGCTGCTGCTCTAAGCTTAGAATTCCATGGCTATTTAGGTGTTGATTGTTGGAGACATGGAGTGTGATGGTTAAAAAAATTTCATATTCATGGACCATTCTTTCCTGTTTTCTCGGTACATCCACCATCTTGTGTAATTAATTCCTGTTAAATTTGGTTTCATAGCAACCTGATGGAGTTGTATGATTAACTATATACAGCATTATGAATATGACACTGTTGCCTTCAACTTTTTCCTTCCATGTATGTTTTTAACTGGTAATTTCAACCGTAGTCAATATTCCTCGATGGTCGATAATTACATAGCCATCAGCCCATGACATGAGATAAAATGACAAAATAACCAAATCCCTCTTTGTGAAGCAGACAGAAACATAAATGAGAGAGAGGCCCGTAGTGAGAGTCCCATTCCGGCATATTCCCAAATCACAGAAATGTGAGTTGCGACTCTAATGGCTGGAAAGCAAATCACAAGAAGCAAATCCCCACTTGTTGTGTTGACCCTGGTTCTCGTTGCTCTGTCCCTCCTCTTCTTCTTCCTCTTCTCTTTCCACAGCGACAGCCCCGCCCCATTCTCCGATGGGCCCCTCCACCCGAACCCGATTTACAAACCCGAAACATCCTTCGTCGCTTCCCTCGAGCGCTTCCTCCTCGCTCACAACTCCCCTCCTTCCACCGTCCGTACTAGGCGGCACAAACCCGAGGAGCTGGACGATTTGCTCTTCAAGACCGAAACTCGGAGACTGTACGCGGATCCGTACTACCCGTTCACCATGCCTATTAGGGTTTACGTGTACGAGATGCCCGCCAAGTTCACTTACGATCTGCTCCGCCTCTTCATAAACTCATACAAGGACACCTCCAATCTCACCTCTAATGGAAGCCCCGTCCACCGCCTCATCGAACAGGTTACTGTATTTACTTGCAACTTGCTACTAATTCAATTTGCCTTTAATTGAATTGAACTGAATTGAATTTGTATCTGGTGCAGCATTCCATTGATTACTGGCTGTGGGCGGATTTGATAGCCCCAGAGTCGGAGAGACTGTTGAAAAGCGTAGTGAGAGTGCATCGGCAGGAGGAGGCAGACCTCTTCTATATTCCATTCTTCACCACCATTAGCTTCTTCTTGATGGAGAAACAGCAATGCAAATCGCTTTACAGGGTCTGACTGCACCTCCAAGGTTTTACTTAATAGCTAGCTAGCTGCACATCTCACACTAATCTAATCTAATAATAATGCACAACAGACTTGCCCCCTATGAAATGCTTTTGCTTCTTTGATAATCAAATACCTCATCTTGTATCATTGTTTGTGATGAAGGAAGCTCTCAAGTGGATCACCGATCAGCCTGCCTGGAACCGATCCGGAGGAAGGGATCACATACTTCCAGTTCACCATCCTTGGTCTTTCAAGTCTGTTCGCCGTTTCGTGAAGAATGCAATTTGGCTGCTTCCTGATATGGACTCTACAGGCAACTGGTGATTATTTAACTGGATAACTTCGATAACTTAGTACTCGTTGGACCTGGTCTAATTTTTTTGTTTTCCTTCTAGGTATAAACCAGGACAAGTTTTTCTCGAGAAAGATCTCATTCTTCCTTACGTTGCCAATGTTGATTTTTGTGATGCCACATGCATATCTGAGACTCAATCCAAGAGAACCACTCTACTCTTTTTTCGCGGGCGGCTTAAAAGAAATGCTGTAAGTTCTTTGATGTTAATTCTGTTGTTGAAAGAATCTTACAAAATGTAATGCTTCATTTCATATTCAATTCATGAGAGCCAATTTTCAACTTGCGAATCTCTGATTATTATTCACATGCTCAAAATCAAAATTTATACTTCAAAATGTTATAGTTGCTTATGCTATTCTACTGCCAGGGAGGGAAGATACGTGCAAATCTTGTAGCCGAACTTCGTGGTGCGGAGGGTGTATCTATAGAGGAGGGGACAGCTGGAGAGGGAGGAAAGGCCGCAGCTCAGAATGGAATGCGCAAGTAAAATTGTTTGGATCCTTACTCCATTTTGTGATGCCCTGTAATCTTTGTTTCTACTTCATTTATTTAGTTGAGTTACTTTCTGTCAGGTCTATCTTTTGCTTAAATCCAGCTGGTGATACCCCTTCCTCCGCTAGATTGTTTGATGCCATTGTTAGTGGTTGCATACCAGTCATAGTTAGCGATGAATTGGAGCTTCCTTTTGAAGGAATACTAGATTATAGGAAGGTATGCATATCTAATATTTTTGGTTAGATCCAACTGGTTCTATAATTTTTTTTATTTTTTATAATTGCTCACAATTTAATGTATGTTGAAGTCCATATGACTTGGCATTTACTTGTATGGTTTTCCTTACACCCATTGCACTCAGCAGTTGCTTTTTATCTTTGCATGCAGATTGCTTTATTTGTTTCTTCCAGTGATGCTGTACAACCAGGTTGGCTTTTAACATATCTTAGAAATATTAGCCCTGCTCAAACGGAAGAAATGCGCCAGAATCTTGCCAAGGTATGTGGCTGCAATATTGTAGTGAATGTTACTATTTTGCTGCTGCTATTTGTATATCTTGTCAAAGGTTGTACTAGGCACATTCATTTCTAGGTTCTGTGTTTTAGGTTTTTGGATAGGAGAAACATAGCATACTTCTGTTTCTTTATCTGTTACCTTACAAGATCAAACTGGTTGCACACAAAAAGTAAGGGGGAAATAAGAACAACTGATGCTTCAAAAATCTGGATTATGTATCTTGTTGTCTATTATAATTTGCTAGTTGTAATGTTAATTTGATTTTGTTTTTTTAGTCTTGTGTTGAGAAATGGATCTTTCATGCCGAGTGTTACTGAGCTACATATGTGGGGACTGATTTAGTTGTTTTCATCGTTTCCCAGTACTCAAGGCATTTCATATACTCCAGTCCTGCTCAACCCTTGGGTCCGGAAGACTTGGTTTGGAGAATGGTATGATCTTCTTGCTCCGTAAGCCGAAACTGTGTTGCGTTCACATGCAATGCACTTGCACATAATAAGCAGCCTAGCCTAGGGTTAGAATGATTGATTTAGCTTTTATTCATGTGGTGCAACAGATGGCTGGTAAGTTGGTGAACATCAGGCTTCACACTCGGAGATCTCAGCGTGTGGTGAAAGAGTCGCGAAGCATCTGCACCTGCGATTGCAGGCGAGCCAACTCCACAACCTCAGGTCACTTGTTGTAATTATTAGCTGCTCTCTCTCTCTCTCATGGAGTTGCATGAGGGGGCGTGAATCCATCTTGTTCTAGGGGCTGTGTTATCCTTTGGGCGTAGTGATGAGTTATTTATATTGGATTGTTTTTGAAATACTCTGCGCTTCAATTCAATACATGTAATTGGTTTGTGTCTCTATAGTCCATACTTCCATTTTTATATGATGTTTAGCAAGGCTATAGACAAAGCAAAAAAGTCATATTTTGACCCAAAAAAATAAGAAGCAAAAAACAGTCATATTTGTAACAAAGTTACCATCAAATGGTGGGTATAATAGCTTAGTTACTAGTTACATCTCTAGCTTTCTTTTTCCTCAACATTGCACAGGTGTGGCATTGTTGAAAATTTGAAATTCAACAAATAAAGACACATGGCTAAGGAAACGAATGAGTCTTGTTGATTTTTCATGGGCCAACAGTACCCTCCGACCCGAGTGGCTCCCTCAAATAATATCATGTTGCCGTTGGAAAAGAGGCGAAGTTGAAATTTGAAATGGGCGTCGTACTCGTGCGTGGGAAAGGCGTAGGGTGGGGGCCCTACACGGGATGATTAAGCTTAAGCCTAAGCCATGTGCATCGGAGGGACGTGCCAAACATTAATCGGAATTTGCTCTCAAACGCAGTCTGTCACGGAAATGTCATTGTCAGCCATGGCATTATTTACTTGCTTAATCAGTGATTGTTAGCTTTTCATATTAATTAGTATTCCTTATTCCTTCCTTTCTTAACGTGCATGGTGATATTAGCATATATAGTCCAATGACAACTATCATTTCCACACGTATAAGTATCTTAACAGCACTGAGGATCGGAACACGCTTAATACACAACAGCTCAACCACATCTAGTCCATGTTTGCGACATCAATAATTCTTTTTATTATCCAATCATATATGGGAGGAATTTTTTTTTAATTTTTTATTCTGGAACATAAATGATAAAAATGGCTAATAAATTTCAAATTGACAAGCCATAAATCCCACACATCAATTTCAGAACATGTACCATCATCACTAAATATTAGGCTTCTATATTTACCCTAGTTTATTTTTCAGATTTAGAATCTGTTGATTTCTTTAATCTGATAAGTTCACAAAGAAAGGTAAATTTATCCGT
Source organism: Rubus idaeus (assembly GCA_030142095.1). Lineage (NCBI taxonomy): Eukaryota > Viridiplantae > Streptophyta > Magnoliopsida > Rosales > Rosaceae > Rubus > Rubus idaeus. Next base: position 205,427 of record CM057971.1, read on the forward strand.
TGCACTCTTAAAATTTACACTTTTTACATAAAGTCAAAGATTATTGGCTTTCCAATGCAGCTTTGGTCTCTTTAATGATAATTTATATTTCTTTAAAATTTATAGGGTGGAGAGATGACAAATGTTTTTAGTCACGGAATATTCCCTGTCCAAAGTTTCTTTTTCCACTTTTCCAGCAATTGCCTACATTTACTCGTGTTTTCAAAAAAAAGTCTCTAGTTCTCCTCGTCGTAACTATTCTGAGACGGTGAGGCTTCCCATTTATTATTAGATTACTAATATTTAAAATTATGTAGAAAGAGAAACACCAAATGAGAGAGCTGGCCACCCACCACCGCAAAGACACTCTCAGAAGCTTCTCCTTTCCCACCTTAGGAATTTAAATAAATAGAAAATCCATTTCATTTTTTTTTTAGGGAAATCCATTTCATTTTTATTAACGACTAAATAGTAAAATATTAAGGAGCCTGGAATCATGGGATATTAGTGCTTGATAGTCCTGCTCACGACTTGGTCCTTGTAATCAAATGTTGTCTGAGACTCTGAGTTTTTAGGAGATACGCAAACGACGACAGTTGGAGAAGAGAGCCAGCCAGCCGACCCACTCCACACCCTTTCCCTTTCCCTTTGAATTGAACAATTCCCCTCACTTTCAGACAAACCCATTTCGGCTCTCTTCTTTTTTGTTTTTGGGGCTTCTGCAGATCTCAACTTTCAACAGGGATAGATATTAGTCATAGGATATATACTTGTTCAACTTCCAATTTCTAGTTTGTATCCTTCAGCTTTCTCTTACTTTGACCACTGCCCGATCTTTCTCAGACATGGCCCGGTTTCTTCTCCATTAGATAAAACCAAAGGTACTTGCTACTAGCTCGTTTTTGTTTAGTTTTGCTGCTCTAGATTGTCTTTTAGTTTTCAGTAGAGATTTGGATCTGGTGTTGACCTAGGTGGTTGGCAGTGGAGTTCAAAAATGGCTTCCAAATCATTCAAGGGGAGCCGATCAAATCTATCAACAAGCTCTGACATTCCCGACGGACACAGCAAGCCTCCAATGCCTCCCACGGTGACATTTGGCCGCAGAACTTCGTCAGGTCGCTACATCAGCTACTCGAGAGATGATCTGGATAGTGAAATTGGTAGTGGTGACTTTATGAACTACACTGTGCACATACCTCCAACCCCGGACAACCAACCCATGGATCCATCCATTTCGCAGAAGGTTGAAGAGCAATATGTGTCCAATTCCCTTTTTACCGGGGGGTTCAACAGTGTTACTCGAGCTCATCTCATGGACAAGGTGATTGAATCCGAAACCAGCCATCCTCAGATGGCCGGTGCTAAAGGCTCATCATGTGCCATTCCCGGGTGTGATGCAAAGGTCATGAGTGATCAACGCGGAGAGGACATTCTTCCTTGTGAGTGTGATTTCAAAATATGTCGAGATTGCTATACCGATGCTGTCAAAACCGGGGGTGGTGTCTGCCCCGGGTGCAAGGAACCATACAAGAACACGGATTTGGATGAGTTGGCTATGGACAATGCATTGCCACCGCTTCCGCTGCCTCTGCCTAATGGGATGTCTAAAATGGAGAGGAGGTTGTCCCTCATGAAGTCAACAAAGTCGGTGCTGATGAGGAGTCAGACTGGCGATTTTGATCACAACCGCTGGCTCTTTGAAACCAAGGGAACTTATGGCTATGGGAATGCTATATGGCCCAAGGAGGGAGGTTTTGGAAATGGAAAAGATGATGACCTTGTTGAACCAACTGAGCTCATGAACAAGCCATGGAGGCCTCTCACACGCAAATTAAAGATACCTGCTGCTATTCTAAGCCCTTATAGGTACATCTCTTGCCCCATCTTTTATACACGCAAATTAAACATGGATTATGTCTTTGTATGCCAATTTATCGATCACTTAAATTTATCGAAACACCATCATACCACATGTTATTGTCATTGAGATACATTTCTGAAGTTAACTATTGATGTATATATGAAGTTACATATGAAGACGGTCACATACCCATTGATGTATATATGAAGTTAACTAAAAGGTGATCACACAATGTGCTCGTGGGTTGGTTTTTAAGATTGGAGAATGCATCTCACCTGTGTGCACTAAAATTTGACTCTCTACAATGAGCAACATCTTGATTGTTATCCTACTGATAGATGGTTGGCTAGTTGTTTATTATGGCACTTGCATAAATCTTTATCATGGCCTTTTGCGGTTGTCTTCGTTATACATAAGCTATGAATGCTACATAAGGTCTTCCAAAATTTTGACTAAATTTAACATATACTGTATGAATTTCCCAAATATTCTTTCTCATTCAGTGTTACTTTATCTGCCTGGTGACCTTCATTTTGAGGTCATTCTTTTCATTCTCATGCAAATAATGACTTTTGCTCTCTGTTGCTTATATGTTCACAGGCTTCTAATATTTGTCCGCATGATTGTCCTTGGGCTGTTTTTGGCATGGAGGGTCAGCAACCCAAATAGTGATGCAATGTGGCTTTGGGGAATGTCAATAGTTTGTGAGATCTGGTTTGCTTTTTCTTGGCTTCTTGATCAACTTCCCAAGTTCTGCCCAATCAATCGTTCTACAGATCTTAATGTTTTGAAGGAGAAATTTGAAACACCTACTCTCAACAACCCCACCGGAAAATCTGATCTTCCAGGCATAGATATTTTTGTGTCCACTGCAGATCCAGATAAAGAACCACCACTTGTCACAGCAAACACTATCTTATCTATTCTAGCTACTGATTACCCTGTTGAAAAGCTTGCTTGCTACGTTTCTGATGATGGAGGTGCACTTTTAACCTTCGAGGCCATGGCTGAAGCAGCTAGTTTTGCTAATATATGGGTCCCCTTCTGCCGTAAACATGGTATTGAGCCCAGGAATCCTGAGTCTTACTTCAGTTTAAAGAGGGATCCATACAAGAACAAAGTGAAATCTGACTTTGTCAAGGATCGTAGAAGGGTAAAACGTGAATATGACGAGTTCAAGGTTCGAATTAATGGACTGCCTGACTCTATACGTCGTCGATCAGATGCTTATCATGCTAGGGAAGAAATCAAGGCCATGAAGCTTCAAAGGCAGAACAGAGAGGATGAACCTGTGGAGACTGTGAAGATTCCCAAAGCAACTTGGATGGCTGATGGAACCCACTGGCCAGGGACTTGGTTGACCACTTCAGCTGAGCATTCTAGGAGTGACCATGCTGGTATTATACAGGTATTCATCTAGTCCCAGTAAACTATTTTTTTTTTTTTACTAACTGGTAGATAAGATTGCTCTAATATAATTTGCACCCATTAAGAAAAAATGTGGAGAACATGATGCTCAATATTTGTTTTCCGTAATAATGCAGGTGATGTTAAAACCTCCCAGTGATGAACCACTGCATGGAACTGATGGAACAATAGATGAAGCTAGGCTCATCGACCTCACTGATATTGATATTCGCCTTCCCATGCTTGTTTATGTGTCTCGTGAGAAGCGTCCAGGGTATGATCACAACAAGAAGGCAGGGGCCATGAATGCTCTTGTTCGAGCCTCTGCTATAATGTCCAATGGCCCATTCATTCTCAACCTGGACTGTGACCATTATATTTACAACTCTCAGGCAATGAGGGAAGGTATGTGCTTCATGATGGATCGTGGAGGTGACCGGCTTTGTTATGTTCAGTTCCCACAGAGATTTGAGGGTATTGACCCTTCGGATCGATATGCCAACCACAACACAGTTTTCTTTGATGTCAATATGCGGGCTCTTGATGGACTCCAGGGCCCAGTTTATGTTGGAACTGGATGTCTGTTTCGAAGAATTGCCCTGTATGGTTTCGACCCACCTCGTTCAAAAGAACATCACCAAGGTTGTTGCAGTTGCTGCTTTTCTAGTCGCAAAAAGAATAAGCATGCCTCAGTAGCCCACACCCCTGAAGAAAACCGAGCCTTAAGAATGGGTGATTCTGATGATGAAGAGATGAATCTCTCCCTGCTGCCTAAGAGGTTTGGGAACTCGACTTTCCTCATTGACTCAATTCCGGTGGCAGAGTACCAAGGTCGCCCTCTTGCAGATCACCCAGCTGTGAAGAATGGACGCCCACCTGGTGCTCTCACCATTCCTCGTGAGCTGCTTGATGCATCAACTGTTGCAGAGGCTATCAGTGTCATTTCCTGCTGGTATGAAGACAAAACTGAGTGGGGAGAGCGCGTCGGATGGATTTACGGTTCAGTTACTGAAGATGTGGTCACTGGTTACAGGATGCACAACAGAGGATGGAAATCAGTTTACTGTGTGACCAAACGTGATGCGTTTCGTGGAACTGCACCTATCAATCTCACTGATAGGTTGCATCAGGTCCTCCGGTGGGCTACAGGATCAGTTGAGATCTTCTTCTCCCGCAACAATGCCCTGCTAGCGAGCCCAAGAATGAAGATTCTGCAAAGAGTAGCATATCTCAATGTTGGTATCTACCCCTTTACCTCCATTTTCCTTATCGTCTACTGCTTCCTCCCTGCACTTTCGCTCTTCTCTGGTCAGTTCATTGTGCAGACCCTCAATGTTACTTTCCTGACCTATCTTTTGGTCATTACTCTGACCTTATGCATGCTTGCCATACTTGAGATCAAATGGTCTGGCATTGAACTAGAAGAGTGGTGGAGAAACGAGCAGTTTTGGTTGATTGGAGGGACGAGTGCCCACCTTGCTGCTGTGATTCAGGGGCTATTGAAAGTTATTGCAGGGATTGAAATCTCTTTCACCTTGACTTCAAAATCAGCTGGTGATGATGAGGATGATGAGTTTGCTGATCTATACATTGTGAAATGGTCATCTCTGATGATACCGCCAATAACAATCATGATGATCAACTTAATTGCAATAGCAGTTGGGTTCAGCAGAACAATATACAGTGTGATTCCGCAGTGGAGCCGGTTAATAGGTGGTGTTTTCTTCAGTTTCTGGGTTTTAGCACATCTGTACCCTTTCGCCAAAGGATTGATGGGGAGACGAGGGAGGACACCCACCATTGTTTTTGTATGGTCAGGACTCATTGCAATCACCATCTCTCTTCTTTGGGTGGCAATCAATCCCCCTTCGGGTACCAACCAAATTGGAGGATCATTCCAATTCCCCTGATAGGTCATTCTTTGCAGTTAACCAAGCTCTTCAGTTTACATTCCTTTATTTGTTTTGTTCCTCTGAACAAGTTAATCATCCGCAATTCCATGTTCTGGTTCTTGTTCCCTTCCTCATTTGGATTTTGTGTAGCAGTTGGTAACTTTGAGCAATCAGTGTATGCATGCATGGATGGATACCAACAGATAGGGATGGATGAATATCATCCTTGTTTACCTGCCATTTTATTGATGCTTTTAACTTCGAGCAAGTAAAGGAACTTGCTAAACTGAAGCTTTTCAGTTTACATTCCTTTATTTGTTTTGTTCACCAAGAACAAGGAGCTAATTGAAAGATTTCAACCCCTCTACAAGCTTCCATAGAAAAGGAAATGCGTCGCCAAAAAGCAATCAAACAAGCCAAAAAGAATCAAACAATCAATTCTCTCTAATCAAAATAGAAGGCAATTTTAGCTCACCTCCAAAGCATTCAAACACCGAGAATACCAGGCTTTTGAAGTTGGAGAGCTCTGATCTTTAAGTTTAATATATTTCAGGTCGATATGAAGTGGAAAAAGCAACAACAAAAGTCCTCAAAGACTCAAAGTTACTATGGCTATTGTAGCACCTCAAAGACTCAAAGTCCTCATACAAAACAGAGAACATAAGCAGAAAGGGGCACTTTGCTACTTAAAAAACGAAGAATATTATAAGAGTGCTTATAACTTTATAAGTTTAAAATGTCTTTAACATCCACGTGTTGATTTGATTCCACAGTCGAAGAGAAAATGCATGTGAACCTAGTTCGATAAAACTGATACGGTCTTATTTATCAAATATCAACGGCTAGCTACTTGTATTTATTATATTTTTAAGTGTGCATGTATGCACATCTGCTAAGTTTTAACTTTTAAGTGAGGATTGGTATGATGTTATATAAAATTTAAAATATAAGAAATTCAAAATTTTATATTCATAGTTACTTTTTTCCCTTTAATCTGTCATTTTGGTTGTGAATTTGTGACTTGATTGGTACGTTGGAAATTAATCAAAAGGGATATGAATGGGTGAAAAATTAGAACATTTGAGACTGAGGCTTTGCTTAATTCTTCAAGCTGCTTCAGCTTTTGGGCATGTCATGTGAAAAAGGAGGAGAATTAATGAAAATTTTCTTATCCAAACATTTTTCTTTAATTCTATGAAATATATATTTTATTAAATACAGTGAGTAAATAATTTGAGTATGAAATTAAAATAAATAATGGGAGACGTGTTAAGCTAGAAGCCTAGAAGGATAAGGTGCACATAAGTTGCACAGGATCCGCTCTCTGACTCTCACAGACGACGCGACCTATTTCTTAAAAACCTAATTTCACATCCGAGCGTGCCCTCATCTTAATTTCCTCTCATAGTTCATATACGATTACGGAGAGAAAGAGAAGCCGAGGCGAAGAAGCGACATCGAAGTCGTCGTCGATGGTACCGGAGGTGAGGGACTTTCAGATCGAGCGGCCTAACCGCTTGTTCCAGAGTCACCGGACGAGGCGAAGATGCCGTCGTCAATGCCACTGGAGGTGAACGAATTGCAGAAGCCCTTTGTTCCATAGTCACCTTGTCCCCGATGGATCGATGACGTCTCCTCCCCATCGAAACACTCGTATGTAATTTTCTTTTTAACCCCTCTGGCCTCTACGATTGTTCATATTTTTTTGTTCCTTTTTACTTGTCGTCTGTGAGTGCTTGTGCCAGAGAGATTGAAAATTTAAGTACGAATGTGGAATTTAGTTAGGTTTGCAATTGTAGAAATCCTAGGGTTTATGATTGAGTGGATTAATCAGTTAGTTTTGCTCTTTATCAGATTGAGATTGGGGTCTAGGGATCAGATTGAGATTGGGATCTAGGGTTTACTGACGTTTCTGATGAATTTCTTATTTTCTTTTGCTTGTTGTTTTAGAGTATAAATCCAATCTTCGAATTCACATGAGAGAGATTGAAAATTTAAATTGATTATTTTCGAATTCGAACTTAAATTGATTTTCTTCCTATTTTCCAACTGAATGACAGTTACCCTCTCGAATATATATTTGATTTTGTAGACTATGTCTGTATGTACGTGGTATTCACACTGCTATGTAGAATGGTGTACTGCCGACATCTATTGAGATCTTAGCTTGATTATCAATACTACCTTTGTCAATATGTTCTGCCTATAACCTTAGGAATTCGTGTGAGCTATGTATTATATATATATATATATATGTGGTATATGTTGTATTTCGTTGTATTTGTGTGCTCTTAACTTCATTACTGACTGTACATGTGGTATTTGTTGGTTTGATTTGTGTGATAATAGATCGACAACCATGGCAAACTTTGCTAAGCTAAACCAGGAAATGGGATTCCAGAGATCATCAACGCTTGATAAGCAAAAGGTGCAACCTATCAGTACAAAAGTAGTAAAGAACAACGAGAACAGTTGTGATCTTTCCTTATCATCAATAGAACTCAAACCTGCATGATATTTCTACCATTGTTAATGCACCTATCCCCTAATCAGATTTAGCTTATAGTTCATGGGTGGTACGTCCAATTTCCTTGCCCTGCCTTTATAATAGAAAAGAATAAAAAATAGCCCACGTTTAGAAAAGAACAAAAAGTAGTCCAATTTGTCCGCATTAATTTGGACTTGGCTCTGCATTATATATACCATACATCCATGCTATCCTATTTATTATGTTTTATTTTAATTAGTCTTTTTATTGGATATGAATTTAATTAGGTGGAGCACCCTTTTGCACTAGGCTCATTTGATTGGATGATGAAAGTTGCAAAACGGAAGAGGATTGTTGTCTTTTTAGACTATGATGGCACCCTTCCACCTATTGTTGATGATCCAGATCGTGCTTTCATGTCCAACGAGGTATATATTTGTGATAATTATTTCCCATAATAACGTGATCAATTACTAATTAAATACTCTGAATTCTCTATATTGACGTATCCATTTATATCATTATATGGCACATGTGAGCAGCAGTATGCGAAGTTGCCAAATATTTTCCAACAACGGTAATCAGTGGGAGGAGTAGAGACAAGGTAATGCGTCCATGACTAATACAAAATAGTCATGACTAATACAAAATAGTCTAGCTTCTAGAAAATGAGGTAAAAGGATTTGTACAGTTAAATAATGTATATTATGCCGGCAGCCACGGAATGGACATAATGATGCCACCCAAGCCACTAAAGACCTGTGATTCCAAGAACCACACCACAGCCTCGAGCCTTGGATAAGAAGGTCAGTGCCATACATAGAAGATTATTTTCTTTGGTTTCTTTTGCAACCAAAGAAAGGTAATTTAAAAACAAAATTTACCGGCAATGACACATGCAATACAGTTAATCTTGCAGGGGATGGCCGCGCTCTTTCAACCTGCTAAAAGATTTCAGCCTGCAATTCAAGAGGTAAATATGCCTTGAGGTCAAAACTCCACAAAAATGTAGATTAACTTACCAAGTACCTATGTAAGGATTTAGTTTTTCCTTTCAATTGCAATAGTTTTCATACAACTAAGAGACTTAATGTATGTGTTTGTGACATGACAGATAAGCATATTGTTAGAGGAAATAGCCAGAAAGATAAGAGGGTGCAAGAGTAGAGGACAACAGATTCTGCATCTCTGTACATTACTGGAATGTCCGGGAAGAGGTAACAATTATCTTGCATAATTTGTTTATGATTAATTTCATCTCATGATTAGATCATTACAGTGAATTACTTACAACTTTCTATTGCATACGTGAAAATTAGCTGAAATTCATATGCATCTGCAGGATTATGGCATATTAGAAGAAAAGGTGAAGTCTGTTGATGAAAACTATCATGGGTTTCACCTAACTGATAATATTTTCATGTGAGCATTTTAGGTATCCATAGTGTCAAGTAAATATTCTAGAGCATGAAAATATTGTTAACAATATTACTAAATCTCCTTACAAGGGTGGAATATGAAAGTAATCAGTGGGAGGCGTAGAGACAAGGTAATTGGTGACTAAAGGCCCAAATCGTAAGTCCCAAACTGTTGCAAAATTGTAACTGGAGGCCCACATTGAATGACGACTAAGGCCGAAACTCGAACAAAATCGTTACTGAATGCCCAAACTCTGGCGTAATTGGTGTCTTGAATCATGACTTCAGGCCCAATCTCTTGCAAAATCGTAACTTTAGGCCTAATAACAAACTCGTCCTAGTTTAATATTTTCAGAAAATTCGGCCCATTAACATAAAATTTGGGGCCATTTGACAGAATGTTCGGCTGATTAACGGAAGATTGGCCCATTTCACACAAAATTCGGCCTATTAACGCATAACTTGGGCCCAATAACAGTATATTAGGCCTCTTAAAGGATCACCTAGGCCCATTATGAGTAGACGTGGGCCCTTTTGAAAAAATTGGCCCATTAATCAATATTTCGGTCCATTTATAGAAAATCTCGGTCCATTAAGGGTAGGATATGGGCCCATTTCTCAAAATATCGGCCAATTAATAGATTAATTGGCGCATTGAATACAGGTCCATTAACAGACTTAGGCCTAATAACAGAAAATGTGGCCCATTAACGGAAGCTTGGGCCCATTTATAGTAAATTTGGCCCATCAACATAAGATGGGCTCATTGACAAAAAATTTGGCATATTATCAAATTATTGGGCCAATTTAAATAAAAATCGGCCCATTGATAGTTAAATTTGGCCCATTCACAGAAAACAAGGCCCATTAACGTCACGTCAGACCGTCCATTGAATGAAAATTCGGCCCATTAACAAATGAATTGGGCCCAATAGATGAAAAGTGGCCCATTACCAGATTAATTGGGCTCATTTGATAGAAAATTTGGCCCATTCACAGATAATTGTCCCAATGACAGAATATTCGGCCCATTAACAGAATGTTTGGGCCGACAGACAGAAAACTCGGCCCATTAACAGATGAGTTGGGCCCAAGGACAGAATACTCGGCCCATTAACGGAATGTTTGGGCCAACAGACAAAACTCGGCCCATTAAAATATGAATTGCGCCTATTTGACGAACATTCGGCCCATTAACAGAAAGTGGTCCCATTGAAAGAAAAATGGGCCCAATGACAGCAAAAATGAGCCCATTTGACATAAAGTGACCCATTAACATATTAATTGGGCCCATTTAACAGAATATCCGGCCCAAAAACAATATATTTTGGGCCTATTAACTGAAAATTCGGCCCATATTTTATATTGGGCTTAGGCCTGTAAACTGTAAATTCAGCCTAGTTCACTTCTTAACTGAACCCGTGAGCAGTAACTGAAAATTCGACCCAGATTTTAATTTGGGACCGCCTTCATTGAAATTTGTGTGTTTTAAATGGGCCTCATAGGTTATTCCTTTGTTGGGCTAAATTTTCAAATTTTTATCCGTGATTCTATTGAATATGTCCTTGTGACGGTTTTAAAGACCATATTTTTGAGTTCAGTATGATGATTTATCATCTAACATAAAAAATAAATAATGACAATGAAAAAAAAAACTATTTATACAATCCAGGGCCATAATAATTAACAAATAATATAAAAAAATATATGCTTCAAAATGCTTCAAGATGATGCGTCAATCCCTCTTGGTGTTGGATCCTAAAAACAAACATGGTTCACAATAATCTAAGAATTTGAATAAAATTGGATACACATAAAATTAAGAGGAAAAAGAAAAACAAACAATTAAGAGCTGTTATCGGAAGTGTGTATCTCGACCTAAGGGGAGAAATTGATTATTTACAAGTTAGTCAACTTGCATGTGATATGAGTAGCCAGAAAAATTAACATTAAAGTCACTAGACCACCACTTACTCCTCATGAAGATGTAACCATGATGATGTACCATTGCATTTTGTTGATACTTTTACTGCCTGAAACCAAAAAGAGTTGAATTAGAAAATTAAAGTTCCTTACCTTCAGAATAGCTCATTAGTCAAGGCCTCCACTAGTTAGGTGAAACAGAAAAGGGGAGATTAGATCAACCAAGAAGCTCTAAATCTAGTTCTGTTTACCATAATCAGAGAATGCATAGAACTCAAATAATCTACACCATAGATAATTCAGATCTTCACCTACTCGGTGAAACACACACAGAACTTATACAGCAAGAATCCACAACCTCCACCTATTACCAATGATAGGATGGAAGTCCATACTTTTAAAGACTTAGTAGCCAATAATTATAAATGAAAACATTAAGCCAAAAAAAACATGATATTGCAGAGTTACTAATCTGTAGCAAGAATTACAGGGCAGTGACAGCAGTTGGGGCGAGAAAACAAAGGACAGAATCTAAAGTTGGAGAGTCAAAACAAATGGGGAAAAAACAATAAATGAATGAACACGAGAGAGAACATAAATGGACATTTTAGATAGCCTATTTTCAAGAAAACTAATAGGTTATAAAAAAATCACCTTTGTAATGAGAATCCTTTCTGCACGCTGCGTACCACAAGTCTCAGAGTGCTGATGAAACTGATGCCTGGCAGGTAAAATAAAGAAATGAGCTAGCGGCATTCGTCCTGAACAACAATAAAGCAAAACGAAAAAAAGAAAATGAAAAGGGAAGCACCTCTTCAATCTATCATAAAATACAGTGGAAACATTGATCTTCGGACTCCTGAACATGTGCCATTTCCTGATTCTTATTTTTGCCATTTTTCTACCTGGTCATCTGCCCTTGCTCCTCAATTCAGTTTCAACCTGCTACAAAACCTCCACACCTTAGAACTTTATATCCAAATTAACATATGCGAGATATGACGATCATCCAAATTAACATATGAGAGACGAAGATAAAGATGTTGGCTCAAGAGTTAACTGTGCTTGAATAAACAATTCTGTCTGCATAGAAAGTGGCATAAAGGTAAACATAAATGACGATTAGGAGACATGGCAATATAGTTATGTCTCAGAGCACGAACTACCTTTACAAGGGCTGGATGCTGCTTCCAAAATTTTGCCTGCTCTTGCTTGATGTTCTTAAGGTCTAGATTCAGTTCACTCCTAACTAGCATAAAAAGCTTCTGAAGGGGCTCATTGTCAGTTCTACAAACTGGAATTTCGGTATATTCAACAGCCTTTATGAAGATGTCAATTACTTTGCTGTATATTCAAGTTATCTCATAAGATCAATGAAATTATAAAAGAGACCAAAACAGCTGCACCAAATCCATTAAAATTGAAGGAAACTAGAACATCATTGACTCTTAATTTGCTTTTGTTGGGGGGAAGAGGGCTAACATAACATATTCCTACACATTTCTTAATCAGCAGTATTATACATATTCTATGTCAATAAATTAACTGAAACTTCAAACTTGCAACCAGCTGCTATTTACGGGCTTTAAGAAAACAACAAATAATAATAGTAAAGCTAACTTTCACAGTTCAGATACTCAATAAATCCTAATTGATTACAATTTGAGGATTTAATATACTACTTGAACACGATTGATAGTTGACATTTATTAGTGAACGAATTGAGTACCTGGGAGCCAGAGAAGGCTTCATAAAGTAATAGTAAGTGGACAACATCTGGTGCATGACATAATTGCCGGTATATTTTGTCGACCTTGAGAGATATACAACGGCTAGCTATGACCAAGGGAAAGAGAATACCAACACCGACGATCCTGGGCAAGAGTATGCCACCATTTGTTTTGGTGTCTAGTAGAAATTGAGGAAGAGCTATGCCCATTTCAAATTCCTATTTAAGTAAAGCATCATTTTCAGTTTCAAAACATGATAAATTCTACTTGATATAACATTTACAAGGAAATATTAAAAAGCACGCTGATATCTGTTTTTCTAGAAATGAGTCGCACATTACCTGTCTGCCATCTGCATGGCCATACTTTTCATAATTTTAACGAGATACTGGATCTGTCAGAGCCTGATAAGTCTACACTATTTTCTCCACAAAGTACTTGTTGGCCTCTTAAAAAGGTAAAAATAAATGGTTACTGTATACATAGTAGTCCTGAAAGTCCCCATCCTTCCTTCTATTTTGAAGTACAATAAGCATGCATATATTGAGAAACAAAACACCCCTAACCTGGATCTGGATTTTATCTGGATGGTATAGTACTGAAAGTTTCTTATACGCCTTCTTTATCTCTGAATCTCCAGTTCCAGACCAAGAATATGGTTTGAATCGAAAACTTGATTCTGGATGAATATAAAAGATGAAAAAAATCTCCAAAATGAAATTCAAACTTAAAGATTCTAAGTACAAGGATACACTATTTGAGATCTAATATGAAGTCCCAATTAACTAACTCAATAGCATTGGATGCAAGACATTGACAGAAAGATCACATATAATCAGGACTTTGATTAATGCTTCAAGTTCAAGTAGAATGTTTACCTCGACGCTCTGACTTTTGTTGTAATAAACCAGGAGTCCAGGACTATCATGACGACCCAAAGCAATACTAATGTCACTGTATGTTGCGAAGTTCGAAATCTGCAAAAAGTGATCGCAACGACATCCAATTAGTCTAAAACAAATACTGGAATTTGGATAAATAAAGAATTGATCTAAATCAAAACGAAGGAACTTACCCGTTTGAACAATGACCTATGGTACTTTCCTGAAAGAGAGCAGTCACTGGCTCACTGCACTTGCAATGGGTGATCTTTGTTTGCTTTGACACAGCACGACATAACTTCAGTATTGTATAAGGCACTAAAGCCAGTGCCATTATGGTTAAGATGAAAATTGGAAACAATGCATTATTCTCTTCCAAAGCAGCTGTGGCGACCTTCTTCCTATATCCCCTTGGATACAGATACTATGCCTGCAGAATTAAATTCAGTTAATCATTGCTATCGCCGAGAAGTAAAAGAAAGTGGCATCACTAACCAGAGTATCATGTAAAGCCTACTTTAAAATACAGCTAAAACAACATTCATGTAATTTCATGTTTACAGAATAAAAAAAAAATTAAAAGCAAACTTAGGCCATTGAAAGACTGCGCTGAAAATTAAATATTGTTCAGAAATACATAACCACACATGCACTACAAAGTCTATAAATAACATGTATTACAAGTATGGCCAATTAGGATTTCCGATCACTTTAACAAATGATTCCTGGGCAAAGTCATAAATACCTCTATCAATCTGTCATATTGCACTAGAAACGTTGGTAATCCTAAATTCCAATCTCAATCTGAAAAGTAGCACACAGACACACGTAACAACTGATTCATATGCAAAATCATAAACCCTAGGGTTTCCATAGTTGCAAACCTTAGGGTTTCCATAGTTGCAAACCTATAAGCCAAAAATCCACAATCCTTACATACACAAAGTAACACTGATTCACAGGCAAAGTCGTAAATCCTAGCGTTTCAATAATTGTGAACCACTGAACCATAGACCTAAAATCCACATTCCTTGTATACAATTTCAATCACTCTCATGAACGAAGAGTAAAAAGAAAAAGAAAAATACAGATCGAAGATCGCAGAGGGAGAAAATTACATACGAGTTTTCAGCGGTGGAGGAGATGATGGTATCGATCCTTCATCCGGCGACTCTGGAACAAGCATCGACGACATGTTCGAATCGCTTCTTCGCATCAACGACATGTTCGATTCGCTTCTTCGCCTTGACTTCTCTCTGTAATCGTATCTTCGAGAAGAGGGAAATTAAGATGAGAGAGCGGATGTGAAATTAGGTTTTTAAGAAAGGGGTCGCGTGGTCTGTCAGTCTGTGAGACTGAGAGAGTGGATCCTGTGATAGTCATGTCACTTTATCCTTCTCCTTTTCAGCCATTAATCCAATTTTTGTAATACATTTCAATGGAACGTGGGGTATTTATAGTGCTTCGATCATTTGTGTGACTCAGATTTAAACACCAAAAAAGCTCTAGAGCGTATTTGCGTTAACAAATGTATATTCTTCAATCAAGCTTCTTAATAATATACATTTCTGTTAGTGATTGATTTTAAGCTAACTATATATATATATATATGATATATATGAAACGATATATGCATATAGGTACCAATGCTTAAAAAGTCGTCACCAGTTTTGATTAATTGTCTCAATGGCTCTTACTCTACTCATTGGCGTCTCAAGAAGATTGTGGAAGACAACAATTGGCTCTCATCCTTCTTTGAAGAAATCTTTTTCACTTACATCATATGTGAAACTAACTTCACTGCTGATAGCTTGGCAAATATCGATCACACCTTAAGTTCCAGTCAAATTTGGAATTGTTGTCTGCCTCTCCCAGTTCTTAATGCTTTTAACTTTGATATTTTTAGTTCGGGATGCCTTAGGGGCTTATCCTTATAGTTTATTTTATTCTTTTGAAAAAAAAATACTCAGAAAGCTAGATGAAGAAGTATTGAAAATGATTTGTGACTATATGAAGCCATCGAATTACACATAGAATATCATTGCGTTTCAGATGGAAGAATCACGGTATCGCATGGTCTTCCTTACAAAATGCTTTATGTGGACCTACACGACTGCTACTGAGAGTAGTCATGCTGAAAAATCAAGTGCCCAAATATCGATAAATGCAAAAATGGTGGCCTTTCGACTACAATGCTTCTAAAGATTGATGAAATAATATAGGCGTTACAACCAAAACCAACACATTTATAAGATCATATTTTTCTAATGTGAGACAACATTCTACATTCTCATAAAGATGAGGCAGCAGATCGGGTGGAACCACTGCCGCGGCCATTTTCACAACCAACGAGATCAAAGAAGCTTGTGACTCGCCCCTAGCAATCATCTAGTGCCCAAATATTGATAAAACTGATATGGTCTTATTTATCAACTGCTACTTACTTGTATTTATTATATTTTTGAGTGTGCATGCATGCACCTGTGTGAAGTTTTTAATGAGGATTGGTATGTATGATATTTTACTTTTTTCCCTTTAATCTGTCATTTTGGTTGTGAATTAAATTAATCAAAAGAGATATGAATGGGTGAAGAATCAGAACATCATATATTTGAGAATGGGGCTTTGCATAATTATTCAAGCTGCTTCAGCTTTTGGGCATCTCATGCGGAAAAGGAGGAGAATTAATATTGGAGTTTACAACTGAGTAAAAAAAAATCTTTAATTCTACCAAATATATTAAATACAGTGAATAAATAATTTGAGAATGAAATTAAAATAAATAATGGGAGACGTGTTAGGCTAGCTAGTAGAAGGCCACGCAGGTGAGTAATCAGCACCACGGAGTGTTTCGCTTTGATACTCTGTAACTTTTGCATGTCCTTCCCTTTTACAATTTTACTCTTTAAGTTGGGGAAATTTTCTAGTGAGGACCAAACAATGGGGACTTGTTGATGACTTTCAAACTCAACCGTTGAATGAGCTTTTAATGAGTTTTTTAAATATCAACTAACATTTAAAATACTCATCTACCGGTTGAGTTTGAAAGTCCTCAACAAGTCCTCATTGTTTGGTCCTCACTAACCTCTCCCCTTTAAGTTGTGGCAGTACTTGCAAAATCATTTCGGAAACAGAAAAACAGAATCGCCGACAACTCAGTCTGAATTATTGATTTTTTTTTCTTAATAACTTCCAATTTATTTTGGACATTTAATTTAATTTTTACAACTTATTTAGAAGCGCAAGAGGGTCCATCACAGTCAAAAATGAAATTCATTTGATAAAACTAAGGGCCAGTTTGGTAAAGCTGGGCTTTTAAGTGAAGCTGGCTTTAGCTGTGCTGTGAGAATAAGTGGCTGTAAAACAAAGCAGCTGGGTGTTTGGTAAACTGACTTTTTGAAAGTGCTGTGAATACTAAAAGCAGTGATATAGTGTTTGGTAAACTGGCTTTTTGAATGTGCTGTGAGTTTGTAAAATGACTAATATGGACATAAAGCTAAAATTGATATTTTTTTTAATTGTTTGGTTCATTGTTTGATAATATATGTATTTCATTATCTTTTATGGTTAAATTAATTTTTTTCTATACAATAAAATTATTTTTGAACAAATAATTTTCGTAGACCATTATGACCATATGGTTTTGCCTTTCATCGAAAAATATTATTATCTTCTTCCCTCTTAGCTTTCAAAAATTATTTAAATTTATGGTTCGTCAATTTTTATATTTTAAGGTTGTAGAATATAATTAAATTAGAAAATTAGGTGGTGCGATATGGACCATTGATTTTAGGACCGTTACATCTGGACCGTTGATTTCATGTGAGTCGGATCTTCTCTCCTGCGCGACATCACCGGCCCACCTCCTTCGTCCGGCTGTTTCACGGCGCCGGAAGGATCCCATCTTGTCCTCCTCAACACGGCGAGCAGTAGGTGGTCATGGATCACTCAATCGAAGCATGAGGAGGGAGAATCGAAGAGGGAAATCTCATGTTCTCCGATAGGTTTCGGCGATTCGCCACGGTTGGGGCGAGACCGGTGGGCGCTTCGTTTCAAAGAGACGAGCATGTTGGTGCTCTCGTTCTCAAATGGATGAAAGGAGAGAGAGAATCGAAGCGCGAAGTTCATGGTTTTTCGATGTGGTTTTCGATTCCGAGCACGACACGGCGTCGCACCGCCTACGGAGGTTTCGTCTCGGTGTAGGGGATGTCTCGTGGTGTTCGTTTCTACCGACGACCTTCAATAAGGAAGAATCGCTACACCTCCGGGTTAGTCTTCCTCCTCCTCCTCACCACTGCAGCCGGACCACCTCAATTGCCCCAATGGCAGGGCTGTAATTTTGGGTTGTAATTTTGGCAAGAAGGTGAGGACAGAAATGGAAATTTCAAATGTTTCATTAATGAACAGTGTAGAGCGCTACAGTATTCGGCTTTTAAAAGCTGATAAGCTGGGGTTTATTGGCTTCGGCTTTTGGCCTTACAAAAGCCCTAGCTTCCCATCGAAGCAGCTTTTTGCTCATTTACCAAACGCCTTCAGTAGCTGTGGGCAGCTTTGCTTCCAAGCACAGCTACAAAAAAGCCTTCCCAAACCCAGCCTAACAAGAAATAAAAAAATAAAATAAAATTCATATGGAACACGAAGACCTCTAAATACGTTAATGTTTTATGAAAGCCTCTCCATTAGATGACCTGAGTCAGGATGGTCAATCTACTACGTAAAACAATTTCGAAACCCACAAAAATTCGATCTTTGTCATTGATGATATGAGCAAAATTTGTGATCCAATCGGAGTAATCTGCTCAATAAGTAAACAAATACATTACAAGCACCCAATCCGCGTTATAGCTATAATCAAAGAATTGCAACCCTATTCTAAGCTAGACGCTTTAGCTTTCTTCTTGGAACCATCTTTTGATTTCTTGGACTTCCGTTTCCTCGAGGCTGCCTTTTCTTTCAACCCTTCAGACGTGTGTTTCTGTTCCTGATCCTCTGGTTCCATACTACATGTCTCATTCTCATGATTGAGATCAGAGGGCATCAAAGACTCTTCATTCAATTCTTTGGCACCTGTATCTGGTTCAACGACTGCCATCGCGTGTAGAACTAAGTCCAACAAGAATGAGTTTCTCACATGCCTGTCTATTCTGCTGTAGTGCCTCTGAGAAAATGGGATGAGACCTTCAAGAAGATGCTGAATGCCTTTTATCTGAAAAAAATTATCATGTCAGATGGATAATCTAAACTTGCAAAATCTTCACACAACGTTTAACAGAAACTGCTTTAACAGTTTGTGATCCAAACAGGGACCGCCATTTTCATTTGTGAACAATGTCAAGTTGTCAACATCAACAAGAAAAATATTCCAATCATAAAATTGATAACGAAAGAGAAGAAAGAAAAAAGGGACCTACGGTCTTGGTGAAACAAAGTGAAAGACATAAGATTTGACAAGGGACAATTTTCATTAATTATCATCAGATATTGATTATCCAAGTAACTAGAATGTAACATTAAAGAGACCATGAAAAAGAGTAAAGACAACCACCTCAATAATCTCTCTTGGACTAACAATGTTGAGAAGTTTAAAAAGCACGAACTGTGCAACATGGCAGAACTTTGGCTTTATATTCCATTCCCGAACATATTCAATAAGTACCCGCAACTCTTCCTTGTCAAGGTCATGAAGGACCATCTCTATTTGCTTTTCATCCCCTCTCTTCCTGCAGGAAAATTGTGTAAGATACATGACAAAAGTTCAAGACACAACTGGCAAGAAGCAAAAAGTAAACTAATAAAAACATTGTGGCTAACCTGCAAAGTTCAGCAAAACACTCATAAAGCTTATGAGGCCTGCGAAGCTTAAATGCGATTTGGATCGCTTTACTGTAGTCAGCATCTTTGACAGCATTTTCTAGTTCTTGATTTTTCAGGACACTTTCCTCCTGAACCATCATTGAAAAAAACATATGTGCACACTTTTTCAGCAACGAATTTGTTCATAACAAGATCAAGAAAACATAATTAATAAGCTGGTGCAACTGCAGGTAGCCAAGGAGAGCAACTGGCCAACTTAAAATTTATCCATGTTTCATATTTTAAGATGTTACTGATTGGATACCAAACAGATCTATGGAATTCATTTAATATCAGTTATCCATGGTCTTGGAGATGTGTTTGTCCAACTCATCACGAGATTTTGCAATCTTTTAAACTGTTTTACCACTATACACAGGAAAACAGCCAGTAATGGCTCACCTCTCTGCGGAAAGCTTCCTCTTTATCAGAGGCAGTACAATCATACCACAGATTGATGGCAGCATCACCGCTGCCAGTTGCAAGCATTTCTGTCTTCTTTCCAACAGTCAATGCCCAAACCTGCAGGGGTTAATTCTTGTCAGTAAATCAAAAGAAAGAAAAATTCTCTTTAGTGGGATGAGAAATAATTTAGGTCAACCATCCAGGTTAAAATTAATATGCATTTCAAATATTTCAAATGGTCCATTAATCATATAAAATAGGTTCCAAGACCATGAATTAAACAGAAATCACAAATCCAGTTTTAGACAGATATCAAAGGCCAAAACAAGACTAGCTACAGGCTGTAAGATATCCACCAAATCGTCAATCCAACCTGATTCTGTTGCTATAAACTGAAGTTTCAACCGACAATTTGACAACTCTATGTTGATATCACATTTATTCACGCCAACTGATCACAACCTTCTATAATATGTGACTGCAACAGTCATGTGTAAATGATAGAAAATGACAAAAGGCTTTGAACTCTTTCGAGTTCTAAAAGTTAACATCTTAAATATATTTATCGTAGACTATAATATCCATTAGTGACACATAGATTGAGGAATATATATTTGATCAGCACCTTGTCCTCATGTTGATCATATGTAGCAATGCATTCATTTGTTTTGACCATCCACAGCTTTACCAAACCATCAGCATCTGGAAAAAGGACACAAGTCAATGCATATATCACCAAAACTTTTGGAAATGGGACCAATTTACGAACATAGATTTATTACCAGAAGAAATAAACTGGGTCCCACGAGTAAGAAACGATGCTCGATATACACTTGACATGTGTCCTTCAAATGTTTTTAAGCACGAGCCGTCCGATATAGCCCATATCTTTATTGTTTTATCACCAGAAGCAGTTAGAACACATTGATCAACTGGAGAAAACTCTACACACCAAACCCCTCTTTTATGACCCTTAAGTACAACTGCTGGTACAAGATCTGGAAGCTTCCATACACAAGCAGTGCGGTCCTGATCAATGAAAAACCCAGAAAGTTCAAGGATGCAGTGGCATTAAGTGTCTTTTGGATCCTTTCCCTCTTCCAGAGAACACAAATATAGAAAAAATAAAGATAAATAAACGAGTACTTATGCACTGCCTTAAAATCTACTAACCTGTGAACCACTACAAACTAAACTATCATTTGGTGCAACAGCTACTGAATTGATATCCTTATCATGGGCTGCTACAACAGCTTTTGCTTTCAAATTTATTGGCTTTTCCACATTGTCTGAGATACCATCCAAACTCCAGACCTTAAGGGTACGATCACTACACAGAAAGAAATAATAGAGTTTGTTTAGACTAGTTTCTTAATATTTAATCACTAAATAGTGCTCAATAGATGTATCCTCTTTAAGGTTGCCACCCATAGAGTAATTTTTTCACTATTGAAAGCATCACCAGTAAGCCAAATTAGAAGTGAGACGATGAATTCTTGCTAATGACCTGCATAAGTGCTCACCTACTACCACTAACAAAGAAGTCTCTCTGCTTCTTTGAGAAAGCAATAGCTCCCACAGATCCCATGTGACCTAAACCAAGACCAAGGCAACATCTGCTTTCTGATTCCCACAACCTAACCTGCAGAGGATGGAGGAAGAGAAGCAAACAATATCATTTATACGCACACCGGCCACTTACAAAGACACACGGAGAGAGAGAGAGAGAGAGAGAGAGAGAGAGAGAGAGAGAGAGAGAGAGAGCCCACAACTGGTACTGGGCAGGGGAGAAAGAAAGAGCCCACAACTGCTGTATGGGCAGATAAAGAAACTAAAACTTACACTGTTATCCTTGCTTCCTGTCACTATAAGTGTTCTTCCAGAACTTGATACGCAGGTGTCGAGGCACATAACAATTTCAGTATGACCAGCCAATACATGAGAACATGACATGGATCCAACGTCAAACACTCGTACCTGCATGTCAATGTCAGGTATTAAAGACATTTCTTTCCAAATAAAAAGCAACCAACAATGAACAGATAGATGTCAAACAAACATGCACAATCTTCAAAACCTCATTAGTGAAGCATGGATTATTACAAACATATACTGATGCGTGGTAAGAATAGAACTGCTACACATGCACAGTGAGAGAGAGAGAGAGAGAGAACATTCTTTAAACGATTTTGCAGTCAACACTCATTGTCAATTACCAATGAATTTAGTTCACGGACATTTAACCACAGAATGAAGCAATGAAAGGTTAACACCTGATAATTTCACTTAATAAGATAATTGATCTTCTCAAACTTCTATAGCACGTACATTTTGTTGAACCAACCCAATCTACTTGCAAGCTACAATTATCGATAGGAATCTATAGCAAAGTACCTGTTCAGTATTTGTGGCAACAGCAATAAATTGTTCCTCATCACCTAGAAATTTCATATCCAGAATCTCTCCATTGTTTCCTACAAGTCTTTTTTTTAGAAACAAATTCAAAGGTCCCTTCAGGGCTTTCAATAGGAGAATATAAAAGGAACTCCTGATCAGCTGTCACACAGAGCAGCCCTTGATTTAATGGTAGCATGAAAGCTGCAGTAAATCCCCTTTTCGATTCATCGTCATCTGAGGTGACAGTAACATCCGAGGACTTCTGCTCAAATAGGCAAACTGCACTGTCAAAATAGAAAAAGGACGGGTAAGCGAACCAATGATATCCAAAGTGTTGTAGCCAATAGATAATGCTAATCATTCTAAACCCTCGTGATCACTTAATACATAACTGTAATTCCTTGTAACCAACAATCACTTCAAACAGAACATTTTAAGACAACCCTCATGATTTTTACCCTTCAGAATTCCAAATTCGTACGATCCCACGGTCACCAACTGTTATAAAACATATTGCAGGTAACTTGCTTTTCTTCCCATTCTGCTGCTTGGATGAACCCAAACGGGAAGATAAAAGAGTTCCAGAAGGAATTACACACACAGCTTCAAGGACCTCATATGTTGTTACAGTCTTCAAGCAGCTGTAGTCATGAAGGTTCCACAAGATTACAACCTGAGACACAATATGCAATTAGTATCTGGTTGACATGACAAAACAACAATGCAAACTACAGGGCATGACAAACAATGCTTACATCCCACTGACACAGAATACGGAAGAACTATGGACAAAGATGCCAAGCCAACCACTCGACAGTGCATAACAAATAATTGATCATTAAACATAAATCATATCAGCCTTGCCTTATCTCTTCCAGCTGTGAGCAACGTCCACCCATCTTCAGATAGTGCCATAGAAGTAACCGTGGAGTGATGCCCAGTTAGTGTTGTGACGCGCTTCTTAGTTGATAGATCCCAGACTTGCACAGTTGTATCATGACTGGAGGAGAAAAGCTAATCAAATTTACACCAATCATCAGCATAATCAGATATTAGTTTCATTTCCCAAACACAGAGGCAACAATAACCATCTGGAGATTAAGCTTACAATTTGTTTAGCAGGATCTGGATGAAAGAGAAGACTAGAAACAACCCCTTTGTGACCTGTAAAGTAATGAGTGGCAAAGCTACCAGCAACATCCCAAACAATAACCTTCTTATCAGCTCCAGCGGTCGCAACCAATCCCCCAGATGGGTGACAAGCCATTCCCATCACAGGCCCATCATGACCCTAAATCCAAATCCAATACTCAAGAATTAGTCACTTCCATCTCCTAGTAATGTAATAACAACCAAAGACACAAGCATTTCAATTAGGCAATGACTGAATTGATTACCTTCCAAGACCGCACGCATTTGAAGGTGGAGAGGTCCCACACCCTAATTTGGCGACTGTGACCAGCGGAGAAGAGCAACTTGTCGTCCGGGCTGAGGGTTAAAGCTGTGACGGCCTCCGAGTCGCCTTCCAAGGTGGACCGTATCGAGGAGTTGGAGGTATCCACGATATTAATGGACTCGCCGGACGCGCAGGCGATGAATGAGCCATCCGATGAGACCGCAAAGGCGCCGCCGGAGTAGAAAGGTTGCAGAGAGGGGACGCACCGGTAGTTCTTCTTCAAAGGTAGAGACGCCATGGGTGAAAGCTTGTTTGTGGTTTCCAAATTGTGAGACAGAGAGAGACTAATTTTGCAATAGACAATCTGGGTTTTTGAACGCTTCAATATTGTGCTATTCTGTAAGGGGAGAAATACTGAAATTAGGGTTTAAGGAACGGACAGGGTTTAAGACGACTCCCGGGAAAACAAAAAAATTAAACGGATAATCGGGTTGGGGCGAGACCACTTGAAGATGGGCCTTGGGGAGAACGAGGTGGGCATTTTTTGTGAGCTTGGGTTACAGACATACAATTCTCTTTTCCTTTTTCTTTTTTTCTTCAAAAGTTAATGGAATATATACAAAGGGTAATGCTAGGGGGCCTCATTAAGGCCTAAGATGTAGAGAACTTAATCATACATGGCATTCCATGTCACATTAAATAATTATATTTTTATATTTTTGTCAATATATTTTGTCCAGTCAAATTTGACATAACCAATACTAGCCTTTTATATCCTGCAAAAAAAAATCTTTATATCTTTCATTCAATTTGTATACATTTTCAATACATTTGTTTATGAAAATTTAACCAAAACAATTATTATAAACCCCCAAATAATTAAACCCTAATTTTCTAAGTGAAAGATATACGAAATGACAAAACCAAAAACATAGAAGAGAGTCTGCAACATGCTCTCAATTTTCTCAAGGAGTGAATGACGCATCATGCATGATAGGTAGTTACTGTTATATTTGAAACAAGAAGCTAGTTCAACCAAATATGATCTAATGGGTGGTGATAAGGGTTTGATAATATATGGTCATCAACATGGCATATACGATTTGGAGGGTATTGATTAATTATTATATCAGCACATATATGTATATAACTATATATCATCCTTTAATTGATGTTTCTGCATATGGGGGGAATTTCGAAGATAAAGCAATGGCAATGTTGATATGCAGAGACATCATCTGCATATGGGGGCAATGTTGATATAATATATGTAGATCATTTGGTTGGAAGATAAAGCAATGGCCATGTATGTGAAGATCTAGAATTGTAGATGACGACGACATTTGTAAATATAATTTTAATAATATTTATGTTTATATTATTTCTAAAAGATAAAATAAATAAGATGATTAATTAGAGTCGTTAAATTGAGATGAGTAGTATAATATTTCATGCAAATGACGTGGAATTTAAATAATTTGAATTGGCAAATTGTGAATGATGTATATATGACATGAATACACATAAGATTAAGGCCTCCACATCTTAGGCCTTAATGAGGCCAATAATCATTTTCCATATACAAACGCATTTGCATGCTGTATCGAAAAGAAAAAAAACTTGGCATGCATAACAATGCATTTGTATAAATCCCATTTTGGTGCATTTTTCTCCATGGTATTTTAAAATTAGTGAAGGATTTTAATTGAATCATTTTTTTATAGGAGTTGGGTTCAAGTACAAGATTGAATATAGTTTTGGGGTTTAGTAGTACAAGTACCCTAAATCTTAAAAAGTATGTCTAATCGAAAAGTCTTCACCAAGTCCTCATTATAGTGGTCATCACTAGAGAATCTCTCTTAGTTTGTAAATAATATGTTAAATTTGGGACCATTCTTCTTGTGCTGATTGCTGAATGTGAACAACAAAGACTGATGGACTCGTGCATTATTAGGCGTTTTATGAACATTAGGAATAAAATTAGTTTAGGATTTAGAATTTAGGGAACCCGAGGGACTAAGCCCATGATATGCTCACTTTCCTTCCTTGGTAAAAGATAGGACTAAATAAGAGTAAGTTTTTTTTGTTTTTTTTAAAGGGTATTAATTAAGGTGTGGGGGCCTAACAGCCCATGCATGATGTGAAGGCTTGGTTGGGTCATTGAAGGTGAGGTAAAGCATGCTTGTCTTCCTACCCCCATTTGCCTCTAACCCAACTCAAACTCAACTCCAACCGCCAAATCTACCCCCAAATTCCCTGGTCAATCACACCACTACTACTAACCCTTGTTCCTACAATCCTACCTACCTCAATTTTTTTTTGTTCCCCAGCTTCTTCTTACCACAACCTCAGTTAGTTCCCAGCTAGCTAGCAACTCGATCATTCGTGTATTTATTTCTTCCGATCCACAGTTTCTCATCCACTCAACCCCAAACCCAACCCAACCATTTCTCTTCCGGCCAATCCATCATTTATCTTCTTAATTATTGAGATCGATTGAACCATGATATCCATTGCCTCTAATAACAACAACAACAACAACTCTGTTGTTGTTGAGACGCCAACAAAGCCGGAAATCTCTCCCAATATCATCTCCGACGTCATTTCTACCTCTCAAACCCAACCGGAGCAGAAGCAGCAGCCGCCAACAACCACAACTCATCATGTCTTCAAATCAAAGTTACCGGACCTTCCCAACATCTCCAACCACCTCCCACTCCACACCTACTGCTTCGAGAACATCTCCGACTTCTCCGAAAGACCCTGTTTGACCATAGGCTCCACCGGAAAATCCTACACCTTCTCCGAAACCCGCCTCCTTTCCCAAAAGACCGGAGCGGGCCTATCCAAGCTCGGCATCCACAAAGGCGATGTGGTCATGATCCTTCTCCAGAACTGCGCCGAGTTCGTGTTCGCATTCATGGGCGCTTCCATGATCGGCGCCGTCACGACCACCGCCAACCCTTTCTACACCGCCTCCGAAATCTTCAAGCAGTTGGAGGCATCCAACGCGAAGCTCATCATCACTCAATCCCAGTACGTAGACAAGCTCCGACAGCCCGGCCAGCACTTTCAAGTGGTCACCATCGACGACCCTCCCGAGAACTGCTTACATTTCTCCGTGCTTTCCGACGCCAACGAAAACGAGCTTCCGCAGGTTTCGATTGACCCAGATGACCCTGTAGCTTTACCCTTCTCTTCCGGGACTACAGGGCTCCCCAAAGGGGTGATTCTAACGCACAAGAGCCTCATCACAAGTGTGGCTCAGCAAGTGGACGGAGAGAATCCCAACCTGTACTTGAAGGGAGACGACGTCGTCTTGTGCGTGCTGCCGTTGTTCCATATTTTCTCGCTCAACAGTGTCCTCTTGTGCTCGCTCCGAGCAGGGGCGGCGGTTTTGGTAATGCCCAAGTTTGAGATTGGGACGCTGTTGGAGCTCATACAGCGGTACAGGGTGTCTGTGGCGGCGGTGGTGCCTCCGCTGGTGATAGCGCTGGCGAAGAATCCCATGGTGGCGGACTACGATCTTAGCTCTATTAGAGTCGTCTTGTCCGGGGCGGCGCCGCTGGGAAAGGAGCTAGAGGAGGCGTTAAGGAACCGAGTGCCTCAGGCAGTCTTGGGCCAGGTAATTAATCACTATACGTACGTACATTTTGTTACAATTTTACTCTTAATTTACCATTTATAGCTTTCCAGTTTTTTTTTTTTTTGGGGGGCAGAGTTTTACTCTTCATTTACCATTTATAGCTTCCAGTTTTGAACAGAGAGTTTTTGGTTTTTGGATAAAGACAAAACGAGTGAATGCTATAAGGGCCCATGATATAATGATCAAACAAGATTGGGACTTTAATATTTGTCTCGTAAAAAAACAAATTAATTGGAAGGAACAACATTTAGTACCAACGCCTCTAAAAAAAAACATTTAGTACCAACTTTTTATTTTTTGGATGCGAAATTTCTATATTGATAATGTGATAGAAACCTTAATTTCTTTGTCAAATTTCTTAGAAACCTAAAGAACATCTTTTCTATTAGAAGACACGAAACATCGAATTCAACCCCACTTTCCATAATATTTTCTTGCAAGAGTAGAAACACTAAGTCACTAACACAATTAATAAAGACAACTTCCTCCATACAGTAATTCAATGAATAACAATCAATAGTTTGTCTTCACTTAAATCGCAAGTACACTTGATAATCGATCATTTATATTTTTAACTAAAATGTTAAAATTTTATCTCAAACTTTGAATATTAAAATTTAACGGTAGATGACCATGAATTTTTTTGTTGTCGGGTGATAAAATAATTGAATTTTTTTTATAAATTGTATCCACCATTATTGAATGTGTAAGGGTTGAATTGGAAGAAGAAGTTGTGAAGCTTGTTTTTGGGATTTAAATCATAAGAGTGGAATTTAAGTTTTGTTGTTTTTGAATCTCACTATCGTATTCTTCTAAAAAAATAATATATCTCACTATCGTATATATAATTGAATTGAAGTAACGAGGAGATGTGGACACAAACAAGGCCAGTTGGAATGTGTGTTCGCAAATAAGTTTACGTACGTGGTCGATCACAATATCAAATGGTCGTTACCAACCTGTTTTTGATTAACATGCAATCCTTACCTACCTCTGAACAAAAAAATAAAACAAAATTGTTAACTACCTCCATCGATCTTCATCAAATGTCGCCGTCCGTTAGCCACAAAATTCGGTTGCCTAGCTTGCATTCAATCCGAAAACATATCAAAAACTACCGTAAAAACTTAATTAGTAATTTACAACTTATTATTTGTAATTTAAAGTAATTTCACTTTAAAATCAAACTATTATGAAACTAGTTTCTTAGATCGAGTGCATTAAGTCTATGGAACACATGTCATGATCAATTAGTGGTCTTGATCGATCTCTCTAATTTATGGGAGCAAAACTTCAGTAATGCTTGAAGTGGTAGAACTTGCGTGATTGAAATACAGTAATGTGAGTGAATGAATGGATGTATATATATATGTAGGGTTATGGGATGACAGAGGCAGGGCCGGTGCTATCAATGTGCCTGGCATTCGCAAAGCAACCGTTTCCAACAAAGTCAGGGTCATGCGGCAGCGTGGTTCGAAATGCAGAGCTCAAAGTCGTCGAACCCGAAACTGGCCGCTCCCTCGGCTACAACCAGCCCGGTGAGATTTGCGTCCGCGGCTCTCAAATTATGAAAGGATATTTGAACGATGGTGAGGCGACCGCAACCACAGTAGATGTTGAGGGTTGGCTTCACACTGGGGACATTGGTTATGTTGATGACGACGATGAGGTTTTCATCGTTGACAGAGTTAAGGAGCTCATCAAATTTAAAGGCTTCCAAGTATGTTTATCAAATGCTATTAATTAATTGATCTTTTAATTAGTTAATTAATTACAAATAGTTCTCTCGGATCCTCGCTAGCTCATTCATTTTTTTTTTTTCCAGGTGCCACCAGCTGAGCTTGAGTCCCTACTTATAAGCCACCAATCCATTGCAGATGCAGCTGTTGTTCCGTAAGCATGCACTTAATTCTTGTACCTAATTCATGAATTTGGTGCATACGTACATGTTTGTGTTAACGTGACTAATTAATTCTCGATCCTATATATATATATATACATGGATTAATTACGTACTTATATGATTGGTTATTGTGTTAATTAATTGGTACGTACAACTGATGGATGGATGCAGGCAAAAAGATGATGCTGCGGGTGAAGTTCCGGTGGCATTCGTGGTTCGATCTAATGGCGGCAATGAGCTTACTGAAGAGGCTGTCAAAGAATTCATAGCAAAACAGGTATGCATCGTATCATGGCTTTGATGTACTGCAACGCATTCGATCATGTGTAATATGTGCGTACTGGTGATCCATGCATGGCAGGTTGTGTTTTACAAGAGACTGCACAAGGTCTACTTCGTCCACGCCATTCCGAAATCTCCCGCTGGAAAAATCTTAAGAAAAGACCTCAGAGCCAAGCTAGCAGCTGCTGCTACTCCAAATCCTCATCATCCCATCTAATTAAGTAAACTGGTTCATGATCCAATTAGCCTGCGTCCATCTGATTAAGAGCCACAGAGGCGGCTATTTGTATCGTAATTAATTTTCATATATCTTCTACGTTGTAGCAGTAAATTAAAGACTACTACATTCATTTTCCAATCAGCGTGAAACCCGGCCTTGTAATTCTTTGAATAATTCAGATCGATCGGTAATTCCGATTGAATTCGTCTTTATAAAATTTTATAATTAATTATTTAGTCTTGATCACATATTTTTCTTTACATGCATGCTTTAAAAAAAATTAATCCTATTCCAAGAAAGAAAGAAAAATCATAAATTCGATCATAATCTTCTTATATGTACGATGCAAACATAGAACACGCCTAAAATCATCCAAAGTGCAGCTAATATTATTGATTTCTTTGGATAACTCAAACTTTTAATTGATGATCAATCATATTCGCACAATATGTATTGTACGTGTTAAATTGAATGTTGGTGGATTACACAATGCAAGAATTCGTATTTTTAGTACTACTAATGGACTTTCATTCTAGCTAGAGACATATGATTAGCCATAACCATATGAATCATAGAGTAATGTAATTTTGATCCAAATTAATCTTTTATTTTTTATTTTTTGAGAATTCCCAAAGATAAATTTCAACATTGGACCCAAAATAAACAAACTTTCATTAAAACCCAAGCCCATCCATTCAACCGGGTCTAACCGCACCCGCCATATAAACACCAAACACAAACCCTACAAAAACCCTCACTGAGTGACTAGTCCTCTCTCTCTCTCTCCCCTTCTACCGTTTTCTATGGGAACACCTTTCCTTCCCTTTACTTGCTCCTCAACTTGCAATGCAATATTTTCTTGCTCTTCAAGACAGCATTTCCCCCAATAAACCTCTCTAAAACCCTCCTTATAGTTTTCCAATAAAAACAAGAGGTACATACAGTAGAAGAACAGAAATGGCGAGGACATATGCACTAGGGCTTATCACAGCCGCAGCTGCCTCCTTATCAACGCCCAAGTGTGCTTATGCAGACGGCCCTTTCAGCTTCTCCCCCTTCTCTTCTCCTTCTCCCAATGCTCCCCAACCTCCTTCTCCCGTGCAATCGGCGCCGTCCAAATCACCGGCGGATGCCGAGCCTCCTCCTCCCCCGAAGGTTCGCAATGATTACCCGAGGACAACTTCGGCCGGGTTCGATCCCGACCCGTTGGAGCGCGGTGCCAAGTATGCCAAAGATATCAGCAACTCTAAGGATGCCAAAAAGGTTCGCAATTTAGGGGTTTTGTGAACATGTGTTTTTGTTTGTTTGATGCATCTGATGTAATTCCAGTTCCTGTGGATGTTCAATGAATTCATTATGATGGATGCAAGTTTATACAAGGGTGCTGCAGATTGTGCGGTTACTTGTAGTTTTTTTTTGCTCTCTTTTATGCTGGATTTGGGGATTTATGTACTTCTTTTATTGATGGGTTCTTTTGTTACTCTGTCACCTCGAAACGATTTAGATTTTGTTATTGATTTCTAGCATATTGTCCCCTAGTTCATATCTAAATTCAATCAGTCTGGATATAGCAAAAAGTCCTATAACAAAAATATTCCAAAGGGGGTACTATCTATATGTCTATTTCATTTTGTACTTTATAATTATTTGTACTTTAAAAAGTAGCAACGTGAATGCAAACGTAATTGCGTCAAGCAGACTTCTTGTTTAATTGCTATGCGTGAATTGATGTGGATTTGTAGGGAACCAATTGTTTCTCTTTTTGGTATAGATATTCGAAGTCCTGAAGAAGCAAGAAGAGACAAGGCAGGTTGAGTTGTCTGCGAAGGCGGCAGAGTTCAAGGCAATGCAAGCCCAGGCTGAAACCGTAAGTTTGTGTTATTATATCCCCTGGCTCTGCTTTTAGATGAATTTCATCTCCTCTAGGTCAGTAAAATTAGAGAGTGTACTGAAGTCATCTATTTCATTACCTGACAGGAGAGGCAAAGGGTCATCTATGATGAGCAGAAGAAACTAGCTCAGCATCAAGCGCAAACAAAATCTCAAATGGCTCGCTATGAGGATGAATTGAAAAGGAAGAGGATGCAGGCATGCAACCTTTAACCTTTTGGGATGTCATACTGAAGTTGTTTATAGAAAAAAAAAATTTTTAATTTCATTCTGTTGATGTTACTGTAGGCAGAGAATGAATACCACAGAGATAGGAATAGAGAGCTTGTAAAAATGCAAGAAGAATCATCTATCAGGCAGGAGCAAGCTCGTCGGGCGACAGAAGAACAAATCCAAGCACAACGTCGCCAGACAGAGCGGGAAAAGGCTGAGATAGAACGTGAAACTATCAGAGTGAGGGCCATTGCAGAAGCAGAAGGGAGAGCACATGAAGCAAAACTAGCTGAAGATGTTAACAGGCGAATACTAGTAGACCGGGCAAATGCGGAGAGAGAGAAATGGGTTGCTGCCATAAATACAACCTTTGATCATATTGGAGGTACTGTATCTTGTTTTCTTACTTTGCATTTTATGCGGCCATATATTGAATAGAAAGATAAACGGAGATGCCTTGTCACTTTATCTCAAGTGATGTTCTTTATGGTAGTTTTTTTTTTTTTTTAAACCTATTTGGATTTGAACTGAGCCTTGTTGGCATCTCATTTATCTTCTGCCCGGACACAAAAAATAAAATATTTAGTTATAGTATCATACATTGTAATGGAAGTATCACTCATGTTAGTGTGCCTTTCGGTTGAATTTCTTCCAACCAAAAAGGATTTCTTTCTCCCAACAACCAAAATCGGAAGTTGGAACTAGTGCAATTTAGAATATTTTGACTGTTTTTAAATTGCTGATGCAGAATTAGCCATCTTTTGCAGGGGGATTAAAAGCCATTCTGACGGATCAGAATAAATTAGTTGTTGCTGTTGGGGGAGTGACAGCTCTAGCTGCAGGGGTTTACACAACAAGGTATGTGTTAATTTTAAAGATTTTCAATATTCTTCATATTTTTTTTCTATGTCTGGGACTCTGGGCTTGCCTTTGAAAGACTGGGGATTTATTTGGTGCTTTCCATTTTCTTGGTGTATCTTGTCTCAAGTTACTTGGTAATTTTCGTTTGTTTTCCCTGCTAAAAAGTAGAAATGTTTTCGGGCGTTTGACTCTGAGACCAAGTCTTTAGGACTCTTTAGGACTTGAACCACTAGTACAGTTAAATCCTAAGTTAATGCGAAATGATATGTCCTAGCATTTTGTTTGTTTGTTTTTTTCCCTCCCCCATTTAATATTTGAGCTCTACTGACATTGAAAATCATAACAGTTTATGCCTTCTTCAAAGTCACTTGTCTGTTCCTATTCATTACTTTGTCATTTGCTCCTACAAAGCTATAGCTTATGTAGGTCTCTTTGTCCAATGCAGAGAAGGTGCAAAGGTGATATGGAGCTATGTGGACAGAATATTGGGACAACCATCCCTTATCAGAGAGTCATCTAAAGGGAAATACCCTTGGTCAGGCTTATTCTCACGTTCCCCGTCTACGAAGAATGGGAAACCCTTTGGTGATGTTATTTTGCACCCTTCTCTTCAGAAAAGAATAGAACATTTGGCTGGTGCAACTGCCAATACAAAATCTCATCAGGCTCCCTTCAGAAATATGCTCTTCTATGGTCCTCCCGGAACAGGGAAAACAATGGCTGCTAGAGAGATGGCTCGTAAATCTGTATGAAGTCTGATATTTATGCCCATTGTTTGTTTAAATTAGTTGTATATTCAGCTTTGATACCTAAGATGTTGGTGTATGACTCATTTGGCAAACTAGATTTCTGCTCTTAACAAGAAATGAAAATTGTGTGAATATACAGACTTAGGAACTTTGATCTTGATGTGCTTTTATTTATTTATGTTCTTATAGTGTGCTAAGTTGATTTTTCATATTATGGCTTTAGCTGTTTTTATCTTGTATAGAAAATTTTGAATGAATAGATGGGCATTTGTTTCATGTTATGGTAGCTGGTTCCACATGCTATCATGTTATACTGAGATGGTTTTTGATCTGCCAGCTTTTGATTGATTATTGCCATTCTTATCATAATCTTCACTCAATTTTTCCCCCGATGTTTTCTTCAGGGATTGGATTACGCACTCATGACGGGAGGAGATGTTGCTCCACTTGGACCGCAGGCTGTTACCAAGATACACGAGTTATTTGATTGGGCTAAAAAATCACGGAGGGGTTTGTTGCTTTTCATTGATGAAGCCGATGCATTTTTGTGCGAGTAAGACATCCAATTTATAGGCGTGAATGAAATAATTGTAGTATTGTAGATGAGAAAGGCAACTGATTTTTTTGAATGTGTTAAATGAACTTGCAGGCGGAACAAAACCTATATGAGTGAAGCTCAAAGAAGTGCACTCAATGCTCTCCTATTCCGCACTGGTGACCAGTCCAAGGACATAGTCCTTGCCCTTGCCACAAACCGTCCCGGTGATCTTGATTCAGCTGTGTCAGATCGTATTGATGAAGTGCTCGAATTCCCCTTGCCTGGGGAAGATGAACGTTTTAAGCTGCTAAAGTTGTATCTGGACAAGTACATAGCTAAGGCCGACTCGGGAAAACCAGGATGGTTCCGTAACTTGTTCAAAAGACAACAGCAGAAGATAGAAATGAAAGGGTTGACTGATGATATGTTGAGAGAAGCAGCGGCTAAGACTGAGGGATTTTCTGGGAGAGAAATAGCAAAAATGATGGCAAGCGTCCAAGCTGCTGTATATGGGAGTGAGAATTGTGTGCTTGATCCAACCCTATTTCGTGAAGTTGTAGACTACAAAGTCGCTGAGCACCAACAGAGAAGACGAATGGCAGCTGGAGAAAAAATGTAATGCTCCATTAAGTTGAGTTCTACCATTAATTATCGGGCAGTTTTCTTTCAATTGAGTAAGTGGTTAGAGCTAGAGAAATGCCGACTGACATCCACTAAACCTGCCCCTTTTTTTAAATGGCCTTTCAAATTTTGTGCATTAGCGCATGAGTTTTATTCATCATCTGCCCCCAATTACTGGAAGGGTTTTTGGTATTTTTCTTACAGAAATTTAGTGCTGATTATTTTTTCTTTTTTGGGCTCAATGCTGATATAATCTTCTCGGTTAGATTATTTATGCGTATTTCTCGAGTTGTATTGCTTCAGGAGTGCTGGTATTAATTAATAAATTTCGAGAATAAATATCAAAATTTTAGCTCTCAAAACTCGAGCATTCATTGTAATTACTGAACTACTTTTTCTGTTCTATTTCCATCATTTCAAATTGAACTGAAGAGAAACGCACATGTAAGTTCATGAAAACTTATAATGAAGGCTGCCTGCTAACAATGAGGAAAAGAAGAAGAAACTCGACTAGTAACCGTTGGCAACAAACGACCGTTCAGATTGAAATAAGACCGCTGGACAAAGCATGAACACCCCAAAAAAGACCAACGACCTCATCATACATTTCTCAGATCAGGTAACAAAGATGGAAAATGAAAAACAATATCCATTCACGTCTGAAGAACAACACAACCGGCATAATCAACTCCTTATTTCACTGATTACTGAAGCACATGAAAGTATATCATTACAAATTGAACTTGTTTATCAAATTGTTTCAATGAAGGACCGCCATGGAACTTGCTGAGGGCGTTGCTGAACTATCACTACCATGTTTCTAGTGGTGGTGATCCTGCACATAGCGAAGACCGCAATACTTGCAGATAGCTGGCTCAGGAAGGTCGAGGCATATGAATTCAATTGGGTGCCCAAGTGCGGGATTGGTGTCTGCAATCAATAAAAGTTTTACCCCAAATAAATTGTAGCCTTATCCAGAAAGTTTATCTAATTGATCTTGCAGTATACTTCATAAAGTAGCTTCTCGCATGGTAAATCAAAATGAAATAAGGAAAGCATCAGAAAAAATCACCTCCTTCACATGCAACAATCCTGCCCTCAACCTTGATGGGTGGAACTTCGTTGATCAACTCCATTGGAGACTTCTTGCTTGTATCCTATTAATAAGGGAGACATAAAGAGCTTCATTGAAGAGAATCAAATGCAGATAGGAAAATAATTGGGCCGAAAAGCGTGTGGAAGGGACAAATCAGCTTATTCTCTAAGACAAAACTGTCATTGCTCTAAAGTTAAGCCAGCTATTGAACACCATTTTAAGCAACATAAGGTCTTCACTGGAAAGAAAAGCTCGGAACTTCACCAATAGGCAACATTTCATTCAAATGCAGGATAACTAGAACACTGTAACATTTTTTTCAATGAAGTCTAGTTGGCTTATGCTGCTGAAACCCTGTGTTTATTTCATTTGCAGGTTGTCCACTGGTGGTCTATTATTCCCTCCAAAGCTTTTTGCCAACCAAATATCTCCATAATAGCATTCAAAAAGAATCGAATTCTATGGTGCAAGGAATAGCTGAAAATGTGATGAATGCTAACTATCTAGCACAGATACATTTAAAAATGGGGGCCGATTCGTATTAGGCAGAATATCACTGGTTTATGCATCTGACTAAAGATAAATTATTCTATGCAAAGTACAACATATTCCCAGAGTTCGATTAAGAACCAGAAAAACCAAATATTACTGAACAAAATCGATATCTTTATCATCTAATTGCAGATTCTCACCCACAAACTGCAGGATTGAATTCCAAAAGCGAAATATAGATCCCCGTAGTAGATAAAATGTAAATCATTGCACCACTTAACGAAAACATCAAACAATTGGGTTAGCTTAGAAAGGAACCTGCATCCATTTGGCGGTGTGGTTGCTGATTTGACTCCTAACGAGGCAGAAATTTCTGGTTCCCGTCGATCCCAAAACGGACGATTTGATTAGGGATTTCACTAGACTCGACGCCATTGCTGATTGCTCACAAACTCGAGCAGACGCAGAAGGACCAAAAGAAACTGGAAGAGGCTTAAAAGGCCCAAGTTACTGAAACTAAACGACACGGCGTTTTTATACGGTAAGTCGTTTATTGAATGCGTCAATCTGTATTCAAAGTCTCTCCCTCTCGCGTTGCCATTAACATCAACAACATATGATCTCATTACAACGTCTTATGATTAAGCTTTGTAGAATCCAAGCCCCCAAAACCACCAGAATTTCAGACCTTCTCAACCGAAGCTTGACTGTAAATGTGGATGTACAATCTCCAACTAGCCCAGACCCAGAAACAGTAGCAACCCAGTTGTCAAATTGCAGTTGTTTATCAGAATTAAACCAAATTTATGCCCATATTATCAGAACCCAATTCCTACATGTCTACCCCACCCCATTTCACTGGAACAATATCATGAGGTCATACACCAGACGAGATGCTCCCACCAAGTCACTGTTTGTTTACGTTGCTATGTCTCGCGCTGGTGTTTTGCCCGACTGTTACACCGTCCCCATTGTTTTAAAAGCCCTGTGTCAGCTTTTTGCTGTAGAGATCGGTAGGCAGCTTCATTCTGTTGCTGTGAGGATTGGGCTTGACTCCAATGAGTACTGTGAGAGTGGGTTTATAAATTTGTATTCCAAGGCGGGAGAGTTTGAAAATGCACGGAACGTGTTCGATCAAAATCCTGAGAGAAAGCTGGGTTCTTGGAATGCCATCATTGGAGGGCTTTCTCAAGGCGGGCGTGCCAGGGAAGCCATAGACATGTTTATAGAGCTCAGGAAGTGTGGGTTTCTGCCGGATGATGTCACCATGGTTAGCGTCACATCAGCTTGTGGTAGTCTAGGTGACTTAGATTTGGCTCTTCAATTGCATAAATGTGTTTATCAAGCTGAAACCATCGCGGATAAATCGGATATCTTGATGTTGAATTCGCTTATAGATATGTATGGGAAATGTGGGAGAATGGACTTGTCTTATAGGGTGTTTTCAAGGATGGAGCAACAAAATGTGTCGTCTTGGACATCTATGATTGTGGGTTATGGGATGCATGGACATGTGAATGAAGCCCTCGAATGCTTTAGAATCATGAGAGAGGCGGGAGTGAGGCCTAATCATGTGACTTTTGTTGGGGTGCTCAGTGCATGTGTTCATGGGGGGACAGTGCAAGAGGGAAGATACTACTTTGAAATGATGAAGAAGGTATATGGGATAAACCCTCGCTTGCAGCATTATGGATGCATGGTGGATCTTCTTGGCAGAGCGGGATTGCTTGAGGAGGCGAAGAAAATGGTGGAGGATATGCCGATGAGAGCAAATTCGGCAGTCTGGGGCTGCCTGATGGGAGCCTGTGAGAAATATGGGAATGTGAAGATGGGGGAGTGGGTGGCTAAGCATTTGCAAGAATTAGAGCCATGGAATGATGGGGCTTTTGTGGTTTTATCTAATATCTATGCCAGTAGAGGTTTATGGAAAGAGGTTGAGAGGGTAAGACGGATTATGCACCAGAGAAAACTCACCAAGGTTCCTGGTTATAGCTTGGCCGGAAGTGCAGATTGAGATTCCTGTATCGTTTCAGCATATTACAATGAGCTTGGCATTTGGTATGAACGATCTAATAAAAATGCCAATCTTTTTGGTTCCCATTCAGAGTTGTTTATTCATTATACAAAATTATGCAAAGTGCAAAGAGAAACAGATGCAAACCTTTCCAAATGTAGCAAGACAAAAGCTGCAATATCCCATTGGAACAGTATAACTAAGAATTGAAATACGATCAAAAGTTTTCGATAATCATTTACAAACATATTTGATTTCGTTCAACACCAAAGCATGCTGTACATGTTCCCTACTCGACTAGGCTGCTACAACTACTACTTTCAACAACTGTGGTTTTGTTAAGATCAAGTACAATATGTCCCAATTGAATACAAACTTTTGTTCAATCTACTAAATCAAGCTTGATGTCCGCAGCAGGAACAATCAATGTTGTGATCTATTCCTAAAGCAATGTTCATATCAGACATGAAGGATGCTAACTGCTAACTAATAACTAATGCCGAACTAAGTTACACTTCCGTATCCATTGGTCATGATTCATCATTTGTGGCAACAGACACCCTCCATCTGACAGTCAATGGCCCTTCCAGCACGATTCCAAGCCCTGATCATTAACTACAAGCAATTCATGTTCAAGAATCTATCCAGCCACCAACCTCAAGTCTTAAACAACTGATATACAGCTTTCTCCCACTCAATCAAAGCAGGACTAGAAATTGAAGTTTACCATCCGATTACTGTTAGTATGCAAGGTTGTATTGCTTGTTGGTCTTCTGCATATATATCTCCTGATATACCAGAGGCATGCTTCAGTTCGTCAGTTCATCATTGACGTATACTAGGGATTATTTCAATCCCTCTGACGGAACCCACACAACAGCCCATCACTAAATCAGTTCTGCAACATTGGCGGGGATTTTAGCTTGGATCCAATTTCTAGGTTCTCCAGAAATGAAATTCCCATACTACTCATGGAATGCAAAACACTATCAGCTTTTACTTCCATTCCTACAGATCTGTAAAAATGCACAGCTGCACTCAAAATAAACCTGTCGGCCTTTATAGACTCACTTATCTGTTCAAAAAACTTGATGCCTTCTTCCACATGTCCGTAGTCCATGTAACCTCGCAGCATAGTCCCATAACATGCCACATCTGGGTTTAAACCTGCTGCCAGTAGTTCCTCATAAATTCTTTCTGCTTCCCCTATCAATCCCATTTTGGCAAAAGCAGAGAGTACGAGGTTAAAATGTGAACATGAAGGATAGACACCGTTTTTCTGCATAGAATTAATGGTTTCCTCTGCTTCTGAGTATTTCAAACTCTCTGTGTAAGCTCGAATTAAGGATAGGTAGGTGAACGAGTCAGGTGACCAACCATCTTGCTTCATGGCTTTGAATAATTCCTCCGCTTCTTGATAAAGTCCTCCAGTAGCATATACATTCATCATCATATTGTAACTTACCTGTAATGTGAAAAACATTTTCGAACAATTACAGAGTAAAAATAAGATTTATACTATAATCATAGATAGATATGTCTAGTATCTATTATATCCCCTTTTAACATAATCTCACAGGTTATACCATCCCAGGTTTTATCCCTTCCCGCATTTTGGCAAAGAGCATGGAAGCTTCATGCCTTTTGCCTACAAAGAAAAACATATTGAAGTTAGGGAGATCCAATTACAAGCAATCAAGAAATCTGAAATCTGGAGAGTCTACAAGACCCACTGAAACGAAAAGAAGTAACCATGGCATGTACGGTTATAAATGCAAATAAAAAACAGTAAATGCTAAGTACAGCATTCACTACTTAAAAGTACGATCAACTTATTCAGCACAAATCTAACTGTATAAACCCTCCAAAAGGGCCAAATATCAGATACAAAAATGCTTCACACAGTCATAGAAGTTTTTTGTTAGCATGATTGCATGAACAAAGCCAACATAGTAAAACTGACAACATATGAATACAAGTGCAACAATTTTTTGTTTTGTTTTGTGAATGGAGATGTATTTAGCACAATACCAGCTTTCCCATAGTAGCTAATCAGATTCATATATGCCTTTTCATCCAGAGACAAACCCAAGCTACGAGCTGTATTGAACATCTCCACAGCTTTATCCAGCTTTCTACCCCGTCCATAAACACTGCAACAATGGTTCAGATATACGAGCATAATTTAATACATCTTTGCATTTTGAAGTGGCATGGGGGAGGGGGAGCGGGGGCCTAAGTTATCTCACAAGAAGAAAAACTATACCAGGCCATTACCTGATCATGGTGTTATATGTCTGAATTGATGGAGTAACCCCCTCAGAAAGCATGCACTCATAGACACTGGAAGCAAAATGCAATCTACCTGCATCATCAAACTTAACAAGTTAGTACAACCTTTCATCTACGCAAGTGTATTCAGTAGATAATTGAAGTGGCCATATTAACCTGCTTCCAGCATAGCCTTAATGAACGTATTGTATGCCACAGTATCGAGCTCCAAGCGGTGTTCAAGGCTTTGGCGGATGACATTCTCTGCTTCTTTATGTTTTCCTGGATATTATATATTCTAATTAAATCAACACTGGTGCAAGGAAAATTACGTAGTAAATTTCAAGTATCAACATCTACATAGTTAAAACTTTAGTGAAAAATAATACTTTTGATAGGATGGTGAAAAATAATAATGAAACAGGCAATAATTGGTAGCTCTGTTTTCTGATAACTTATTATCCTTAAGTGTGATTAAGTTGTCCAAATTCATACCACTATGAGTTAAAGCATTGACAACTATGCTGATGGCAACAGCATCCAGATCATGCCCTTCTTCTGTAAGCTGTTTGTAAAGGAAGTATGCCTCCTCTGATTTACCACATTTGGCATAAGCATCAAGCATTGAGTTACATAGTAACTTTTTAGCTAGAGGTGAATCTGCAAATGCTGTAAAAATTTCTTGGGCCTTTGTCAGCTTGCGTTTCTTTCCATACAAACTAATCAAAGAAGAAATTGTTGCATTATCTACTCTGCAGCCAAGCTTGAGTAATTGATTGATACGAATTTCTGCTTTATATGCATCACCTGCATCAAAATTGATGTCAAACTTGTTCAATTTCTTGAAAGGCACGATTTAAGAATATCAAAAGAAATTTACTCAGAAGCGACGTGCTTCTTAAGCGTAATGCTTTACTAAAAAAGCGGGTTAACATGTTAGTTTCTTACCTTCTCTAATAATGTTCCTAATAAGCTGGTTAGCAGTTGATAAGCTACCAGAAGTCTCAAGCAACAAAGCTACAACTTTTTCTGTCTTACTGATATTGCCATTTGCTAGATAGAGACTGAGCACCAATCCAAGGGCCACACTGTCAGGCTGGAAAAAGGTCGCAAGTTTACCTTCAAGTTGTTGATCTTCCTTGTGTTCATACATAGCCCTAGAAATTGTTTGGATGAATCTACTATCTTTGAATAATCGACTTGTACCCAGCTCTTCTATCAATTGTTCAGTATCTCTAAGCATTCCCTCCTTGCAATATACACTCGTAACTGTTCTGCAAAGCTCCTCGTCAAAATCTACACGGTCTCTTCTTATCTGGGCAATAAAGTCCTTGGCCTTTTCCATTAAGTTTAGTCTTATATACAAATTGAGCATATCATTACAAGAACCTGCATCAGGGAGTCCAGTCTTGGATAGAGCCTGGAATGTTACCTCAGCAGAACTTAGATCTTCCTTCATAACATAACACTGCAATAAGACAATATAAGCAAACCTTGAGAGCCAAATGTTGTTTCTAGACTTCATTAGTTCAATAACTTCCAAAGCTTTGTCATAATTCCCTGAATTGAGATTGACTTGTGCCATTGCTAAATATGTTTTCTCATCACTAAGTAGACCCAGCTGCTCCATCTCTTTAAATGTTGTCCGAGCATCCTCATAAAGACCGAGTTTTCCATATACTCTAATGAGCAAACCATAGATGACTTCATCAGCAGCAATTTTCTTTTTCTCCATTTCTGAAAAGAGAGAAAGGGCTTTAGAATAATCCTCCTTCTTGTAATACAAAGTCAGCAATGAAGCGCAGGTGTAGTTGCTCGGAACTATTCTCCTAGATCTCATGTCTTCATACAATCTTAGTGCTTGGTCATAGTCGCCATTTTTGGTGCTTAAACTGATGAGCAAACTATAAGTTGCCTCCTCGGGAACAAATCCGCCATTCTTTGACTCCTCAAAACTCTTGAGAGCCTCCTCAATGAGG
This sequence comes from Rubus idaeus, assembly GCA_030142095.1. Classification (NCBI taxonomy): domain Eukaryota; kingdom Viridiplantae; phylum Streptophyta; class Magnoliopsida; order Rosales; family Rosaceae; genus Rubus; species Rubus idaeus. The sequence goes on from CM057971.1 coordinate 247,832, forward strand.
CCTTGTTTGACAAGTGAGGTAATTACTACTGTGTAAGTAAATTTATTAGGTACCACTCCCTCCCCTACCATCTGTCTCCAAACTTGCACGACTTTTTCGTGGAGTGATTTCTTCTGCAAGGAGGACAACATGAAATTGTAAACTGCAACAGAAAGGAGAATCCCCCTTTGTTGCACAGCTGAATAAAATGCCAGCATAGCCTTGTCGCGGCCCCATCTGGCATATGTGCACAGCATGGTGCCACAAGCAACTTCATCAGGTTCACATCCAGCTTCGAGCATCTCCAAGAAGGTCTGCTCAGCTAGCTTGATCTTCCCAATTTGCCCATATGTGCGTACAACTATGGTGTACACAATAACACTTGGGCGGTAGCTTAACTGTTTAATCACACAGATATGGTCTACCATTTCATTACACAAAAACCCGAAATGAAAATGAAATACTAACCACACTAGCAAAACTCAATAAATTGGAAGAAAAATCTGACCTGCAATTTCATCCAAGAGAACAAATCCCTGACTTGCCTCCAGCCCTTCTGTTCTTTGAGCACCACACACATTTCTCGGAAGCTGAGCTTCCCAACAAAGGACGACATGACCGTTCTCATGTCGTACTCTCCCTCGGCCTTCTCGGAGAGAGCCCTGACTCGCTTGATGGCAGCCACCACGTGGCGGCCGTAGAGGTGGCCGTTCCTGTCGTCTTGCAAATAGCGGACCATCTGTTCCGGTGTCCTCTTGATCCACTTTGGGGTCTGGGCGTGTGGGCCCTGGTTCCGGCGCAAGGCGCTCAGGTACTGGGCCTTGGACTTGATTATGCGGCGAGCGTTGTCGTCGGAGAGCGGATTCTTGGGGTGCTTGGACTTAGGTTTGGGCCGGTCGGGGTTTCCGTCGCTGAGAGACCAGGGGTCTGGGGTCACGGAGGAGCGGACGCTGAAGCGGATGCGAATCTTAGGTTTTGTTGAGGGAGACGCAGTGGTCAGTGGACTAGTACACAGGAAAGAGGAGCTGAAATGGAGTCGCTCCATTTCAGTTTTCGCGGGAAAGCCACGAGAGAAAGACCGAGATAGACCCACTTCAGTAACAGCCGGAGGGAAGGGATAATATATAATTAATTAATTCATTTATTAATTTCTCTTTTGTTTGTTACTCTGTACATAGATTGTAGTTCACCAGGACGACACAATAGAACAGCACAGCTCTTTGTAATTTATCGAAACGAACTCTGGTAACAAAGAACAGCTTCATATTATTATCAAACAATAAGCGGCTAGTAAACAATGGGAAACTGGCATAAATGCAATACGGCATACACAGAAACTGTCGACGGTCGAATTAATTCTATGATTCTATTTGTAGTTGGACAATCCTCTACAGACTACATATCGAACTTTGATTTCTAGTACAAAGCTGGCCCTAAAAACAGCATAAACAAAAAGAATTGGAAACAAATTACAATAGCACACAGGAGGCCACAGCCAACCCTCCCAGCCAGGTATCAAAGCAAATAACTCATCTGCTGTAACCTAAACTACATCCAAATTACTACCAAATCTAATGAGATCACAGACGGACCTATTCGCTTCCTGCAACTTACTCTCCACAATATACAGATGCTAATATCATTGCCCATGGCCTGATAAATATAAGCTTGCAATTGTTTATCAATGCTCATGCTTGACACGCGCTTTTAGTATTCCCGGAAGAGGTGGTGAGGTGGGAGGCCTCACAGGTGTGTTCACCATTGGAGGCAGAGGGATCTGTGGAGGCATCGGTTGTTGATACATGGCTGACATGCTTGACCCTTCTCCTCCATCTGCAACGTAGTTTTGTGTCATGCCATCACCCTGCGGCCTTTCACAGAATTTCATTGCCTTCAAGACATAATTATCATCATGGAGCTCAAATGGGGTGCTGCAAAAAGAAAACCAATTATAATTAAACGATCATAAAAGATTGAATATAATAGTTTATGCAATAGCTTAATGCTGCTGAGTGCTGACTTATCATTATGCAGTGTTGATCCCATTAACCTAATTTTAGAAGTAAATTGCTGGTGAAAATTGACAACTATCGGTAGATTTTCAACAGACTATGTTCTTCAGATGTTACCACCCAAATATAATGTCATTATGTTCCTGATAACATATATAAACAAGCCCTTACCTATTGAAGTCAAAATGCACCAGTTGCATATCCTCTGATATTTCCACCTCAACAGTTGCATGAGGGCGAGTCTAGCATCCATAAGTCAGGGTTAATAAGAAAAAGAAAAGAAACAATAAGAGGCAGGATAAAGCAACTAGACTATCTATGGAAAAACAGAAATAAGACCATAAGGCACTTCACAGGAGGTCTTTTTTTATATGTAGGAACAAGTTTGTACCCTTATTTAAGTTATTTTGTCATAAATTTCAATATACTTTCTTTCTAATCTATTCTCAGAATGCAAAGAGTGATACAAGGGAAATATTGAGAAGAAAACTTACCTGCACAAGAATGAAAGGTAAAGACACGCCCCCACTGGGAGCATCTCCAGAGCAGTATAATTGCTCATTTCGTTGTATCAGGTTTTGAAGACCTACATACTGATACAAGAGATAAGAAGTCAGTGTGTGCAGACCTAGTATCATGTTCAGACCTTTTTTTCCTGAAGGATACTAAAACAATTACAGATGTCATCCAAGCAAGAGGAAAAAATTTAAACTGTGCTAAAGTTACGAAGCATGAGAGAATAGATAATAGCTATTCATACTTGTTCCTCTAGTTCTTGCAGATAGATAGCTTTCTTTTCAATCCTACTCCTTAGTCCTAGGCGCTCCGTCTGCATGAAGTACACGTAATGAGTTGTATAAGCTCAATTCTGATCAATGAAAAACAACAGATAAATTCCATTTGATACCCAAGACACGAAATAGAGACTCTGGAATCAAACCTTTAGTTCTTCAATATCATTCAGGCTGGTACGAGGGAGACCCTTCCATTGTATTTCCTTTTTATCCTTCGATATAATATCCATTGCCATAAGAACATTGAGGGCATCATATACCCTTCGCCTGATGTTCTTCTCATCATATTGTTGCTGTCAAATAAGATTATACAAAAGAATTACATTAGCACATTCCATTCAACTTTTTCCAATATGATTGCAGCTATAACACAGATGGAAAACAGATCCATCAGCCTGGTGCCAAACCTGATCAGGGGATGTAACGCCATTGATAGGGTCAGAAAACTCCGCCACTAGTTCATCTGCAACCTGGAAAGTACTCCTAATTCTTAGATTTAGGACGACATTCATACAAATTAATTTATAATCTAGAAAAATGAACAACTATAGGCACTTGAATACAAAAAAAGTAATCAAGAAGGTCCAAAAGAGCAGTTTTACAAGTGGATCTTGACAAAATGTAGTTTTATGATCTGTTACATTTCAAATGACATTGGAACACTCACTAAGTATTATGCCCATAAGTGCTGACAAATGAGTTCCCATGCTCCACCAACTTTCTTACTATTATTCCCTAAAAGGTATTTAATGAATTACCTTGTCCACAAAATCATCACGATAAGTGTTCTCCCCTTTAAATGCAGTTGGATTTTAACCTCTAGTGTGGCCAGCCCCATCAACATTTAGTAAGCTCAAAATTACATACCCTCCTTAGCAACAAGTCATGCCTTTGAACCCAAGAACTTAGAAATACAGCTCAAAAAGGACGTTTTCACCTTTAAAACTACCAAGGACTACCACAGATAATCAGTAGAGGAAACTACTAGAAGCACAAGCCTGCGAGTCACCTTTCTTTAATACTTGATGAAATATGATATTGGCACTCAAATTAGTCGAGTACCAATCCTCAATGCATGCTAGATAATCACACTTCAGTAACAATTTAAATCAAGATACAGATGAACTCTACTAATTTTCAAGACGAACAAGGTGGAATTGTCAAACACCAATGAAATCTGACTTTACTCCATAGGCATCCACATTCAAACATCAATTTTTTTTAGTGCAAAGAAATGCCTCCTGATATAATGAATCGACTATTTATAAAATAGGAGTACAGAGCATTTGGAATAAGAAAAGTAAACCCAAATACTAAAAATGACTTGAGAAACCACCTAACCTCATTATAAGTGGTTCTGCCCTTGCTCTCCACTTTCTCGCACACTGAACACCAGCAACAAAGAATCAAAACAAAATCAGAAAGAGGAAGTGTAGGCATGAACTAAAATACAAAAATGTCCAACAATGTCCATCACAGAGAGCACAACACTAAAGATAAGTAGGTTGGGCATGGGAAATGCCAAGACTAGGCATCTAACAACCTATTATGTAGAAGGAATATGCAATGTTCATTTCCGCACATTTAATAGGTTGCTGAGATAGACCACTACTTTTGAAAGGCAAAAATACAATGTAAAGGGAAATAAGACAGACAGAGATGAATCAAACACCTTTCATGCTAAATTGGCGCAGTCCTCTTCCATTCTTATCGCCTCCTGCAGCCCGTTGACCTCTCTTCTTCTTCTTGCTGCAGTGATAAGTTTAAACCAATAAGACAACTAAAGAATTGCTAAGGGAGAATAATGACCGATTCTTTTCCGTTAGAATCCTCAAAACAAAACTGTGCACGATTATGATTAAAAAGTTTCAGGTAAACCGTAATTCAGTAGCATAGAGCAGTGTTAACTGAATCTATAGGTGCGTAAGCCAATCAAGATTAAGAATGTTCAACTACTAGTGGTGCCTAAGCCGATTAAGATTGAGAAGGACGATGTGCACATAAACAAAGGATTGAGAAGGTGGAAATGCACATAAACATAAACATAAACAGAGGATTCAAATGAAATACACGCACAATTTTAATGACAAATTAGAAAAATCATATCTTTATAGCAATAATATAATCTGATACTGTTTTCAGTGCCCTAGGCGCAGAAGCAGCAGAAAGCGAAAACCAAAAGTAGCAAAATAGGGCAATAAGTAAAATAGGGCAGCCATGGGAGGCATTAGGCTCACCCAACGGAGCCAGCATCGTCGCCGTTAATGTCGGGATGGTTCAATCTGACGGAAGTGTTGTCGCCGGCGGGTGTGGCCATGGTCTGCTCGCTGCGGCTAGATGGCGAGCCCACGCTACCGCTCATCGACACCGACTGACCACCGGGCATGTCCTCGTCTTCCTCAGCTCGGGACCTCGTCCCCATCGTATGCCACCAAATCAAAATTCAGCTCTAACAGCTTCTCGTCTAGAATTTACAATTCACAAAAATTGCCTCCTACAACTTGTTTTACCGCAACAAAACCAAAGTGAATTCAATCCAAGTCCTAGTCCTAAAGATACCCCCACTCGCCAAACCACATGCCCAACTACTATAAGTAACTAGCCTACGCGCGAGAAGCCTTTTCGCTTAATTTTTCCGAATTTTCTTCCGTTTTATTATATCATTTTTAAAATATTTTTGTGCATGCTAAAAACTTTCTTACTTAATTTTTCTGAATTTTCTTTCGTTTCTTATATTATTTTAAAAAATATTTTTGCATAACAACTATGAGGCTAGTACCAATGCAATGCACCATATTATTTGTGAATGAGATAAAAATATGAAATTTTTCATTCCTTTTTTTTTGTATTTATATTTTTTGTTTTGTTTTTTTTATCATAATAACCATGTTAAATTATATTCATGAATAATTTTTTTTATTCTGAAGGTTATTTGTGGCGATCAAAAAATTGGTGAAATCTTTGACACGAAACTACCTCTGGAGATCGTGTGTGCGTTTTTTTTGTTCTGTCGATATCTATTTATATTTTTATATTTGTTTTGGAAGTATTTTACATAACTAACCCTTCATGATATTTTTCATTTAAAACAAATTGTCTTTGACATGGGCATTTAAGAGAGTTTTATTTTTACATATTTATTTTTCTCTCTCTTTTCTTTTATTATTTTATTCCCTTTCACCATTCCTTAAGTCTCAGTTGAGTTCCTTAGAGAGAGTTGTCTCGTGCCCCTAGGTATTCTCTACCTACCCACATGTGTCGGTTTTCGGGTACATGTACCCTTATTTCGATATGGAATTAGAAATCCCCCCTTTTTCATTTTTTTACTTTTTCTATTTGATAAGTAGCCCTTCATGATATTTTTAAATTATCTTTCACATGGGCATTTTAGGGAGTTTTATTTTTGGTAAAACCTCATGCCTTCCTTTATTTTTGGTGAATATTTCTATATTTGTTTTGGATCTATTTTACATAACTACCCTTTCCTCATATTTTCCATTTAAGTCGAATGGTCTTTTTTGACATGGGCATTTTAGGGAGTTTACAAATTTGGTGATTTAAGTCAAATTGTCCTTTTTGTCCATGGAGTTTTAAAAATTGGTTTTGAGGGAGGTACACAGATAGATTTCCATCGGAAAAAAAAAGCTACTATAAAGTTTTTTTTTTATATCTTATTAGCAATTTATCCTCTAATAAAAAAAAAGATTTTGCCTTTAAAAAAAAACCTCGATTCTTAGTGAGTTAGTTCTGTGTATTTTCACTTGGTATTCGTAGATTAGAAAAGAATATATAAAATACTAAAAAAATGAAAAAAGAGAAAAAGAAAAAAGGAAAAAAAGTAACAAACCGATATTCTGGTACCAAAGTACCCGCGAGCCCAGAGCTTAATAGGTTGAGTTCTTATAACCAAAACGACAACGTATTATGGCAGGGTCATCCGTCATCCATAAATCCTATTGGCTGGTAAAAATCCTATACGACGTCGCTTCGGTCCCTTGTATCAGATCCCTCAACCTTGTTTCTGATTCCTGGGAGTTCCACATGGAATGGTGGAGTCTCTTTGAATTTTAGTGTTTGATGGTGAATTTTAAGTCCACCATTATGAAGGAGCCTCACCTGCTTGTTCTGATTTATAATCGATTAAGTCTACGTACAGTTAAGAGTTGAAGCATGCATGCTAATGCATGTTTACTGTTACTGAGTATGATCAAGTTTTCTTTTTCATTGGCACTCAGCCTGTTTGCTAATGCTGAATCTGAATCGATCTTTATCGGCTGATCGAGTACTATGGGCATTCAGGTAACTACGAACAGAGAAAAACAGATGTTGATGACTTGAACAATCTATATATGAATGCCACATATATATTATGATCATCAACTCCTTAATTGTGACATAACCTGACATATATATGGAAGTCAGAATTAGAAGACCAAGGTAGAAGAAAATATGGGAATTGGTGAAGAGCTCTCCGATTATTGCAGACAACAAACATACACTTGAGAGTTCTTGTATCTCTGCTCAAGGATAAAATGATGGTTCTGCCTTGGGCCATAGCCTAGTTTTGTTACTTGCTTTCACGCTGTTATCTCTGGTTTAGCCCTTTACAATCCAAGGTACTACAAGAAAAAATTAATGATAATTTACTCTATCTGTTGATTTCTGCTTTTCTTTTTTTTTTTTTACCTCCGGCCTGTTTATGTTTATGCAATTAGGGAGCCTCATAAAAAGGGAATTAGGCATCAACGACTGAGCCGCCTACCTTTTGTTTTGGCCGTAATCTTGTCCTCCTATTTCAATAGTCGGTGACTAATTGTGGGGAAATAAATCATTTTGGTTTGGCCATAATCTTTTTGTTTGATTCACCGGCTTTGGTCGTCTAGGACGTCTAATCAATACTTTATTGGTAATTGATACAGTAATCAATATGATATTAATACATTACGGTAATTAATGGTGGCAATTAATACCTTTGGATTGACATGTTACATAATCTCTCCACATTCAGAACTAAATTTAGTACAAACATTTTTTTAGTACAAACATTTGAGATTCCAAATATTTTCTTCCTTGTTTTTTTTGTCCATAATTAAGCTTTGCCGCTAATGACCGATCTTAAGCCTCGTTGTTTAACGGATTCGAGGCTTAAGAGTTAAGAACGGGAAAGTGCTACATTTCTCATATTTGGTAAGTACAAAGAAGTGAAAATAATTCCTCTTTGTACAAGGGAAAATAGGTGGGAAATTGAATCCCTCCATACTCCTTAGGAATTAATTTCTTTTCTAATTTCTCAACATTAATTACACACATTCAACATTTATTATACAATTTTTATGAATAAATTATTTCTATTGACAATTATAAATACCAATTAAATACCATTTATTTTTTAATTACTTTCATATTGTTACCAAACATTATGTAGTAGAATCTTATGAGAATTTCAGTTTCTCTTCCCTATAGAAAAAAGAATAAAAATTGATTTCATTTCGTTTCGTTTCGATTTGAAAGACAATGGGAACGAGCGATAACAGCATGGTCGAGCAGATTTCGAAGAAGATGGGAACGACCATGCAGATTTCGAAGAGCATGGTGGAGCAAAAGATGGAGGACGAGGACGAGGACTACGGTATCACTGTGTCATTCTTAAAGGAGGATCTCTGCAGTACGTTCCTGGATCCATCTCTTGTTCTTATATATTCTTGCTTTTGCTTTTGCGGTTTTGTTAATAACGTGGAAATTTACTTGGCAGTGGAAGAGAATTTACTGGGTATTAGTGTTAATATATAGATTTTGGCTTGACATTAGCCCAATCCTACTGTATCCAATTAGTGAGTGAGTACGTAGTGTCTTATACATATACATATATGAATCCTTTTCCTTTGCGCAGAGGAAGAGAATTTGTTCGAAATCTGGAAGGAAAAGGTGGGAGCGGTCTTTGAATCTCATGGCCTTTCATGCAAATTGAAATGGAATGAGGTATATATCCGAAATTAAATTAAATTAAAACCTAGCCTCTTATTGAAAAAATCGAAACTCTAATTTCTAATTATGGTATGTGGGCAGGGTAAGATGATTGTTAATGGAACAGAACGTACTCCGGACCGAGAGACGATACTCAAGGGTGCACGTGCTCTCTTCGTTCTCACATGGGGTCTCGGCACGCAATGGGTACTGTCATCCTTTGTCATTGTTTTCGTATCTAATATCACCTATCTATATGTTCAAAGTGATTCAAAGGTACTGATATTCCTTCATTCATGTTCTTCCAATGTAAGTCTCTCTCTTCGATCTAAGGCAACGACGCGTAATTAATACTTGTGCAGGATGAATGTTAGTCGCATATGCATTTAATTTACTAATTTACATCAGAACAACTTCATCTTAATGAAAAGCTCAAGTTCAATTTGTATTACTGTACGTTATATATTATTTAGCGTACGTTTTAACTCAAAAACTCCAGGGAACCTGATAAGCTGAAACTTGTTTGAACAATTTTTTCTATTAATTTTCTCATTTGAGTGTAATATTGCAGGTTGAGCCAGTACTGTCGGGCAGAATCTATAGTGATCTCATCGGGATTAGGAAACCAGATGGTGTGAGTGAGGTAGGCGCGCATATCATAAATTTCTGTCCATTTTCTTTCCTGTCAAACAATTAGGTTCAACTCTATGATTTATTATATTCAGAGTTTTTTTTCTGAGGTTTGATTTGTGACCTTTTAATGTTAAAATTGGAACATGTCGAATAAAGCTTTTGTTTGATGGTATCTTCTTTTGCCTCTGCTATTTTTATCTATTGTGTGCACTGTGCAGGAAGATTTTTCCCGCAAATATGATTGTTTCATAGCCAAATTTGATGACGAATTTGTGAGTTATTTTTTTTTATACCAAGATCATGGTATCTCAAAGGCTTCCTAAGCCCAAAAATTAATCCCTCCTAAATCATGCGAATATTGTTATAGATTTACTTTCTATTAGGTACAGTCGTTTATTCCAGTTCTAATTAATCTTTCACAATATGATGGGGGATGTAGGGACTAGCTGACAAATGGTCCTGCTGTGTTCTTTTTCATGTAAGAGTTATTTATTTACTAATGTATGCTTATAATCTATGGTCTTTTGATTTTTAATTTTGCTCTTAAATGAATAGGAATCACATGTTATCGTTTTGGCCGATTCATTAAAAGCAACAAGGGGAGTGAGGCAACTTGTGCGAAGATGCCTTGTCGGCAATGTTCCTTTCGACAAGGACTATTCCGATGTCTTATTCCTTGATATTTAAACTTACTCTCTGTTAACTTAAACTGCGTTTTATTAAAAATCAATGTAGTGGGTCTTCTACATTTCCCTTGCGCTGCTTTCTCCGTGACTTGAATCAATTTCCTAGTTTAAATCTTCTTATCCATTATTTTAAATCATCTGATTCTATGATTATTATTATTTTTAATCAAATTCTCAGAACCCTTGAACCAACTGAAAATATGTATATATAAATGATCAGATGATTTCGCATATGTTGGGGTTGACGTGAAGATTTTGCCTGACATTGCCCATTGCACCGTAGGCAGCGGGTTGCTGGCTGGGTGTTGCCGGCGGGCGCACTTTTTGGGTCTGACAATTGGTCCTACATTTCCTCTATCTAATTGTATGAACCCTAAAATTCTACCTTCACCCGAACAGATCGAGTTAAACCTTTGTATCCGTTAACAATAAAAACAATAATTAATATACCGGAGAGTGGTCCCTCATCAACCTTTGTCTCCAACATATGGAAGAATAATAGAATATATATATAGATAGCTCAGCTCATGCTGCCAAACCTGATTGATCGAGAGAGAGAGGAAATGGAGTCTTCTTCTTTTTTTTTTAGGTCGTGGATGTCAGTTTTGGCCTCCACCTTCTCCACCAACTCCGACCACCTTCTCCATAAAACTTTTGGGTTTACTGTTACTACTGAGTATGACCAAGTTTCCTTTTTCATTGGTACTCAGCCTGTTTTGTTTAGCTGATACCGGCCTGATGGCTCATCAACTATTCATGTTCTAAATGCTGAATCTGAATCTTTATATATTGGCTGATGGAGTACTATGGGAATTCAGGTAATTAACTACGAACAAAGAAAAACAGATGTTGATGACTTGAACAATCTATGAATTAATGCCACATATTATGATCATCAACTCCTTGTGACATAACCTGACATATGGAAGTCAGAAGAGGACCGAGGTAGAAGAAGATATGGGAATTGGTGAAGAGCTCTCCGATTATTGCAGACAACAAACATACACTTGAGAGTTCTTGTATCTCTGCTCAAGGATAAAATGATGGTTCTGCCTTGGGCCATTGGCTATTTTGGTTACTTGCTTTCACACTGTTATCTATGGTTTATAAATTGATACAGCAAGAATTAAAAATTTAATGATGATTTACTCTCTCTGTTGATTTCGGCTTTTTTTTTGTTTTTTTGTTTTAAAATCTCCGGCCTGTTTATGTTTATGCAATTAGGGAAGGAATTAGGCATCAACGACCAAGCCGCCAGCTTTTTGTTTTGGCCATAATCTTAAATTGTCTGCCTAGCCTCTTTCAATATTTGGTGCCTATTTGGGGGGAAATAAATCCTTTTGTTTTGGCCATAATCTTCTTGTTTGCCTCTTGGCATGGAGCAAATTCACGGTCTAATGCTTATGGTAATTGATACAGTAATCAATACGATAATTAATACTTTACGGTAATTAAGGGTGGTAATTAATACTTTTGGATTGACATGTCACATAATCACATTCAAAACTAAATTTAGTACAAAAATTTGAGATTCCAATATTTTCTCTCTTTTCTTTTTTGTATATAATTAAAGCTTCACTAGTCACTACTAATGAATAGTGACCGACCTTTAGGGTTTAGGGTAAAGAAGCACGGGCATTAACCACCGGGGCGCATCGCTCTTAAACATGGGCCTCAACTGATCGGACTTGGGAGTTCCTATAAATATAAATACCCTTCTCCTATCGCTCCCATCCTAAATACTCTACTCGATCGATCATTGTCGGCCGGCCGGCCTGCGTAGCGTTTCGATTTGGAAGACGATGGGAACGAGAGATAACAGCATGGTCGAGCAGATTTCGAATAAGATGGGAACGACCATGCAGATTTCGGAGAGCATTGTGGAGCAAAAGATGGAGGACGAGGACGAGGACTACGGTATCACTGTGTCATTCTTAAAGGAGGATCTCTGCAGTACGTTACTTCCTCCATCCATCCATCTCTAGCTTGTTCTTACTTTTGGTTTTGCTTTTTTGCGGTTTTGTTTTTGCTCTTAAAACATGGAAATTAATTAGTGGCTTTCCAATAACATGGCAATTTACTGCGAAGAGAAAGAGAATATATAGATTTTGGCTCGCATTAACCCAATCCTACTGTATGCATGCTTTATCCGGCCAATTAGTGAGTGAGTACTGTCTAGCTTATATATACATGTATAAATATATGAATCCTTTTCCTTTGCGCAGAGGAAGAGAATTTGTACGAAATCTGGAAGGAAGAGGTGGAAGCAGTCTTTGAATCTCATGGCCTTTCATGCAAATTGAGATGGAATGAGGTATATATCCCAAATTAAATTAAATGTCGCTCGCTCGCTTACTGAAAAAATCAAAACTCTAATTTGTAATTATGGTATGGGCAGGGCAAGATGATTGTTAATGGAACAGAACGTACTTCGGACCGAGAGATGATATTCAAGGGTGCACGTGCTCTCTTTGTTCTCACATGTGGTCTCAGCACACAATGGGTACTTACTGTCATCCTTTGTTTTCTTATCTAATATCACCTATTCTATATGTTCAAAGCTTAGTCATTCATTCACATAGTTGTTAAGATACTGATATTCCTTCATTCATGTTCTTCCAATGTATTACTATTATTTTTATTGTTGTTATTATTATTTAGCGTTTTAACTCAAAAACTTGAGGGAACCTGATCGGCTGATCAGCTGAAACTTGTTTTTCTTTTTGAACAATTTTTTCTATTAATTTTCTCATTTGAGTGCAATATTGCAGGTTGAGCCAATACTTTCGGGCATTATCTATAGTGATGTCATCGGGATTGGGAAACCAGATGGTGTGAGTGAGGTAGGCGCGCATTTCATAAATTTCTGTCCATTTTCTTTCTGTAGCAGATATCGTCAAACAAGTTCAACTCTATGATTTATTATTTTATTTTATTCAGAGTTTTTTTTTCTGAGTTGTGATGTGTGACCTTTCAATGTTAGAATTGCAAATTGCGAGTAAAGCTTTTGTTTGTTGTTAACCTGATTGATTCTTTTGCCTCTGCTAATTTTTTCTCGTGTGCAGGAAGATTTTTCCCACAAATATGATTGTTTCATAGCCAAATTTGAAAACGAATTTGTGAGTCACTTTATCCTACTAAATCAGGCTATTCATGCAAATATTATTATAGATTTACTTTCTGTTAGGTACAGTCCTTTATTCCAACTGTTCTAATCTTTCGCAATATGATGGTGATGCAGGGACTAGCTGAAAAATGGTCCTGCTATGTTCTTTATCATGTAAGTGTTATTATTTATTTTTATTATTATAATTGTTATTATTAGTTTATTACTGTTATTATTCTTATTATTTTTTTTTTCTATTACTATTACTATTTTGTGATTTTGATGGTTATATGCTTATATTCTACCTTTCTATTTCTCGTCTTCTGATTTTTAATTTTGCTCTTAAATGAATAGGAATCACATGTTATCGTTTTGGCCGATTCATTAAAAGCAACAAGGGGAGTGAGGCAGCTTGTGCGAAGATGCCTTCTCGGCAATGTTCCGTTCGACAAGGACCATTCTGATGTCTTGTTCCTTGATTTTTAAAGGAGGACTGAACCGGATGAAGATTAGATAAAAGGATCAAATTAGGTGTTATGCCATTCTACAGGCACACTTACTCTCTTGTTAACTTAAACTGCGTTTTTTTTCTTTTCTGGAAAATGTTTACTTTACTTGGGAAACTTTCTTTAAACTTATATATAGAACCAATTTGATTGATTAAGTGGAAATTCCTTATCTTACAGTATAAGTTTAAACTTTCTTTAAATTTTCTGGTATTAGTATTTTAACAACATCAATTTGAAAGCTTAAGTGGGATTTCCTTGGTTGAGCAAAAAAAGTGTGTTTCTCTCTCTAGGGTTTGTCTCTCAAACACAAGCTCTCCTCTTCTTGTTGGGAGTCTTTCTAGTCTTGATGATGCAGTACTCGTCTTTTCAAGACCAAATTAGGGGTTTGTTCTCTGCCCTTTCGGGTCTCTCCTTTGTGCTTTCATGGTTTCCACCTCTTGTTAGGGCCGATTTGCCTGTGAGGGAGGGCCGACTTGCCTATAGTTTGGATGGGAGTGGCTAGACTGGTTGTTCTCGTTTTAGATATTGGGTTGATTAAACAAATATGTTGAAATTCATATCGTGTTATAACTTTATTTCCACACATTTGTTTAATCAAACCTGATTAAAAAAAATTCCGTAAATCCTGTCTTGAGGAGGCAGAACGTGATCAGAAAAGAAGGCCCAGTGCCGTCGGCTGCTGATTTAGCAGAATATGAAAATCCAACCATGGAATCGAAATGAAAAATAAAAGAAGCTAGCTGCTCACCAAAAAAAGAGAGGAAGGACTTCATGGGCATGATTGGTGTAGTACGCGTCGATTTCTGTCTAGGGGGAGAAAAATGGACTGAGATGTGTAGATTTGAGAGGTAGGTTTTACCTGGGTTTTTTTTTCAGCTTTCGGATTCATCACAGAGAAAGAAAGAAAGAAATATAATAGATGGTTGTTGTGATCCTTGAAAACTCTCTCAGCTAGGTACATGGGTTGCTTGCTTCTATATATATATGGTTCTTTTTCCAAAGGGGTTTGATCAGTGAGCTAGTGATTCTTTTTGTCTTAATGATACAAGTATAATTTTTTAAATTTTTTTATAAGTTAACTGAAAGTAAATATTTGTTTTATATACAAAACAGTGAAATAGATTGGTGATTTATAGACACACAAATATTAAGTCCATTCCATAAATAAGATTTATATCCATAAGGCCAATTTGGGTGACCATATTCTTCAAAATACCACAATAGCTTTGTTTTCCAAATAAGGTCACTCAGTAGCTTTAACTATTTCTATCTAACATTAATTTTTTTCAAAATTATGATTCATGCCACTGACGTTTTATTGTTTTTGGACAATAGTTTTATTATTGTTGGACAGTAGCTTTATTGTCGTTGGACAATAGTTTTATTGTTTTTTGACAGTAGTTTTTGTGTGCTTTGACAGTAACTTTATTGTCGTTGGACAGTAGTTTTAGTGTGCTTTGGCTTTAGTGTGCTTTGCCAGTAGCTTTATTGTCGTTGGACAGTAGCTTTATTGTCGTTGGACAATAGCTTTAGTGTGCTTTGACAATAATTTTATTGTTGTTTCTGTATGCAGTGACATTTTTGTAAATATTGATACGGTGACATTTTTGTAAATATTGGTGGCCTTATTTGGGTAAAAAATGTTTGGTGGCTTTTTGAAGCATAAGGTCACCCAAATTGGCCTTATTGGTAATTTTTTATAATTACTTTAGGGATAATTTATTTCTAGGTTTTGTCTACTTACCTTTTCTTGATGAATATATGGAGCCCCCCCCCCCCCCCCCCCCCCCCCCGCCCCCCCCCCGCCCCCCCCCCCCCCCCGCCCCCCCCCCCCCCCCCCTCCGCCCCCCCCCCCCCCCCCCCCCCCCCCCCCCCCCCCCCCCCCCCCCTTCCCCCCCCCCCCCCCCCCGCACCCCCCACCCACCCCCCCCCCCCCCGCCCCCCCCCCCCCCCCCCGCCCGCCCCCCCCCCCCGAACCAACCAAGCCCCCCCCCCCCCGCGGCCCGCCACCCCGCCCGGAACCCCCGAAAAAGAAAACCCGGAGGAAACCCCCGGCTATGAAGCCCCAAAACCCCCTAGGGGCACGCTCCCGGGCGGGGAGACACACTCTTTCGTGATACAAACCCCCGCCCCCCCCCCCCCCCCCCGCCCCCCCGCCCGGGGCCGAGCCGGAGTTCGATATCACCTACCGACCCCCGCATTAAGCACCGGCCTTCGCTCGAGTTCACCTCGTGCGTTCACACCCACATCGAGAGGAGCAGCTCGGGAGGCGCCGGCCACCGGTTTCCCAAAAAAAATTTTTCTTGAAAAAAAAAAAAAAAAAAAAACCCCCCAAACAAAAAAAAAAAAACGAAGAAATTTGAAAAGAAGTGAAGTGAATCTCTTCACCCCCATATATATACGGAGTCAACCCATTTGCGTACGACGTGAACGTCGGGCGGGATTGGAAGTGGAAGCGACGGTTGAGCTTCCCCGATTTTAAACGGTCGGGCGTGAGTTCTACCTCGACATTAGGAGAGCTACCAAGACTTGAAATCGGAGCGGTTAAATTCCAACGGAGGACCCGTTCGGGGATTGGGGGTACATGGTACTCGCCTGCCCCCGAACTTGTAATGTATGAACTTGGTTAAGTCCCCGACAGGTCTTTCGGGACTTGGGGGTGTTGTACCATTTATATCTTTACGGATAGACAGATACTCATATGGGACTGTTACCCATCGATCTGGCTCTAGAAGTATTTGAGCCGATTCTCGGTAGGGATCTAGTATCGAGATGAGATACGGTGTAAGACAGGGTTGCCATCTCCTCGCTCCATGAGTCGACTGGCGGACGAATTTACCATCATAATGGATGGGTCTTGAATGAGGTAGGAGATATTCTCGTGTCGGGGATGTCCCAGCGAAGTTTGATCCTCTATATAAGGAGTCTCCTCTTATTAGTAGTTCTCTGAATAAAACTCTTGCTCTCAAATAATCGTAAAGAGTCGGAGGGTTGTGTAACACTGAAATTTTTTGGTGAAAACACGGTTGTAAGAATTTATCTTTCCGATAACTAAGTAAATATACTTTCCAATACTAATCGAATTAAGCAATAATTCTTTGGAATATCCAGTTCCATATATTACTTGTTGTGCAATAAGTAACAAGTTGTTGTGGTACTTTAGAGTTGGATCTCAAAAGCCATAAATTTTTACAGTAAACTTAAATGAACATGCACTATCAGAAATAAGTTCTTGTTTTTTTTTTTTTAGAAAAAGACAAATTTCATTAAACCATCAGAAAACTTACAACCAGGGGGGACATAAAACCTAACCCCAGAAACGGTTACAAGTACCATGAGCTTAAAAAGCTCAAACTCTAACCAATCAAGCGTCTCATTCCACATGCCGCAGAAAATGGATAATCCCAAGAGTTTCGATAACACCCCACAAACAACTGCCAGAAAAAAGAACATCCTCGAAGACACCATGTCTCAATTAAACGTACTGGGCCACGTACAAGAAAACCGAAGATAAACTACTTTGTCTCCGGAAAAGACACTACAACCAAGACACAACCACTTGACCCAACCGTCTGGGCCCGCGGGTACACACTCCACAAAAAAAGTTCCCAACACTATTAAAGTTGAGGGAATTTCTCTAGTGAAGACTACTGTAATGAGGATTTGGTGAAAACTTTTCGATTATACCTACTTTTTTATTACATCTCGACAAATCAACCGTTCAATATTTAAATATTTATGAGTAGATCACTTCTATAAATTTTCAATGAAATCTAAAATCGTTAGGTCATCTATAATAGTGATTTACCATTTATGATTATGAATGATTCAAAATTGACAGATTTGGTTCGTCTATTTATTTGGTCTAGTTCGGTACTTTAACGATTTCAAATCTTGTTGAAAATTTGTAGAAATGATTGACTCATAAATATTTTAACATTAAACGGTTGATTTCTCGAGATGTAATCGAAAAATAGATATAACAACCATTAATCAAAAAGTTATCACCAAGTCCTCATTATACAGCGATAATATCTCCCTTAAAGTTGATTGACTCGACACTATTACAGTTCCCAATTTTCTGGATTGATAATGGAATCAACTTTCTAAAAAAAAAAAAAAAAAACACTATTAACAATTCAACACAACCTAACCTACAGTCTATACTGTGGTACCCGCGAGCCAAGAGCTTAATCAAAACACCTTAATTTAATAGAGATTTAGGCAGCGTGGCTGAGTTGAGTTCCAATAGGCAATAGCCGAAACCGCACCCTAATATGGCAGGGTCGACGCCCACCAGCGGCGGGAGCGGTCCGGCGAATCCTCCGAAAATCTTACTGGCAAAGCCGGGACTGGTGACGGGCCCGACGGCGAGTAAATTTGGGCGCGGCGGCAGCGGAGATGAGTATACGGCATCGCTTCGGTCCCGTCTCCCTTCTATCGGGTCCCTCAACCTCCTCTCTGATTCCTGGGACTTCCACATCGATCGCTTCCTCCCGGTAACACTCACTACTAGACCTTTGATTTTTATATTCACGGTGGTGAATTAGGAACTCAAAAGCATTGCAGTTTTTGACAGACAACACTGAGTTTACGGTGGTGGGGGTGATTGGTCCGCCTGGAGTCGGCAAGTCCACCATTATGAACGAGCTCTATGGCTTTGATGCGACCTCACCTGGTCAGTGTTCACTTGTCCATCTCACCAACTCTAATTTGTTAACACTGAAACTGCGTTTTCGATTCATTCATTATTAAATTACAGGAATGCTACCGCCATTTTCTGTAGAGACAGAAGAGGGTAAAGCAATGGCAAGGCATTGTAGTGTGGGCATTGAACCCAGGGTTTCTGCTGAACGCCTTATACTTCTTGATACCCAGGTTCTTCTTTTTCATACCCTACTTGTTTTAATTTCTAATGTAATCTACATTGTAGTGTTTGACTCATCTTCTAAAAACTTGGTGCATGCTAATATTTACTGTTACTGAATATGATCAAGTCTTCCTTTTCATTGGTAGCCTGTTTATAGCCCATCTGTTTTAGCGGAGATGATGAGACCCGATGGCTCATCCACCATTCCTGTTCTAAACGCTGAATCTTTATCCGCTGAATTAGCTCATGAAGTTATGGGTATACAGGTAAAATTACGAACAAAGAATAATCGATTTTGACTGTTTTTTTTAATAGGATGTTTTATGAACTTATCCCTTTTTTTCGGGCTGCTGCAAGGATTCTTCTAGCTCGGTGTTCTTCTGACTTCCATATGTCACATATTTCTGGTTATATCAGAAGGAGTTCATGATCATAATATGTGGCATTTAATGTCGACGGTATCTCTCTCATCTTCATTCCTGCTATATCTTGCTTCTACTTTAGGATAGCTTTGTTTGGATGCTATGTTCTTCTTCACTCAGTACCTCATATTGATCAGAACCTTTCTGATACTCACAAACTTTATTTCTTTATGATGAGGCTTTTGTTTAGGTTGAAGGCTCAGTCAGTCAGTGGCTTTGTCCTGTATTATTTGAATGTAGTCACATGCTATAGGCCTATAGCTAACAAGATTTTACTTTGTTCAACACTCATGTTCACAGCAATAAGCTGTCTTGTTTTTCTTTAGTTTTTCATGCTTGCTTTAAATTAACTGTAGGTACATAAAATCCTTGCTTTGCACATTTGCTTTTGAGTCCCAGGGTATGCAAATATTATGGATATTGTGTTGTGTGTGCAAAGTATTCTCTTTGAGAGTAAAAGAGCACTGAATCCATCTTAATTTTGCTTGTAGAAATTTAGGAACAACTTTAAAAGATCTGTTAAAGATTTTAAATGTCATCATTATCTGACTGCAGGTTGACCTATTGAAACATGGCATACCCGATCCATCTTCGCCAACCCTTTCCCATTCTCAGAGCTCTAACACAGGGCCTGAAAAGGATAGCAAAGATAAATCTCATGAAGGTGGAGAATATATGACAATGCCAGTTTTCGTGCACACAAAGTGAGTAAACTTTAAATAGTATTCCGCTAAAATTATATTGACACACAATAACAGACACAGAAGCTCATATTTATTGTGTCCTCATCTTTATTAGACTACGAGATCATGATCTCAGTCCACATAATATTGTGCAACTGAGGAAGGTACTTACACAATACACCAGCAACTCTTCTTTCATGAGAGGGAAAAATGCAAATATGTCTAAAGAACATCCTGTCAGTTCTGTGGCTCCCAGTATTCAAAGTCATGATCCAGATTCTTCTGTGCCAAATTTGTTTGTAATCCCAATGAAGAGTAAAGATGACTCCCCAGGAGATCAGTATGAAAGTTATACCTCTATGCTTTGGAAATTGCGGGACCAGGTTTCTCTCTCATGTGCTTAATGTTGTTTGGATCTAACATTTTACCTCTTTCCATGTGTTGGATATTTTGAAAACCAGAATCTTAAAAACCTTTCTTTTTATAAGAAGTTGAAACAATTTCAGGAATCTGTATGCACAGAAAGTAATATTCTCTCTTTATTTCAGGTCTTATCTATGAATTCCCCTTCTTTTCGAAGGACTGTGACTGAACGCGACTGGTTGAAGAACTCTGCCAAGATATGGGAAATGGTGAAGAGCTCTCCGATTATTGCAGAATACAGCAGAACACTTCAAAGTTCTGGTATGTTTAGGAGATAGACAGCTCCCGTGTGCCCATCTCTGCTTCAGGATACAATGATGGTTCTGCAGGTGGCCATAGACTAGCATGCCCTAATGTTGTTAACTTTTGTTATTTGCTTTCACACCCTGTGTCTGGTTTAACCCTTTACAGCCAAAGGAAATTGATACTGCAAGAAAATTTTTATGATGATCTACTTTCTACTTTCTCCAGATTCTTTTGTTTGTTATGTTTATGCATCAAGTGAACCTCCATAAAGAGAGAATCGCCAACAACCTTTAAAGGCATCTATTCCGCTTGCTCGGTGGCTTGACTTCAATGTTTTGTGCCTGGGGAAATAAATCCGTTGTTCTTACTGTGGCAAGGTGTCAATTTCCTCGTATAAGATTTCAATTCAAATTCAAATACCAAGCAAATTGCACTGGTAGTATTAGCCACTTAACTCATTGTCTTTCTTTCCTACCCTGACATACTATCAAGTTATGAATAAAGCAAGGTAAAAGATGATACTACGTAATGATGCTTAACTTGGAAGAGCATTGCACCAAGATGGCAAATTTCATTTTCAATTAGAATAAATGGTACATGGGATCGAGTACAATGTGACATGTTTGTTCATCGACTAGACAAACTACTCTACCATTACATCCACTGAAGCTTGAGCACCAGAAGCAGGCTTAGAAGATTTTCCTTTCTTCTTACCTGTCCATTGCGAACAACAAACAAATACTTAGAGAGGCTGAGCGTTCACAATCACAAAGAAAACAAGTCATAACAATCAAGTAAGTTACCTTTGTGCTTTCCTTGTTTAAGCTTGACGCTCTTCTTCATGGGGAACTTGTTTGAACTTTTCTTCGTCCCTCGAGATTTTTCTGCATCTCAATTCAGCTCCATCAGATTAAAACTCGAACAAAATAGCGAAAATTGTTTACACTTGGGTATAAAGCAAGCAATTAATCTCAAGTTTGCATAGGAACTTATACCATGATCATCATCAGCCGCAGCCATTTCGACATCTTCCATAGTTATGAGGCCCTTCTCCACAGCCTCTTTCTGGTCCTGCAATCAATTTTCATCACACAATTAACAAATAGATAGATTAGTACGTAGCAAAGAGACGAGGGTGGGACGGGTCGTACCCGGCGCCATTTTTTCAAGAGCTTGCGCTTGCGCTTGCCAGAGATGGAGACGGGTTGCTCCTTGAGCTTGAGCTTCCCACTGACTGGGTCGCCGTGAATTCTTCTCTTCCTCTCTTGGCTCTGCGCTCTCTTCTTCTTCTGCACCACGTTGAACTTGGCCATCTCTTTCTTTCTCTCTGTTTCTCCCACTAAACCCTAGCGACTCCCTTTAATACCAGGGCCGGCATGGATTGGGCCTTCTCGGTGAGTCCAGCCCAAGACAAACAACGTACATGAGAACAACTCTTTGAATTTTTTAGTTTCACCCAACTTTGCTTTATTCACCTCATTTTTACCTTACACGTTTGTAATTTGAATTGTTCATTAGTTAAATTACTCTTTAGATATCATTTTTATAAAAAATTAATCGAATCGAATATTGTTCATGTTGTCTATTGTTTGATCTTAACTACACATGTACCTTTCAATGTGTTATTATTTTCTTCTTTTTTTTGATCAAGTTGGCTCTTTCTCTAAACTAGTTTTTCTTGATCGGCCACAAACACGAGGCTAGTCAATTTTTCACAGTCCAAATTATTATTTCCTATATATTAAAGAATATTCATACATCATATTTAGCGAACTAGAATACATAATACACATGAAGATAATGGTACCCATTACCCAACTCTATAGGAGATACAGTAGTCGTATTATACAACCAGTCGCACAGTACTAGTATAGGAAACCAGACATCCTAAATGCATTTGGCCTCGATTTCCTCGAGAGTAAGCCCCTTTGTCTCTGGGACAATGAAGTAAATGAAAAAAAGTGACGCCACAGCTATTGCTCCAAATACATAAAACAAAATTCCAGCTCCCAGCAACGCCTGTAATAAGCCACAGTTGAAATAACAGTCACACTCTGTTTCAATCAAGGACATAACTAATGGAGCTAATCCATAGGGAATTATCTTAAGAATTAAAATTAACAAATCTCAAAAGAAATATTGCATACAAGTTCGGTCAAAATCTTACTCACCTCTAGAGGCGAAAATGAAAATGTCACCAGCGCATTCGAAGCAAAATTCACAAGCACTGCTATGCTAAGTCCCCGCCCTCTTAATCGCAAAGGAAAAATTTCTGATATCATTAGCCAGCCAATGGGACCAAAGGAAAACTGCAAAATTAGCACCATGAGTTACACATTACTAGGTAGAAAACTAAAATATCAAAAATGACAAAAAGGAAACTTGAAAACTAAATGGACTAATAATGATAAAATTGAGCATTTCTAACACACACAAAAAACACAATGAGTTTACATAATCCGTAATTCAAAATTAGCAGCATCCTATAAGCCACATTTATCCTCTGACTAAAGTTCATGTAAAGAAAGGACAGATTTGATTACCTGATAACACCCAACATATGCCAGCAGTGCAATTACAGCCACAGCTGGTGTATCATCATAGAAAAGATAATATGACCCCAAGAGGAATAAAGAGATGACCTGTCACATGTATGAAGTATATAAATCCCTCAGAGTACTAGTGGTTTGAAGATTATTGGTTTCAAGTCTTTAATTCATATGGATTGCACGCCTCATTAATTGTCCTTCAGTGAAGAAACAAGACTGAATCCGACAGAAATGGTCTCATGATTTCAAAAAAATAAAAACCAGTTAAATGCTGCCTCTGAAAATCTCAAGATCTTAAGGGAAAATAAAAATAAAAACATCGGCCAAAGACGGGGCTTACCATCCCAGAAACACCTGTAAGTAGTAGAGGTCTCCTCCCAAGTCTATCAACAACAAGCACAGCTACTCCAGTCATTACCAACTACAATAGCAAAAGACCAAGTCAGGCAAATCATTGAGTGAATCAATTTCTTCAATGGTAATGTAAGCACACTTTTTTAAGGGAAAAGATAAAGGAGGGAGATATGTCAGTAATGGAGGCATAAATCAAAATTGGGGGGGGGGGGGGGGGGGGGGGGGGGGAACTGCTGGATTTAATACACATATAGTTTGCTAAATATACCTTGAACAACCCAAGTAGAATTGAGACCCGTGTTGCGTCAGATGCTGCAGAGAATCCTGCACTCTATGAGATACAATAGGTTAGGATGAGAATATTTCTTCTAAGTAACGCATGTAAGTGATGATCTCTTCATCAATGTCCAATCAGTACCCTATATCTAAAATAGCAGGGTACCTGAAAAATTGATGCAGCATAATACAGCACACTTGGTTGCCCTGTGATCTGTCATAGTATACAACTGCATATTAGCCAAAGTTGACAATGGATAACATCATAAATTGCTTTACAGATTGTAACTACCTGTTGGAACAAGACTAATCCTGCACCGATCACGAGGGCTTTCTTGCATTTTCCATGAAACATCTCCCCTAATGTAGCTTCTTTCTCTTCACCAACAAAAGAAAGCTCAGCAAGCATCTCATCTACTAGTGCAGGAGCTGAATCACCAATAACTGTACCCCTAAGACGGCACAAGCAACGGATTGTAGTAGTTTTTAAATCATTCATATTTCCTTTCCCCTGTATGGCACGTAGAAGGATCCATCTAGGTGACTCTGGTAGCCACCACATTCCTATTCCCATAATTACTGCCAAAGGGATACTAGCTCCATACATATACCGCCAACCACCAACTGTGGTGACTAAAAGACTACCAATTCCATACCCCGCCTGCAAAAATTTAAGGTGCTTAATATTTTCTGGCCTTCAATCAGGTAAATATAAACAAAATAATTTCATAAAAACTTTCTGTAGAATAAGCCACAAAAAAGAAGAAAAATGCAAATAAACTATTAGTTGGCTTCATTGCAGTCACAACACTAAAAGATGTAATGATGAAGCACTTACAACCATTCCAAGTACTATAAAGAATTCTTTAAGCGATATTAGTCGACCTCGTATCTGACTTGGAGCTGTCTCAGCGATATACATGGGAGCGGCATGCATTGCCTAAAAGAGAACAGATTAAAATTTATACATCTCAAGTACCTCTTTTTTAATATTTTTGTTAACAAAAAAAAACAGAATTAATCAGGAGCTAGATACGTTTTGTGGTGAAAATTCACTTCATAGATTACCAGTCCAATTCCTATACCGAATACAAAGCGCCCAATCACCATAACAGGCAAGTCAGGTGCCAGTGCAGTTACTAGAGCTCCAAGAAGATACATTGAAGCAGACAAAATCAACTCCCACCTCCTTCCTTCATACAAATTTATCATTCAACCTTCTACAATATTGGACAAAATCATCAATTTACTTGTCTAACTTACAATGCATTAGAAAAACCAACCTAAGAAGTCAGCAATGTTAAAGGCCAGCACAGAGCCAATCAAGGCACCATATAATGAGCCACTAGTCTGCAAAAGGAAATAGGCACAAAGTTAGAAACAACAGATACATTCATTTTCTTTGGAAGCCAAAGAAACATGGACCAATAAGAGCAGGCAGAACAAAAAAAAAAAACACCCACAGTGATTTCAGTAACAACAGGGAAGTTTAGTTGTAAACTTACTATGAGACCAATTTCCACAGATGACAAGTCATACCATGATACTCCGCTTAATGTGGCGGACTGCATCAGGAAAACAGAAGCCCATTAATTGGATTATCAAGTCTAATTTTTCCACATAACACTACATGTCACGAATAATTATCTATGTTTTAACTGAATAAACTACATATAAAATATGAACTTGACACTCTTTGACTCTGAGTTGTATGTATACCTCTACGGAGATTGTAGCACAAGACGTGGCACCAATATCATAGCCATAAAGTAGTCCTCCAAGAGCTGGGAATAGAAATCTGAAATCATAGGCATGACAACATTAGAATCAAAATTGGTTTTCAGAAAAGAAAAAAAAATAATGAAAACAGTTAAGAGGAAAAAGAATACTCACGGCAGTACTGCGGCAAGAACAGAATAGTTTTCTGAATTTTGGCCCCCATTAAGAAGAGGCGTCCGAACATGGTCTGAATTTCGAACCTAAAAAATGGCGATGTATTTAACAACATTGAACCCAGATATCTAAAACAGACAATCACACCCCAATCGTCTGTAGAGAACAAAAGTGGAACAGAAGCAATTGTGTGTATATAAATGCCCTTTTTGTTTGAATCCTCAATTCTCAAATGAGAGCCGAGCCAAAAGCAGCATCCACACTCGTTTTTTTTTTTTTTGTGTGTCAAGCGAAAAGGATTGTTATTTTAATTCTCAGAGCAACCAAACAGAACGTACAAGTTAAAATGTAAGAGAGGAAGGAAATTCCACAGGCAGTACACACAGCCCTTTTCAATGAGTTCAGTTTTTGAATTTGAAACTAATCTGCTATGAAAACACCAAGACCAGCTTCCACCTACCCCGAATCTCATAATTCTAAAGTTGTGTGTTTCCACAGAATGAAGCAATAAAATTCCAAACTTGACTTCAAATTTTTGTTTGATTTGAGTTTATGTGGTTAACCCTTGTGAATGGCAGTTGAGCCCAACAAAAGAAAAAAGGGAATAGAAAGTGAAACCTCTCGGAGAGAAGAGAGCGTCGGTTGCTCAGGATCGGTCGCCATTGATAATATTCTTCTTCCTCGTAAGCTGAGAAAGCCCGAGAGAGAAGAGACGGTAGTAGGACAGGTTGGGAATAAATAGTTTAGGTTACTGAATGTTAGTTCAATTCGATGATAAGATAAGAAAGCAGAAAGCTGGTGTTGAGTGTTGGCTTTGGAATTTCAATAACAACGTCGACTGGGTAATGTGGTATGAACAAATTTCCGAGGGAGTTTTTACGGCACGTGCGTGGCTTCATTTTTTTGGTGGATGCTGGGATTGCTGGCAGTTAAGGACACTGGTTTATGAGGTTAATTAACGTTTACGGCTCTGACTTTCAGCTATTGCCATATTCATCCCTCAGTCAAAGTCAAAGTCAAAGTTTCCATTTTTCACATTTTACAGCACTCCGTTCCAGAGCCCTAGACTTGTCTGATTCTCCTTCACTAACCTGGCAGCGGCCACCATCAGCTGTCTAGTCGATTCCACTACTTCACTTTCCTCCTCATCAATCAATCAATCATTATTTTACCCATTACTTCATGTAATATACAGAATACAGATGGATGGAACCAAACCTTAAATTAAAAGGAAAAGGGAAATCTCAATCATTCGGTACTCACAATCAGAGCTCGTTCCCCCAGCTTATACAGCACCAAGTTTAACTTTCAAAAGGGTTCACAATTATTACAGCAGTAAATAAAAGTTCTATCACCACTCTGCCGTGAAATAGCTCAGGGCTTTGTTGGTTCCCAGGGCTGGTACCTGGTCCAGTCCCTCTGCCCTGGATTGAGGCTGTGCCCTTTGGAGTGGTAGATAAACTCATCTCCCTCACCAGTGAAATTTTCTCTGTGTTCAATGCCATACCTCTGTGGCTTTAGCATGAGAAGCTGCAACCAGTTCATTCATATATGTTAGCTACATGTAACATGATTATTTCTTCGGCATACATGATCAAATAAATATGGAAGCACAACTTGCCTCGTCTCCTGTATGATCTGTTATGTAGTGTAGCCAACCATGCCATTCTGCTGGCACTTGAGAAGCGTTGTACCGACTCTTCTCTGCATATTCAACCCACCTGTGTCTTCCTGTAATAAATATTAAAAAAAAATCCCCCAAGAGAATCAGTTCACTGCAAGAATAACCTTGAAGCAATGGAACACTTTCAAGAAAGTCATTAATCTGATACATCAAAAAGGGAAAAACAAGAATGTTTTATAGAAGCTCCACTCTAACACTGTGGTAATTGTTTTTCCTTTTTGGTGGGTGGTAGGTATGAAATGTGCATTGGTGAACTTTGAATGTATCACAACAGGCAAGTACTGGAAGAAGTAGTTTTCAATTGTATGGGCAACCCCATAGTAGCTCACCTTATTTCCCAGAAACAACAATGGTTTGACAGTTTGTTGGCTGAATCGATTTAAATAAATGGTGATAGGAGAGGAAACATAATTCCGCCTTGTCAGTGAATCAACAAGAGAATTTGAACATTTCCCAGAAAAACAAAAGTAGTTCTTCATGTTTAGGAATTAATGTATGCCAATTAATTATCAACACATTTCTAGATGCTTCCTATATATGTATTATATCATTTTAAAAATATTGCTTGTGCTTGGAAATGCCACAGGTGATGCAGGAATAAGTTCAGCGAAATGAGTAAAGAAATAATATCTGTAGTAAGAAAGGCATCAGAGGGAAATGAAGAGACACTAACCATATTGAGTGTCAAGCTTCTCATAATATTTATTCCCGACTTTGTCAACACCAACAAGCCTTGCCCCAATATTGTGGATTTTAGTTTGCCTAAAAGCAATCAAAGAAAAACTTGTTTAAGATGCTAAAGATAAAGACAGATGTTAATAATACCTTTCAAAGTAGAATACGAGAAGACAAAATACAGAAACCACGAAGTTTAAGGAAGCGATAGAATGAACCCCTTTGCAGACTTCTACTCTGTTGTCAAACAATTTCATACAATTGTGTTCTAAATATATCCTAAAATAATTTATTTTACAAATCAAATAAATCCTAATGAATTCAAACTAGGTCTTTTTACTTGCACCTTTACAGTGTCCAAGTAACACTTCCTAACTACCCACTGAGAAGGTTGAACATACAAACAAGTATGACTAGAATATTTCCAAGACAATGAAAGTGAAAATCATAAAGATGCAATGTTAATTGTTAATTGGGACAGCTTTTTGAAATGGAGAACTAATGAACTTTAACAGAATTTCCAGAATTATGAAGAACTAATCCTTATTGGGCATTTGCTTTTTGCAGCATCTAAATTCCAAATGGCCTACCAATGAAAGTTTAGCATTTATGTTCTCATTCGATAATATGTGCCATATTCTCTGTGACTTAGAGCCTGAATGAACAGGACAAAAAGGCGTGAACAAGTCCAGCAGCTGGGATCGTTTAACAAACAGGACATCGTTGTACCTTTTATTCAAAAGAACTAAAGATCCAAATATCACGTAACCAAATATAGGTGTACTTCTTTGTTAAACATATCAAGTAACAAAAACCTTCAAGTATAAAGGGAAATAATGACTTACAGAAGGTTTCCATCGAAAATACAGTTTCTGCGAGATAAAGGCATAAACAGTCAGTTCTCAGGCCAAAAGAGGAGAAAAAAAATTCAGTACAAGTAAGAGCCATCAAACAACTACACAAAAACATCTCAGTGAAGCCTATAGATGAGGAAAAAAGATGATTATATACTAGCAATAATTATAGAAAAAAGAATCACCAGTAAGCACCAAATGCTAAAGCTTTATTAAAAAAAGTTTCAGCTTCCAATTTGTTTTTCTTTCCCGCATTCTCTTATTAAGCCAACAGGTGTAAACAAGAGAGCAATCAGAGAAAACTAACACAGTATTCTGAACCCTTCATCTTAGCTGGGACGTGTTTAATTCAGTATATATTTGAAGATGATTACATTGCCAAGATATTATCTCTCTCGCACTCTCTTCCCTTTTTCTTTTGGTCTAAGATCATTTTTCCGCCCCCAAAGAATTCTCGAAAACCAAGGTAGCCTAGTTGCAACAATCAGATTCAGAAACACTAGCTACAACAATTAATATCGGCATCCAAATACATACATCTACGGAGCAAAAATGAGATCTTTGACATTGCATTAACAAAGAAGCAAAAAAAAAATTCATCAAAGAAAGAGAGTTAGAGAACATACGCATAACCTTCTTCCTTGAGCTCCCTCAAGAAGGGGCGGAGACCTTTCTCTCTGATCGCATTCAAAACGCCCTTCACCACCGTCGTCATATCTCTCGCTCTCTTTACCTCTTCTCGCTCGCTGTATTTGTCTCTCTTATTTTCAGTCCGACCCGAATAAGTTTGGGCCATGCCCGTACCAATCGTCAACAAGGGTCAGACTCAGACTAAACCCGGATTGGGAATCATTTCCGTCTTTTTACACGTGGAATCTTTTCATTGGGTAGACCTACATCATTTTTGTTTTCTGAGAAAATAAAAGAAAGAAACCCAGCCAGGACGAACAGAGAAACCCGAAATTGGGAAAATTTCAGCTTCTCAGAGGTAACTCAGTCGTTTCAATTTCATGAATTTTCCTTTTTTTAAATGTAAATCTAGTTACTCTTCGCAATATTTTTGTTCTTCAAATTTCTGATTTCGATGTTTGCTTAGGGCTCATCTCATTAGGATTTTTTTAAAAAAATAATAAGGTTTAGGATTTTGTTTTTATTGGGTTCTTTGTTGTTTTCTTTGAATTCTAGGTCTCAGGTGGATGGAACTATAACATTGTTGAATTTATATCCTTTTGGCAACTGATTGAGATTGAGAACCTTCTAAAGGTCAAATCTTGTGGTGAGCAAAATGATGAGGCTGCAAACTTATGCGGGGCTTAGCTTGATAGGAACCCTAGCGATTATTTACCATGCATTTAGCAGCAGAGAGCAGTTTTACCCGGCCATGGTTTACTTATCAACCTCCAAGATCAGTTTGGTGCTGCTTCTCAACATGGGTCTGGTCATTATGTGTATTTTGTGGCAATTAACTAAAAAGCTATTCCTTGGCTCACTCAGAGAACCAGAGGTTGAGAGACTTAATGAGCAATCATGGAGGGAAGTCATGGAAATCCTCTTTGCAATCACTATTTTCAGGCAGGACTTTTCTGTGTCGTTTCTTGCTTTTGTCACAGCTCTGTTGTTGATCAAGGCATTGCATTGGTTGGCTCAGAAAAGGGTCGAGTACATTGAGACTACTCCATCTGTTCCCACGCTGTCTCATGTTCGGATTGTCTCCTTTTTGGGGTTCTTGTTTGTTGTAGATAGTCTCTTTTTGTACACTTCTGTCAGCAACATTGTAATGACTCAGAAGCCTTCGGTTTCCCTCTTCTTTGCATTTGAGTAAGTGATCCATCCTAATGCTCCACTTTGCTGATTCTTTTGTTCACGCTTTGAATATGCTACTTATTGTTTGATTGAACTATAATCATCAGTAAGGAATCTTCTCATATGGAAGTTAGTATTATATGTGACATTGATTCACAATTTTCCAATGCTTACACTTCTAAATGAGGCATAGAAGAGTATTCTCGTAGCAGAATGTGGTTATTTGGGTGCTGATATGGTGAACATCGCATGAGTATGTATGTTTCGGTAGGAGAAGCAATATGGGAGAATTGAGATGTGTGATAGGATTGTTTGATCTTGAGAGTATAGCGAATGCCTTGGATATAAAGTTATGTTGGATTTTGAATTGTCTCAGTTTTGATGCGGGTATCGTCTACGTTGCATCTTGGCCATTTTTGATTTATTGTCAGAAAATAATATGGATAAGTTTTGTATGTTCATATCAAGTTCTGCATTCTTAGGTGTTTCTTATTTTAATATGGTCTATTTTTATTTTTATTTTAATCTCAGGTACATGATCCTAGCAACAACAATGCTGTCAACATTTGTGAAATATGTATTCTATGTTAGTGACATGATTATGGAGGGACAATGGGAGAGAAAGCATGTCTACACATTTTATTTGGAACTTATTCGGGACTTGCTCCACTTATCTATGTACTTGTGCTTCTTCGTCGTGATTTTCATGTGAGTATTCAGTTGACCATTAGTGTAGATAGTTTTCTTATGTACGAATGCAATTGTTTGCTAAATATATAGCTAACCTGAACAGTGACCCGCACCCCACATGCACAGACGTACCCTATTTGTAGTAACTGTGTGGTCAAACTTACCTAGTGTGTGCAAAGAATACAGGTCAAATGAGATGTATTAATCATAGACCTAGAAATGGTTTAGATAGAATGCAACCCTAACCATAATAGGAAATCAAATTACCAAATTCTTTAGATTAGAAACTAAATCTCACCCCTAAGAAAAACCTTATACTCTTTGAATCTTCATTACCGTTGTTATGTTCTACTTTTTTTCTCTCCAATACTCCCCCGGGATAAAGTATTCATGATTTTCATGTCTAACTTGTTACATAATTCAGAAATTATATTAGGATTTTAAAATATAAAGGAAATTGAGACAGAAAAAATTGTAACTATGCCGCCTGGATTGACTACGTCATACCACCTTGGTGATAGATAGAATATAAAACACGAGTTAGTGCACTTCATAATAGTTTAACCTTTGGTAAATCTAATTGAACTTGTTGGAGCAAGTTCTTGAGTTGAAATCATTGTAACTGAAACCTCCCAATTACTGTTGAATTCAACGTACTTGTCTCTCAGTGGTGGACACTGGATAGAGGCCCAAATGTTACAGAATGTGAATATGAGGCAATTCCTTTAAGCTTTAAGAATGGCAGTGATCAATCCTTGACATGCATAAGTAGAACTTTTGCTTTCTTGATTGATATTAAGTTGTTTCCCACCCCAGGTACTATGGTTTGCCAGTGCACTTGATTCGCGAGCTCTATGAGACGTTCAGGAACTTTAAGATTCGTGTTGCTGATTACCTCCGTTATCGAAAGATCACTTCAAACATGAATGACCGGTTCCCAGATGCTACACCTGAAGAGCTTACTGCGTGAGTTAAAATCGATTAACATTTTGACTTTTTGAGTGTTCTGTTTAGTGTTGATCTAAATTCTGTGTAAGAGAATCTTAGTTTTTTTTTTCTGATGGATATGCAGTGGTGACGCAACATGCATCATTTGTCGTGAAGAAATGACAACAGCCAAGAAACTATTGTGTGGACACCTTTTTCATGTCGCTTGCTTGCGATCATGGTTAGAGCGACAACATACCTGTCCTACGTGCAGAGCCCTAGTTGTACCCCCTGAAGGTCGGACAGGTACAACTCGAGGACAAAGTGGGTCACGGTCGGATGCTCATCAACAGGGTAAACTTGTGGTTTTTGCAGTTTGTTTACAGTATTAAATTGCTGTTGAAAAGCCGTGAGGTCTGATATTTGGTGTTGGAGGATCCTTCAGAACTTTGTAGTTTCATATATTCATTTCTTACTCTATACATGAAGGATTATTACCATATGGAACAAAAATTTAAGGCACTAATGAAATGCCAATTGGTAATTTAACTTGTGGCTATAGTAATTTTTAGTAGATTGTACTGATGATATCGTGTTTCATGGTTTCTCTTTTATTTTCATAAGCCCCTTTAATCATATGGAACTTCAGTAATATGGTGTTTAATGATTTGAATCGGAACAGGGACAGGCATATCAGGTACAACTGCTCAGGGTTCAACCAGTGGTGGAGTTGCTGGTGACAACATGAGCCATCATGAAGCAAGACTTCAAGCTGCTGCTGCAGCTGCATCGATATATGAGAAATCCTATGTATATCCATCTGCAAACAGACTAGTATGGTATGCAACCCTTATTCTAGTAAAGTGGTTACACTTTTATTTGTATCTGCACATTGTCATTTCCTTTCCACCCATAGATTTTAGGTACTTGCATGCCTGTGGGAGTGTGCACTGTACAGGTGGCTATAAATACATCCTGCTAATTTGGCATACAACGTTACGCTTATGAAACTAAAAACTTGGGTGTGTGCAGTGGTTCTGGATAGCTCCACCCACCTCCCCTGTGAAATAATTGATTCTATTTTTGAACTTGGTGTATTCAGTCTTTTTGTTCCACCGGTTGATGCAGAGAGTGCTGCTGACAAGAAATTAACTTGTTGTGTGCAGGTCTCCTGGATATGCTGCACTTCCTCAGGTTAGAAGACATATGGCCGACTCCCCTAGTACTGAATCACAATCACAACCACAGTTTGCAACACCTGGTGGACCTGCAAACTTATCATTGCCTCAATCTCCGCATTACATGTTTGCTCCTTTTCACGCACCCGGAGCCAATGGGGAGAGGTCAGGGAGCAATCCGAATTTAACAGCTTCTCAGCTGGAGGCGCAGCGAAAAGTCCTTAAGCTCCAGATCGAGGTAGTCTTCATTGTTTGGAAACAAATGGCATTTATTAATCTCATCGTGATCTTTATATGCGAGCCCTTTTTCTTGTGCTTTGTTTCTTACGAAGTAGTTTTCTTGGACAGACCCTGCAGAATCAGCTCCAAATTTTACAAAAGCCAAAACCCAAGGAAAGCGTGGATGGCAAAGGAAAGAATGTTGCATCTTCATCTGAATCAGATTGCGGGCGTCATGAGGATGTTGACTAGATTACTTGAGCTTTTGGTATATTTCAAGACGTAATATGTGGATACAAGGAAGGGATGAGAAAAATAGGTAGGATGACTCTGTGCAAGTTGTATAAGTTGTATTTGTTTAAAAACAAACAAGGAAAAGAGAGATTTTTACATTCAGGAATGCTTCTGGCAAATGATAAATTTAATATGCCTTGATTAGGTTTGGCTTTTAATGTAACGTGTCCATGTCTTGCTTATTTGTGCATGTACAATTGTACATAACATCTTGAGCTCTAGCGAAATCCATTGACCATTGAATCCCAAATATTTGAGTCTTTTTTGTTGCTTAACTAACCATCCTCAACATGGACATTGTTGTCATAATTTATTAGCCAAGATCCGAGATAAAATGAATGAAGGGGTCGACTTTTGTTCCAATGACTAAAAATTGACGTTTACTTTACTTTTGTTGAACCCAACTAACAATTAACTCCTTTTTTTTTTAGAAGAATAACAATTAACTTAATACAAGATAAAATAATGTCCAGCTATATTAAATTCAACGGCTATTATAATAACTTATTCTAAATATAAAAAAATAAAAAATAAACTACTATAATAACTTGAGAAATCAATTTAAATACTCATTGAAGTTGTTATAATCTTGACCTTCGGATCGTATGCATGTGGCTGAGGTAAGCGAGATTCAGACACTGAACGTCCGAGATGATCCATTCATGAGAATCAAGTCGTCAATTTTCAATTATAATCATCTCTAGCATATTTTGCCCAAGTAACATATAGTAAGAGGTACTTTTTTGAGTTCATTTTTTGCATAAAACATCAATATTGAACTTTTTTGAATGCCAACCGAATTTCATACCATATGAGGCATAGGTTTTGCATAATCACAGGCATGATAAAATTAACTAACTGCACTTTTTCAAAAGAAAAGAAAAAAAAAAGTAGCTACTTGCAAATTTCAGTTAGAATTACAAATTTCATCAAAGAAAAAAAGATATTAAGACAAGCAAAAAATAAAAATGCAAGCATTAATTTTGGTTCCGCCACGCGGTGTGTGCAAGCCTAGGCCTTTAAATATTCCCACCGTACAGTGCAGCCTCCCCACTACTGTTCATCAGTCATCACGACGAGTGAGGCACTGAGACTACAGCACGCGAACCTCTCCTCCCTGTACGGTACGGTACTCTCTTCGATTACGGTGAAGTTGATTGCTTTGAAAACCTAGAAATTGTTCAAGTAACTCGTATATTATTACTATTATGGATGGATTCTTTGTTTTAAGTTTGAATTCTTTTGGATTTTTTTGAAAACCTAGAATTTAATCCAAGGACGTGTGTAGTATAGATGATGCACATTTCAATTTCAATTCTTGGATATTTTCTTCTTCGCAAAATGATCCCAAATTCCCAATTGGAAACTAGAACAGTAAATTCAATACAAAACGGAATTTAAGCTCTAAAAACAATATCCACATACATATGAAAACCAAAACGGAGCCTGGTGGTTCCCTTCGCCTGCCTTACTGTTGGATCATCAGGCATTCCGGATAGATTTTGCCGTCTGGTACAAGATTGTTAAGGCCTGACCTCCATTTCCCGATTGCTTGCAATCATAATGACAGCATTCCCTGAAAAGCATAAAATAACTAGTTAAGTACAGATATAATTTACCCATCGCTATTTAACTGGGTATTAAACTAATACGAGATATATCTAGGCTGCTTTTAAAATCCTAGTTTGCGCTCTGTCACTTGTAATTCATTTTCTTTTTAGTTATATAGTCGATTTTAATTCTGGAGGTGCCTTTTCTCACCTGCAGGTCACAATCTCTGGATTGCCTCACATGGCTGACAGGATCAGCGAGCTGCCTGATGACGTTCACAAACACATCCTCTCACTCCTACCCACCAAAGAAGCAGCAGCAACAATGACTCTTTCTCATGAATGGGGCAGGATATCAACTCTCCTCCCTTCACTCGAGTATATTTTCATTTCAACAACAGATGAAGATGATGTGCACAGAAT
The DNA here is from genome assembly GCA_030142095.1 of Rubus idaeus. Classification (NCBI taxonomy): domain Eukaryota; kingdom Viridiplantae; phylum Streptophyta; class Magnoliopsida; order Rosales; family Rosaceae; genus Rubus; species Rubus idaeus. Next base: position 283,528 of record CM057971.1, read on the forward strand.
GAACGGCTTCATCAATGGGGTCCTGAGTCGTTCAAATGCACCAGAAGCCCTACAAAAGTTAGTCTTAAGATGTACACAAAATGAGAACCCTGGTCCAATCGAACAGATGATTCATGTCGCAATTGATGGGCGACATTTGAAGCACTTGGTTGTGTCTGTGAGTTTTGATGAAATGAATGGTTTCTTCACATTGCCAGAGATTGTATTTAGAAGCATCCATCTGGAGCATCTGGGATTGAGTGGAGTGATAGTAATAGTGCCCCCACAATTGCCACAACGTCCTGTTTTCCCATCGCTCAGAACACTGCAAGTTGACATATCACTACACTGCCCCCCATCCATCCAAAACTTCTACTCACGATGTCCTATTCTCCAGGCACTCTCAATGGTGGGACACGTAGACGAATATCCTGATGAAACAGACATGAGGACATTTCAGATTTATTCTGGTAGTATAAGGGAACTGCAAATAAGTGTTAGGGCAAGCATTGAAATGGTGGACATGGGTGATGATGGATATCGCCTATATAGGTTCAACATATACGCACCCAAGGTGCAGCTTCTGATCATAAAAGAGAACATCTTAGCTGATTACAGAGTCCGGAACTTATCATCTATTGTTGAAGCTAAACTTCAGGTTGGCTGGCAAGCCATACAGTATCAGAGACCAGAAGTTGATGTTCATGAAGTCAATGACATTTTTAAGCTTTTGAAGGGGCTGACTGGTGTTCAGTCTCTAGAACTGTACCACCGCACTACTGGGGTAAAACACTTTCAATGACTTCTATTTGGAAACATTTTTAGGATTGTACATTTTTTTTTACAACTATTTAATCTTATTGTCTTAAGGCTGCGGGGTTCGTCTTTCATGAGAAGTATCTCGTTGAGTTGAATCAAGTAGAAGACCAAGAACAGGAAGTGTTTGAAGCTGAACAACAGGTTTGGACCCTATTCAGGACAGAAGTACCTCTCTTTCCTCGTTTGACTCGTCTTTACGTCGGCTTATCACACTCTTATGGCTGGAACTTTCTGGTATATTTACTTGACCGCACTCCAGCTCTGGAGACGCTCATCATAGAGATGGTGAGTTTTAACAACTTTTTAATTTTTAATTTTCATTTTCTAAACAATAGGAGAAAAAAAGTGGATGTCTTATGTTCTTTAATTGATGGATTATTAGGTGATCAGGGAAAACTTTCCACCAGAAGACAGATTTGCATGGAAGCCACCACAAAGCAGGCCCAGATGTTTGACACAAGCTATTCAAAGAGTTCATCTCAGAGGATATGAGGGGCATGAAGAAGAGTGGTTGCCAGTGATTGAATATTTTCAGGACATAAACAATACCATTCACCATTTTGAGATCACCATTGACAACTGAACAGAAGCACAAGGGGGTGCAGTCTGGTGTAGCTTGGCAGTCTGTTTTGTGACCAAGATTTTTGTTTGCAACTCTATTTTTAAATGGTTGTTCTTTGTTATGTTCTGTTGACACATGGTTGGTTTTTCCAACATAGGAAAACTTTGATAATTTTGGGCTGTGAATCTTGTGCACTGCTGGTTGCTTAATGATTCTGCAGAGGATTTGATGGTTTTTAATTTTCTGATCTTCATTCTTAAATGCTAAAGATGTTGGTTTGATATGGTATATCTACTGTTTGCTGACAATTTTTGTTACCCATCTCGGATGGGTATGTGATTCGGACCTAACCAAAATGAGCTTAACACCATCCAAATGGCCAGACATGTAGAGAAACCAAGATAAGGTTTGATTCTACAAATTTTTTGACTGATTGGCTGGCTGGGGTATTCTTCTGATTTTTGGTTAAGTTTTGAAAGTTGGTCTGTGCTGCTGATAATATTAGGAAACCTAATACCTACCTACCACAAAGTTGGTCTGGGGTATGCTTCTGATTTTTGGTTAAGTTTTTTCCTCCCAGCCGCCTAAATTGAACTCTTATGCCTCCCCTTCTATCTTTCGATTTTCTAGACCAATTGAGATCACAGGAAAACTAATCTTCTATCTTTCGATTTTCTAGACCAATTGAGATCACAGAGAAACTAACTAATGAATGAGTTCTTGGTAGAAACAAAACATAACATACCTGGGAATGACGGACTGGATCACACCGAGACTGAGAATGACTGACAGGATCCACAGGCTTCTCGGTCCACCATAGCCTAGTTTCTGCTGCTGCTGCAGAATCAAACCTACATCACGATATCGAAACCTACAAATCAAATCCAATCCAATCAAACATAAACATGATCTGGAAACTTGAATTATTGGATTGTTCAGAAACAATTCTTTCTTTGAGCGTTGGGAGAGTTTCTTTAGAAGAAATCAGATCGAGATCGAGATCGAGTTCTTTTGTTTTTGTTTTTGTTTTGGTCTGTGTCTTCTCGAACTGACACGAAGGAAGAAGCTTCGTGTACTTGAAACTATCTCCGTTATGTACTTGGTACTTTTTTTATTATTTATTCGTACTTGGGCTGGGCTGGGCTGTATTATAAATTCACATTATTTTTTTCTGTTCAATCCCAATCCAACAAAATAGCCCACTAAGGATACCTTGTTTTTTTTTGGACAAATGGATACCTTGTTTAATACTAACTAAATTCTCCTTGTTTAATACTAACTAAATTCTCCTAGTTTTGGTGAGTTACGGAAATCGTATTCTCCTAGTTTTAGAATAATAATAATTTTCCTATAAAAAGACTCTAGTGTTAGCGAATTAACCATCGCATTAATTCTTCTAGTTTTTGGCTTTGGCTTTGGCATGGCTGCTCTTACCTTCAAAAAGGCGACTAGTTTTTACCTATCTGCAGGATGGGCAACTCTTGATGAACTTGCTCTCTCTTTGATTCTAGATAAGTTGTTAGAACCTATTGATCATGTTCATTGTGGCGCTGTCTGCAAGCAGTGGCATTCTTTTACAAAACAATATCGTCAAACAAGGCAGTACTGCAACCGGAAGCTACTTCCGTGGCTCATGATCCCACCACGCCAACTACTCGATTCCGATTCCGACTGCCAAGGAAAGACGACCCGAAGAAGAAGAAGCCAAATATATAGCATTTCTGAAGCAAAGGTCTACCACAATATTGACTTGTCACTTGCTTACTATACCAAGATCGAGGTGTTGCGGCTCCTCCCATGGTTGGTTGGCCACAGTAGACCAACGTCTTGCCATTACTCTCCATAACCCTTTCCAAAAAGCAACGGAGCCCATTCGTCTCCCTCCTTTGGATGCCGTCACCATCCCCATACAAAACGCACCGCTTTACGAGTATTACGTCTCAAAGGTTGTCTTGTCCGCTGACCCTAGTTCGCATCCAGATTATGCGGTTATAGTAATCTGCGATATTGGTTCAAAGTTGGGTTTCATTAAGAGAGGCCAAACACGCTGGACTTACTTGACTAATTGTTACGGAAACATTTTCTACTCGGATGTCGTATTTTATAAGGATCAAATATACGCAGTTGGAACGTGGGGATGCATGGTGTCGTTGGATTTTAACTCTTTAATGGAACCGACAGTAACGATGCTTGAACCAACTTATACGACATTCACATATTATGCTGTTCGAGCATATATATCTTGTAGAATCAATAAAGGGAGAATTATTGCATGTCCGAAGAGTGAGATTTTATGGAAGAGGACCTATGCATGGCATCAAGTTGCACACTAGTGAGATCTTCGAGGTCTTCAAGTTGGTGTTCGACCACAAAAACAAATCTAGAGTGGAAAATGTTAAGCTAAAAGACATTGGAGGCCAAGCTTTGTTTCTGGGGAACAACCATTGCTTCTCTGTTTTGGCTTCAGACTATCCCGATCAATGCCGCCCAAATTCCATTTACTTCACGGATGATTTGACATTCTTTGGATTGTTCAGACCTCTTAATGAAGGACCCTGTGATCAGGGGCGGAGCCAGGGGGGCGAGGTTAGGCAACTGACCCCCCTGGATTTTTCTTGCTTGCATAAATAGTATAGAGGATTGGGGCAAAAATATCGACGGGGATTTAAAGGGATGAAGATCCGTTCGGTGGTGGGTGGAGGTGGGGAGGGGAAAAAAAAAAGTGGGTATTTTTTTCTTTTTGAATTGGTATTATAAAGGATGGATCCGTTACACCGTATCCCTCTCTAAGTTTGAATTGGGAATTGCGCAAGCCACCCGCAATTTGGATTGTGCCATCAATCAATTAACGTACGTACGGTCGTACGGATCGATCCCTAGTACGGCCTTTTTAATTTGGTATATATATATATATTTAGTGTTGTACGTTTTGGTTGGACTGTTGCTCATGGCCGGTAAGATCGATCCTCACAAATATTCAGCGGATGAAAAGAAATCTCACTATATATAGATGATTCTAAAGGTCCTGTTTTGGATTGGTGGGCTTACTGCTAATTTACAGTGTACCCAGCTAACTGTGTGCAAACAATACCAAATGGTGTGGATGTTTTTGTCTTCATCTGTTGGTATACCTAGTTTTCATAATCCCTTGAGGCCTATCTTGATCATTCACACTGCAATCAAGGAGTGGTCCTCTGCTCGAGTTTCTGCTCAAAATCAGAGAAACTATTCCCCGATTTGTTTTTTTTTGTCCAACCATTCATGATTTATCTTCAATTTAAAAGGTCGATCCATATATATTACACCATATCGCTCTCTAAGTCTTAAATTCTTAATTGGCAACCGCGCAAGTCACCTGCGATTTGGATTGTGCAATCAATTAACGGGCTCGATCAATTAATTAATTGGTCTACAATTTTAACACGATTCACGTACAATATATTGAACATACGATACGTACCTTATTAATTATTGCCTTATTGGTACGTGTACGTGTTATTGGACTAAATTAACAAGTCATCTTGTTTCTGTTTTGGTTGCTCAAGTAACTCCATTAAAAAACATCGATCCATATGCACTCATAACCACGCATATATGATGCATATAGAGATTGATGATTATCGATCACAGATTCACAGATAATAGTCAAGGCGTCGACTTGTGTTTGAATAACTGAAAATTGACGTTTGTTCAAATAACTAACGGACTAGATTTCTTTCTTCTGGGAATTGAATATATGTATATATATATGGACTAGCTAGCTAGATTCTCCTTATTAAGATTGAAAATAATGCCCAGCTCATTTCTTGATATTAATTGTCTGGTTTAATTTGTTGAAACACAAAATTAAGTCCACTGTTTATTCATTACAGTAAACCAATATTAATATATTGTAACTTAGATCGAGCATGACGTGGGAATATATATAAAGATCATCAAATTAAAGCTTGCTCTAGCTCTCTCTGTTAGCTAGGGTTAGCTTAAATTAATCAATCCTAAGATCCCAAGTCCTAACTGCATGTGTATTACAAATTCAAAAGTAATAAATCCATACGGGGATGGAAGATTCAATCATATCGATATTCAGCTCATCTGATCGAATGCGCGCGGGGGTACTACTTAATTACTACTCAATCATAATTTTTAGTTATGCTCTTGATCAATCTTAATTTTTCAAACCCTGGCTAGTTAGGTCAATTAGCTACTTTTGAAATGTGCAAATCATTTTTCATACGCCTTTCTTATTCAGCCACCCTTCTAGAAAATTGGCAACTATATAAGAATATTTGACCAAGACCATCAAATGGAAAAGTGAAAATCTCTAGTGCGACCTACTTTATTGGATCGACACAGTTGTATGACATTAATGACAACGTTAATGCGAAGAATAAAAACAGTTTCGCTGTTTTCATTTTAGGAACCATATATGTCTAACCAAAACCGAACCAAATGAAATCGGTTTGACTTTAATTGACACCATTTCAGTTTTAGAGTATGGAACATTTTATAGTGAGTATCATATAATTAATAAAGACTTATTGAGAACTTTCAAACTAACTATATATTAGATGAATATTTTAAATGTTAGTTGATATTTTAAAAATTCATATATATAAGTAGCTTAATTTGCCTTAATTATATATTAGGAAGATCGAACTATAAGTATATGTGGTATAATATTCTATTTATTTAGGTACATGCCATTCATATATTGTCCAAAAAAAAGAGAGTTATATATATGTCACTTGGTCAAAATCCAATTCAAAGCTAAACTGTACAAGTTATAACGAATTTTGTTACAATTATTGTAGTCAAAGTTTAGAAAAGAAAAGAAAAAGCATAGAAAAGCATAAAATAAAGAGAAGGCGCATTTTGCAAGCATAGATTGATCAATAGCTAACCTTTACTATATATACCAGCTCATGAGAACCCATGCATGCACTTAAACCATATAGCAAGAATACTACTTCAGTTAGCTAGCTAGCAATAGTCATAGAAAAGAGACAAAGCTAGTGCGGATCGATCACGAGCTAACTAGCTAGCTAATAGATTGAATCGAAGAAGAAAAAGATACACACACACACACACACACATATATATATATATATATATATCTGCTCTCCAAGCAATTAGTGCATGTATGTTGTGTGTTGAAGATGAGGATTTCAATTAGCCCCCTCCAACTGTTTTTGGGCTTGTTATTGGCTATTAATGGCATCCTCCTCCATTGCCAAGCTTGGCCAGCTCGTTACACTTTTGTGGTATATATGTACTTAATTAATTAAGTGTTGCATTATTAACTGTGTTTTAGAGTACGTATGTACGTGCATATATATATATGATCGATGCTTATAATTATGCATGTAGGTGGAAGAAACTCCATACAAAAGATTGTGCAGCACAAAGAAGATCTTGACCGTAAATGGTCAGTTTCCGGGACCAACTTTGTACGCTCGCAAAGGAGACACCATCATCGTCGATGTCATTAACAAGGGCAATCGTAACATTACTCTCCACTGGTACGTAATTAATTAATTGTTTGTTTTCGATCATATATACATATATTTAATTTCAGTCTAGCTATGCATACATGCATAACAATGAATTAATTAAGGTCGATGGATCAGGCATGGTGTTGCGCAACCAAGGAATCCATGGTCGGACGGTCCAGACTATATCACACAATGTCCAATTCAACCAGGGGCCAATTTCACCCAAAAAATCATATTTTCCACGGAGGAAGGCACCCTCTGGTGGCATGCTCACAGTGAATGGGATCGAGCTACTGTCCACGGTGCCATGATCATATACCCCAACAAGGACACTAATTACCCTTTCCCCAAGCCTCGTGCTGAAATTCCAATTATATTGGGTACGTACTGATCGAGTACGATCATGTTATACATATATATGTGTGAGCGATCGATGAACTGAGTTCGTTGTTGAAAATTATTGCAGGCGAGTGGTGGAAGGAAGATATTGGAAAGCTCTATACTCAAACTCTTCAAAATGGAGGGGACCCCAATAAGTCGGACGCTTTCCTTATTAATGGTCAACCTGGCGATCTCTATCCATGCTCAAAACCAGGTCAACACTCCAACCCTAATTAATTAATCTAGGAAAACGTACAGGACACAAATTAACTATTGCTCTATTAATTAATTTGCGCATGCAGAGACATTCAAACTGGTGGTTGATTACGGCAAAACCTACCTGCTGAGGCTAATCAATGCCGGGGAGCAAGAGATTCTGTTTTTCTCCATCGCCAATCACAAAGTCACAGTAGTAGGGTCAGATGCTAGCTACACCAAGCCTTTCACAACCGACTATGTCACAATCTCACCTGGTCAAACCTTTGACCTCTTGCTCACTGCTAATCAGAGCCCTAGCAAGTACTATTACATGGCTGCTAGAGTCTATGTAGGTGGCGTCGGAATTGCTTTTGACAACACCACCACCACAGCCCTACTCCAATACAAGAATCACGTCCCTTCTTCAACCCCTCCTTTGTTACCTACTCTTCCTGCCTATAATGACACAAATGCATCAGTTCATTTTACTGGTAGTCTCAGGAGCTTAGCTGACAAAAACCACCCCGTGGATGTCCCGCTCAAAATAACAAGTCACTTGTTCTACACACTCTCCGTCAACACCTTCCCGTGCCCGAATAATTCGTGCGCAGGACCTAATGGCAACCGTCTGGCCGCTAGCGTGAACAACATTAGTTTTGTGAGCCCCACCATTGACATACTACAAGCATACTATTACCATGTCAACGGGGCATTTGGAACTCGGTTTCCAAATTCCCCGCCCTTGCTGTTTAATTTTACGGCGCAAGACTTGCCTCTGTTCCTTCAGACCCCGAAGCGAGGGACAGAGGTGAAGGTACTGGAGTACAATGCCACGGTGGAGCTTGTGTTTCAAGGGACTAATTTGGTGGCGGGGGATGACCATCCAATGCATCTTCATGGTTTCAGTTTCTATGTTGTTGGATGGGGGCTTGGGAACTTTGACAAGGATAAGGACCCTTTGAAATATAATCTTGTTGATCCTCCTCTACAAAACACAATTGCTGTCCCTGTAAATGGGTGGACTGCCATTAGATTCAAGGCTGACAATCCTGGTACGTACATAATTAATTTGTTTACAATTGATGTACTAATCCCATCTCTAATTACAATTAATTGATCGATATACTGACAATTACATGATGATTAATTTTTGTTGAGTAGGAGTTTGGTTTATGCATTGTCATCTGGATAGGCATATGTCATGGGGCATGGAAGTGACATTCATAGTGAAAAATGGGAAGGGAACTCAAGCACAAATTTTACCTCCACCACCGGATATGCCACCATGTTAAAGCTACGTACCTGCAGCTAGCCCTCAACTAATTAATCTTTGATTTTATGTAACAATGGGATTTTGACAATATATGTACGTTCTTTTATAATGTGTAATAAATATTGGCCTGCTCTTATATATATGTTTCAAGAAATTAGATAGTTGCTTTCTGGACTTGTAATATGGTTTGAGAAATAAGTCGATAAGTTTCTTTGAAAGATATCATGAAAGATTGCCTTAAGTACTACTAGCTAGTTGCTTTGTCATAATGGGTTTACAAACATACTCTGTCCATGGAAATAAAGCAAACTGAAATAACAATGGAAACCTATATGGAAGGACAATATATGACACCATTGCCCTGTTTCCTAGCTAATACACAAAATCTTAGCTGCCAGGAGAAGAGAACCTTCTCAGTGTCATGATGGCTGTGAATTAATTAATTGACATGAACTGTAAGATACGTGTCCGACAGTCTCTTCAACTCTCCGGCCACTTCTTCCATTGTGGGTCTTTCTGCACTATCCAACTTGAGGCATCTCTTTGCAAGCTCTGCAACGGCTCCTACTTGTTCTTTGTTCTCCTCCTTAACTTGTGGCGCAAGAATCTGGAACAAGCCATTTTGTAATTCCATGGACAATAGGAAATGAGAGGTTATGATTCTTCGATTTTCTGGTCTAGTAAAGCATATCGGCTTCTCCCCAGTTAAAATTTCTATCAAAATGACTCCAAAGCTGTAGACATCACTCTTATCAGTCAATTGGCCCGTAAGGAAATACTGTGGGTCTAAATAACCTAGTGTCCTCTGAACCAATGTACTTATCTGGGACTCATTACTAGGGATTAACCTTGGAGGTCTAAAACCAGCAACTTTGGCCAAACAATCAGTTAATAATATGCTGGAAGACTTGACATTTCCATGAATGATTGATAAAGAATGCAGATAAGCAAGACCTGCCGCAGATTCTGATGCTATCTCTATAAGGATATCCCAATGAGGCATTGCATTTGTTCGATGATGAATGTAATCGAAAAGGGTCCCATTAGAGGCGAATTCATAAACCAAAATGGGAGCTTCAGTCTCTAAACAGCAGCCCAACAACTTGATCACATTTTGATGGTTGATTTGGGTAAGAGTGATAATCTCATTTATAAAACGCTCGATTTGGCCCTCCTCCACTAGTACTTTTTCTTTTACGAAAACCATTTCAATCACATTGTCTGCAGATGAAAGCTTTTTGTAACATGTTTCATAAGTACTTGAGTTGGCTCCTTCTCCTTGAGTAAAAGTGTGATTCTTCTTATTATAATAGTACTCAGTAGCCATCTCAAGCTCCTCGGCTGTGAAAATTTGTGTGCCTCCAGATCCAGGTCCATGAGAAGCTATATGCTGCTCTAACAATAATCCTCCATTTTTCTTGAACAAGTTGGATTTAAGATTAATGAACTTGTGGTTCTTCACACTAGAATAAACCCCAGAGACCACGAACAAAAGCAAACTGAAAAAAGAGCTAAAACCTGCAAGGTTTATTATTTATATATATATATATATAAGCACCTTACATTGCTCTGAATTTCAACTTTTTATTAGTAAAGTAATTATGACCAAGTAGAGAGCAGATCAAGAACTACACCTGCAATGAGAAACAATCCCCAAAAGGATTCCAATGCCAAACTACTTTCAGCTGCAATTGAGAATCGTGAGAGAGGAACACTGGTATATCCAATGAGATACGAATCATACGATCTGGGAAAGGAATTCCATGCCAAACTATAGGTTTGTCGAAAATCAGCTTCTAATGAGAATTCTGAGACATGAACACCGGTATCACAGTTTTACTTCCACTCCTGGTCCTCGATAGGAAAGCATGCAAGTATATATTCTTACAAAATAAATAATGGATAGAAGCATTACCTTTGTACACAGGAGGTACAGGAGTGAGGTAAGGACTCCCTTCATCTTCGATGCTGCACCAATACCCTAAGCTTAAAGAATTATTATAACAGAATCCAGTAATGTTGTTACTTTGGCTTAAGTAAAATCTTTTCGTGTCAAATTGGTAAGGAACTATGAGGCTGGCGTTGGGATCTTCTGATGCATTTGCTGTGATAAAAAACAATACGGAAGCTAAGCTGAACCAACAATTGAGCATGTTGTGCTTTTCCATCGCCTTTATCTTTCCTCGACATAATCGATCTTACTCTGTTATGTACTCTATATATATATGAAATATGAAATAGCCTTGAAATTGCTCCTTGCTTCCTGGTTTCTTCCCTTCACGCGGAGTTGAATATGACTCCATGCCACTAGTTAATTTGTCAAGATTTCTTTATATATATATATATATACATATATATATATTTTGGTCATTGAACACGGGTCAAGGATTTGTATATATATATATATTTCTAAGATTGAGACATTACTCATTCTTTTATTTTGGAAATGTTGGGGGGACCCAATTAACATCTGGGTCCAGAGCCAATACTCATTCTTTTTAACTTGAACTTCATCGATAAAATTAACAATGCATGCATCTTCGTTCGTCACGTTAGATATTTAATTATCTCCCTTTTATTTTAATTAATTACCTCTTATATATGTCTTCTCTAGTTGTTTAAGGGGTAACGTCGATCAGGTCTATATACCATTCATTAATTAATATATTTACATGGGAAGTGCAAATAAAACTAACAAAAGTTCAACAAACTAATTAAGGAAGTGCTACATTTTATGTCAAACCAGTACTGGCGTTACTTCCTTTTCCAGCACTGCCAAATTCAAATGAGTATGGAACTGTGAGATTGAGATTTTCACATTCTTTTTGGTTGGGATTGGCTTCTAATGGAATTGCTGTAAACAAAAACACCATAGAAACTAATTAAGGTAAACCAAGAGAGCATGTTGTGCCTTAGTACCACAATCAAGCTCTCCATTTAAATCTTTCTATAACATATACTAACTCGATCGAGTATGCAATGTGTACGTACGTGCTTGTAACTTGTATGTACATTGACTTCAGAATCGCTCAATGTCGATCAGTATGACACAATCTCTGCTAGCTCCTTCCTTGTTTCTTCATTTCACGCGGTGTTGAATACTTAAATTTCTACTAATTAAATCTGACCAAAAGAAAACAAAAAACTAAATAATTAAGATGAAGAATCTTTACTCTATTTTATTCGGAGGTTGAGCTTTATGTTTCTAACATTTTTTTTTGGTTGAAGGGAGGGGCCAATCCCCAAGGAGAAGAAAAACATTAATTACTGGAATTAAGTATATATGTTGAAGGTTTTTTCTAAAAAAAAGAAAAAGTATACTGTAAGTTTTATTAAATTTGACTCTTGGAATTAAGTTTTGTTCTGAAGTCCAAACTTCGGATGGTTTTAGAGGTAACTCAATTTGTTTTATGGAAAATTGCATAGCTCTAGTAGCAAGTGATACAAGTCAGGATTTTTCATTATTTAAGAGGAGCATGCAAATTGCAAATTCATGCGAAGGCTATTTTTTTTTTTGGCAAATGCAAGTGAAGGTTCTTGAAGATGAAGGATGTGAGAGAGAAAAGAAAAAAAGTGCTACAAATCTAAAGAAAGAAGATTTTTTATTTTGTTTTTCAAAAAAATAACAGTGAGTTAGATCTTAGCAAGACCTAAGACCAAATGTGGACACCGTCCTGGAAAGAGTTTCCTACAACCTATCAAAAATCCAGAAATGTGGTAGGACTGCCCCACCAAATCACGGAAAGAAGGAGTGGGGGACGAACAAGAAGAAGCTAGATTGCCCGGTATACTGTGTACTATTGGTATGCATTGCTCTTCTGTTGGTGAAATTTCAAATCCAGAATGCTCCATTTCAAGCCGGAAGTTTAAGCTCCTCATGTTTCTAGCTTCCAACTGAATGTCAGACAAGTTTGTTAGTACAAAATAGAAACATGTGTACAAAAGTCAGTATCTGCAATTATTTTGTTATGAAACATGTGCTATGTTTCAAATGGCAACTGCTTTGAAGAAGCTGACAGTAAATACAGGGTCTTATATGATGAAGAACAATTAAAAGAGGAATTCATAAATTAAGTTACCTCTTAATATAACGTCAATTAATGATCAATTTGACATGTGCCACATGATAAAAGATAGGAACGCGCGCATCTATGATATGATGTTGTTGATTCTAACTAGGAGTAATCAAGTTCCAGGCAGTTCAATTCAAGGAGGTTGAGAGAGCAACTACAACTCTACAAGAGGAATGGGGACATACCCTGGCATGCATGCAAGAAGAAAAACGTACGTAGTTTCCAGTTAAGTTGTCAATGTTTCTTCACCTTTGCAGTTATAGTACGATTGCAACAGCTTCAAGATATAATGAAAATGTCCACACGACCTATTATTAAACATCAGGACAATCCGATTCAAAACATATATATATATATATATATATATATATAAGCAAATAGTATACATATATATATAATAATACAAACTGATACATATATACCTTCTAATGAATTAACCAACAGAAAAACAAAAGGAATACGTACTGTTAGTAGTTAGGGAGAGACATGAAAAATCGAGTAAAGAAAAACCAAGTCAAGGTATCGGGTCAGAAAAGACCAATCAAGGCATACAGTTGTTGAGTTTTGAGTGAAATTCCTGGTACATTAAGAGAGGAATGCAACAGGATCAAACATTTCATGTTCTGAGCACGTGAAATACCATTTTGTTTTCAATACTAACTTGAAGAATTAGGCCACCGGTCCCCAAAAAAAATATGATTGGGCTTTGGCCTGTACCCAAGCAACCACATCACACATGCAAAGCCCAATCAGCCAGTTACCAGTGCCAACTAGGAACCAATCAAAAGCAGACTCTAGGAGCCAATTCCATTTGAACCGTGTCAAATTACACTTTTTTTTGTTTGTTTTTTGGTACAGACTACCGACCGTGTCAAACACTTTTCAAAACAAACACCCTTAGAAAAGGAAAATTCTCAGGTTCACCCCCTATCCGTTCACTCCCTCTCCCTACTTAACATAATTGCACTTCATAATTTAATAATCTAACCGTTCATATCATAACTTATCCATTCATAGATCACATCTGCAAAAAATCAATCGAATCAGAGATCTTTTGGTTACTCATTCATATGAAATAAATAGACAGTTTCTCATAATAGTAGTAATTGTTGTAAGAACCGTTCATTTGTTTCAATAATTAGAGTGACCAAAAGATCTCTGATTTTTTGCAGAAATGATATATGAATGATAAGTTATGATATGAACGGTTGAATTATGAAATTATGAAGTGCAACTATGTTAAGTGTGGCGTGGGGTGAACCTGAGCATTGCTCCTTAGAAAATTGTTACACCCAAAACATGAAAAATATTCTTCAAAATAATTTTGGTGAATTTAAAAGATGTACGAACTATTGTTGTAGATTATAGCATGTTAAATATTGTTAAGTGCGTGGTAAGGGTAAAAAGTTATTTCATTTATTTTTAATTTAATATTAATTTTTATAATATTTAATTTTTAATTTTTAATTTTTAACTATTTTCTTTCATTTTTTTATATTTTCTTAAGCTTAGTTTATAAATTATTTTTGGTGTATTTTATTTTATAAATACTTGTGAGTTATTTTGAATAAATTCTTAAAACGAAAATAATTTGTGAATTTGTATTTTAAATGAATTTGTGTAAATTATTATTGTGTTTATTATCTAGTTAAAATTGATTTTTATTTCTCATTTTTGTGAGTTAACTTCAATTTATTTTCTTAGTTAAATATTTTTTATATCTTTTATTTATTTTTAACTATATCCTTTCATTTTTAAATATTTTCTTAAGTTAGTTTATACAATTATTTTTGGTGTATTTGTATTTATAAATATTTGTGAATTTATATATTAAGTTTACAAAATACTAGTGGTTTATTGTTAGCTAATGTTAACTAAAAAATAAATTGAATTAAAAAAAATTAGAAATAAAAAAAAATCAAGTTTAAATAGATAATAAAATAATAATAATTTACAAAATTTATTGTAAAATACAAATTAAATTATTTTGGTTGAATTATTAAAATAATCAAGTATTATAAAATAAAAATAAAAAAATAATTGTATAAATAAAAAATATTAAAAAATAAAAAAATATTAAAAAATAAAAATAAAATAAAAATAAAAAAATATTAAAAATAATATATTTAACGAATATTTAAGTATATGTAATATATAATAATTGTAATTATTTCATAACTTATTAACAAACCAGGGTCACACAGTAGTAATTTCATTTTATTTCCTATATAAAAAAAGATAGTTATTTCATTATTTTGTATAAATTTCTTTTTCCTTTTCTTTTCAGTGACCAATTGGTAACAAAATTTGCTGAAGAGTTTAAAAAAAAGAAAAAATCTTAACGGAGCTTTGGATTTAGTCCTCTTGTAGACTTGTGCGTATCACCCCGGTGGAGGATGACTATATTTCAGGGCCCAAAAATCTCTCTGTGTACCATTTTCGGTCACGCGACCAACAGCATTTATAATTCCCCGTAAAATAATTAAAAATTGGGAATTAAAGAGGCAAACACAAACCGGAAAAGAAACCCAATTCAAAGTTGTTCAAACCCCACACACCCTATACAAATACGAACCCTTCTTGACTCTCTCACTCACTCTCCTCGCTGCACACTGCTTCATTTTCAAGCTGTCTTTATTTCCCTCCGCCCCCTCTCTCTCCTTTACTTAATTAATATATATATATAAACAAAATCACACACAACCTTTGGCTCTCTTCAACACTATTTTTTTTTTCTCTCTCTCTCTCTCTCTCGCACCTAGGGTTTGGCCTCTGGTCATCTCTTTACTCTACTCGCTCCGGCTCTAGGGTTTATCCGACTGCGTTTGTTTGATCGTCTTTCCTCTTTCTCTCTCCGTCCGTCTGTCCTTACGCTCTGGCTATGGCGGCCGAGAAGCTTAGGGATTTGAGCCAGCCCATTGACGTTGGCCTGCTCGATGCCACCGTTTCGGCGTTCTACGGCACCGGATCTAAGGAGGAGGTGAGGGTTTCTTGCTTCTTTCTCCCTACTTTTCGTTACCAAGCGTGTCTGATTTTCCACTGTAATTGACGTTTTTGAGCCGTAGGGTTTAAACTTAACAGTGCATCACTTCAACACTGTGGGCTTTCTGTTTGGGGGTTTTATAGGACGGGAGACTCAGTCCTTAGGGTTTAGCACTTGAAATTTAGGGTTTAATCGTAGATGTTTTTAACTTCTTAAGGTGAATTCGATAATTGATTTCAATGCAAATATTGAAGTGAACTAGTAACTGTTCTAACTCAGTTTGGCTGCTGAGGTTGAATTGGATGAATTATATTTCTGCTTATCTTGTAACATTGTGGTAGCTTGTTTTTCTAAGAGTACCTTTTTACATGTTGGTAACACAGAGGGCTGCTGCAGACCTGATATTGCGGGACTTGCAAAACAATCCAGATATGTGGCTCCAAGTGGTGCACATTTTGCAGAGCACAAATAACCTGAACACCAAGTTCTTTGCTTTGCAGGTCAGTTGCCATGCATAACAATCTATTACACATTGAGTTTTTATTTTGTTTAACAAGGAGGCCATCATATGCCCCGACAATCCTTACGAGTAGGGCAGCAGAGTCCGTTTGCCCCTCTAAACTGTTGAAAACTAAAATGGCTTTATAATCAAGTTGAAAGAGGTATTAATCAAGTTTGGAGCATATTTCTGTCCATTGAAAAGGGCATCATAGTATATAGTCTACACAACACCATCTACTTTGGAAATGTTGCTATTCAACCTTTAGATTGCAAATTGTATCAATCTTTTTATTTGTATCTAAGGTTCAGATTTAGTGAGGGTTTTCATTACATCTATATACAGGTCCTAGAAGGGGTTATCAAATATAGGTGGAATGCATTGCCTGTTGAACAGAGAGATGGAATGAAAAATTATATCTCTGATGTCATTGTACAGGTATGCGGCATGTAGTCAATTTTTGAGGAGGGGAAATCTTGTTATGCTAATTTGTTTCGTTGTGTATTTGCATGCTTTATTTACCCTTGCCCTTTTCTCCTCTCGTGAAGCTTTCAAGTAATGAGGCCTCTTTTAGAAACGAAAGGCTGTATGTCAACAAACTCAATATCATATTGGTTCAGGTATTTCCTTGTTCCACCCTTCACCATTTTGTTAATTTCTTGTATCATACACTACTAACTTTGGTCAAGCTGAACCATATTGAGTACCGGCAATGTCGTGTCTACTTATTCATTGAGGCATCAGTGTTTTCACTTCTAATGCATTTATACTGTCTTATGCATATCTGAAATCTATTCTGTGATAGTTGTATATATATATGCTGTAATGCAATGTGTTCTATTCTATAACCAGATTACTCAATGTGCAGATTTTGAAGCATGATTGGCCTGCTAAATGGCGAAGCTTTGTTCCAGATCTCGTTTCAGCAGCTAAAACGAGTGAAACAATCTGCGAGAATTGTATGGCTATATTGAAAGTAAGCCTTTTATACTTTGAATTCAAATTGTTAATGGCTTTCTTTGGGTTGTTATTAACTGCTTGAACGTGTTACCTACAGCTTCTAAGTGAAGAGGTTTTTGATTTCTCAAGGGGAGAAATGACTCAGCTGAAGATTAAAGAGCTTAAACAATCATTGAACAGGTAATTGCTTGATGACTTTAAAAGCTTTAGCTGTTATTTCTCTTGGAATGATTTTTTTCTTGGCCTCGTTGTAGTGGCATAGAGATGATATTGCATTGTAACTTAATTATAATCATTGAAGTGTTTGGTCTTTCTGCTTCTTCGGCATCACAAAATTCCCGTAGATGTTTCTTTTTAAAGTTCCTGAAAGAAAGTTGTTTCGATATGCATTAGCATTTATCTTTTCCTTAATTGTGTTTTACTGCATTCCCCCAACACCAAAAGAGGCATACTATATCATTTGTGAGTTAATTCTATTTAGGAGACTCATCTCTGTACTTTGTTTTTTAAAATTATGCTTACTGTCTGACTTGGCATGCCTTCAAACATTTTTTTTGCTCTAATACTAATTACTAGTATCATGTGAAACTTTAATGTGACTCGTCTATTTATTGTGCTTTTACAATCCTATTGTGTTTGATCTTTTTGCAGTGAGTTTCAACTTATTCATGAGTTATGCTTGTACGTACTATCAGTATCTCAAAGAACTGAGCTTATGCGTGCAACACTATCGACATTGCATGCTTTCCTCTCATGGATTCCCTTGGGTTATATTTTTGAGTCCCCTTTGGTGCGTACAATGCTTTTTCATTGTCAATAAATCCCTTTAATATTTTATCCTTATATTTCTTTTGTGTCTTTGTTTTTACAGCTTGAAACCCTTCTGAAGTTTTTTCCCATGCCTCAATATCGAAATCTCGCCCTTCAGTGTTTAACAGAGGTATATTGCTTTTCCATTTCTGTTCAAGCAATTTAGTGGTTTTTGCACTTTTCCTGAAATATAGTAGATAGATGGTACCTTGAAAAGAACAAGGAGATTATGCAGTATTTGATTATATATTTGTTTTTATTTATTTTCAGGTTGCAGCACTTACGTTCGGTGACTTCTACAATGCCCAGTATGTTAAGATGTATACTATATTCATGGTGCAGTTACAGGTGTGTTTACATCAAATTTCTTTTATATTTTCCCACCCATGTGTATTAAACATTCAATGTTATGTGTACCGTACTACTATACACGATGAGAAAATATGTGCCTAAAATAAGTGTAATTTGGTAAAATTTGTTTTAAACATTGTTTAAAAGGAAGCTAAAATATAAGTGGCTAGTTTATAATTTGGTGCAACAATATATATATGCATAAATAATAAATTTTTATATTGGAATCACATAATGTGAAGTAATTAATCGAGACAAGTGAGTGGTTGAAGTGTGAAGGTCACCCTTAAAAAGTCTAGGGAAATGTTGTTTTATGTTTGAGGTTTCAATTTATATTCCTTTTTTTCATTTATACGCTACATTTGTTTCTAGAAGTTATTGGACAATAGTAGAGTATACAATATTTAATCGACAAAACTGTAATATTCTTGTATAGGCATTTCCTTGAGCAAGTTCTGTGATTTCTTTTTATTCCTCTAGTAGTATAATTTGACTCCTCATCAGTATACTTATATTTTCTTTGCTCAATTAGACTATTCTCCCAACTACCACAAACATCCCCGAGGCTTATGCAAATGGATCTAGCGAAGAACAGGTAATTGTTTATTGGTTTTAGGCTCATCTTTTGTGTGTGTGTATGTGTTAACTCTTTCTTTATGTTCTTTCTCCAGGCATTTATTCAGAATTTGGCACTGTTCTTCACGTCGTTTTACAAGGCAAGTGCCTTCTCTTCTCTTTAAGATAAATAAAATGTTTATAATGTTAGATAACCTGCAATGAGGTCATTACTGATTGTCTCCTTTTATGCAGTCACATATTCGTGTTCTCGAAACCACACAAGATAATGTAAATGCATTGCTAATGGGTCTTGAATATCTTATAAGCATCTCATATGTGGATGACACAGAAGTTTTTAAGGTATGATTAATAGCGGTGCTCTCTCTCTCTCTTTCTCTCTGTCTCTCTCTCTCTCTGTCTCTCTTTCTATCTCTCTTCCCTGGATAGTTGAACTAACGATGCTCTTTGGACTTGGTTGTATGTGTGAAGGTTTGCTTAGACTATTGGAATTCTTTGGTTTTGGAACTATATGAGGCCCATAATAATTTGGATAACCCTGCAGCAACTGCAAATATGATGGGACTGCAGGTGATTCAAAATACTTGCTTTATATTTTGCTGCTCTGTTATATGGTGATTCGTTTTTGAACGATAGGAAAATTGATCTGGGTTTTGATCCTAAACCCTATCCCCCCTTTTGTGTTTTTGTATTGAATTAGCAGATGCCTATGATTCCTGGTATGGTTGATGGCCTTGGCTCACAAATTATGCAGAGGAGGCAGATATATGTTAGCATTATGTCAAAGTTGAGGCTGCTCATGATCTGTCGTATGGCTAAGCCAGAAGAGGTTCTCATTGTTGAAGATGAGAATGGGAACATCGTTCGTGAGACCCTGAAGGACAATGATGTTCTTGTTCAATATAAGGTGATCCTTCTTTATTTGTGCTGATATGTTTATACTCGGTCCTTTAAGTGATTGTGCACTTCTTGTGCGATGAGAGTACTGGCCAACTTTTGACTCTTTGGTAGTTGTGGTAATGAGAAGGTGATTTGCAGCTTTTCTTCACTTCAAATTTCTCAAGAGGAGGATATAATAGAATCTCTGTTGATAAAGTGGAGCAAGTAGTTTATCTTTGGGAAAGAATTAGATTTTTTCCATCTCAATAGGGTCATTATCAAAGCAGTTTAGCGATCTTTGAGTCAATTCTTGATTTGGTGGGGAGTATACCTGAATGTATTTATTTATTGTAACTTTGTAGTTTGCAGGTTGTGCATTGATGTCCACATCTTGTCTGTTTTTTTTTTAATAATTTTTTTAGCTCTCCCTTTTTTTCTTTCCAGATAATTTAATTTTAAGAAACTACTGGGTTTGGTTACTTTCTTACGGTAGGATGCTTTTATTGAAGAAACTGGGATAAGGTTGATAAAATCTTGACATTAGCTCTTTTATGTATATATTTCTTTTGTCTTTTTGATGGGGTTGTATACGTTAGCTCTTGCTTGTTTTTGTTATTAATGTGATATTCATTTTGCAGATCATGAGGGAAACACTAATATACTTGTCACACCTCGACCACGATGACACTGAGAAGCAGGTAAATGTTTTTCATGGCAGTTTCTACTTTCTCACAATGAAAAGTACACAATAATTCAGCTATAATTCACTCTTGAGATCCCATTAATGCATATCCATGGAAAGTCATTATTCTAATTATTTAGTATTTATTTAATTGTTTAAATGCATTTGAACTATTATACATTTAAGTCTTTTTGGTGTGTGTAACCTCTGTATTGGGGCGCTCTATGAGTTCTATCTGATTTTTTCTTCCTGTTTATGTTGGAATGCAGATGCTAAAGAAATTAAGCAAACAACTGAGTGGCGAGGATTGGGCATGGAACAACTTAAACACATTATGCTGGGCAATAGGGTCTATATCTGGTTCCATGGCGGAAGAACAGGTATGTGTTGCTCTGGTTTCTAGTAGAAGAATTTTCTTCTTATCATTCTTGAATGTCTCTGGATGTTTGTTACCATTTCTTTTTGTAGGAAAACCGATTTTTGGTGATGGTGATTCGTGACTTGTTGAATTTATGCGAAATCATAAAAGGGAAAGATAACAAAGCCGTCATTGCAAGCAATATTATGTAAGTAAAGGATTTTTATTTTCTTTTAGTTTATGCAATGCTGATTACTACTTCAAATGTTTACCAATAAGTTCACCAAGATGTGTTGGTGCTTACATTTCGGTTGAAGTTCTAGTTTTTTATACCCCGTCTTTTGACGTAACAAAACTAGGGTTGGTAAATTTGTAACTGGAACTTGCATCTTTACACTATAAATATCTAATGTTTCAAGTTTTAATATTTTTTTAGGTATGTTGTTGGACAGTACCCGAGGTTTTTAAGAGCTCATTGGAAGTTCTTAAAGACCGTTGTCAATAAGTTGTTTGAATTTATGCATGAAACCCATCCTGGAGTTCAGGTAATTTTTACAATTATGGTGTTGAAAGTTGATTATTAGGTTGGGTACATCATTATCTTATGATACCTAATCTTTATACTATTCTAAGCATAATATTAATGTAATTGTTGTTTCTATTAAGTTTTGATTTCCTTTTTTGTTTGTCAAGTGCAAATGTTTTACTGACTAGAGATTTGGAGATAATTACTTCGGGCCTTTCATGTTCTAAGAGTTGCTTGGTTTGTGTGGAATTGGCTTTTGTGGGGTCTTTCAAGTTTTTTGGTTTGCTGTTGGGATTTGCTTGCATCTGATTGATCTCTTATCTATCTTAATTTTTTAATTTTTTGTACCGTTGATTTCTCTTCAATAAAATTTATACTCCAATAAATGCAAATATTCAAATATGAGGTTCTGTTATAACTATTGTTACATATGTTTCAGGACATGGCTTGTGACACATTCCTCAAAATTGTTCAGAAGTGCAAGCGTAAATTTGTAATTGTACAGGTATATATATGTATATTCTTTTTTAAATAAAGATTTTCAGCATTTGGATGGTATTGTAAATTTTTCTTTTGGGACCTGGCTAAAGTAGGTAGGTAGGCGTATTAATTTTTTAGGGGGTTCTGTTGACTACTTTTTTGATTTTCAGGTTGGAGAAAGTGAACCCTTTGTGTCTGAACTCCTGACAGGCCTCCCTACAACTGTTGGAGACCTTGAGCCTCACCAGATTCATACTTTTTATGAAGCTGTATGCCTCTTTATGTTCTGTGCGTTGGATATTTCTACAGCAAGTCTTGTTATTAACAATTTGTGTTTGTTTTTCTTAGGTCGGTCATATGATTCAGGCAGAACCTGATCCTCAAAAGAGGGATGAATATGTACAGAGATTGATGAATCTCCCAAATCAGGTTGATATCACTGTTTTAGGACCCATGCAATCTTCTCTCTCACAGACACACACACACGACTCACTTGCAAAAGTTGCAATTGCTGATAGTATATTGTGGCTTATGAGCTCCCTTGTCATTCAGAAATGGTCTGAGATTATAGGGCAAGCACGCCAAAGTGTTGAAGTTCTTAAGGATCAGGAAGTGATTCGAACCGTGCTTAATATATTACAGGTATGCATTTCTCTAATTTTAATATGTATCCTGTAGATAATTGATCCATATCATGCTCAGGTGATGGTCATAAAATTCTTTATTGTAGACTGTTCTGTGGAATATTGTTGATTTTGTCTATGTGATTTGTGCATTTTCAGTTACATCTGTGAGGTTAGCTGTTGTAGACAGTAGCTTCCTAAGTGGGCTTTCTACATAATCATTTTCTTCTTTCCTTTGTGTCGGTGGTGAATCTAATGTCTGTGTCATATCAATAATAGGTGTGATTATGCTAGTCATTGTTGATGATCCTTTAGTCGGTACTGTTTTGGATATACCGTCCATTGTAACTGGGTCATTAGTATCAGTTGTGATTATGGTGGTTCTTTGGTTTGCAGACGAATACAAGTGTTGCGAGCTCTCTTGGAACATTTTTCCTAACCCAGATTTCATTGATCTTTTTGGACATGCTTAATGTCTACAGGTATAACCAACATTTTCAGATGTTAGGCGAGTTTCAGATGTTAAATTATCTTCCTTTCAAATGTTATAGTTATTCCTGGATCTATTTATTTTTAATAGGATGTACAGTGAGCTTGTATCTAGTACCATTGCTGAAGGGGGGCCTTTTGCTTCAAAAACATCCTATGTGAAACTTCTAAGGTGAGATCAATTGACAAATTCCAGACCAATTTACAAATTCCCATCTAGTTTAGCATGCAACTCATGAAGACCATATCTTTTTGTGCTCCATTGAACAGGTCAGTCAAGAGGGAGACTCTCAAACTGATCGAGACATTCCTGGACAAGGCTGAAGACCAATCACATATCGGAAAGCAAATTGTGCCTCCGATGTTGGATCCTGTCCTTGGTGATTATGCCAGGAATTTGCCTGATGCTAGAGAGTCAGAAGTTCTATCACTTTTTGCCACAATTATAAACAAGTATGCTATCTTGTTTTCATTATCTAGCATTATGCTTTTATTATTTTTGAGATATAGGCTGTTGCTGCCTACTTTGTTTTCTTCTGGTTTAATGTTTGATACTGTTTTACCTAGAATTTTCACTGAAGCTCAAATTTTGTTATTTGCTTTCAGGTACAAAATTGAGATGATAGACGATGTGCCTCGCATATTTGAAGCTGTTTTTCAGTGCACATTGGTGGTAAGGATTTAGCCTGTTCTGCAATATTGCCAAACCACTATGATGCCTCTATTAGTTTATGGAGCACTAGTAACAAACTGCCATATGTCTGTCTATATGTCTATATGGTGAATGTAACTGAAAAAGAATAATAGTCATAGCAGTTGTAAGGCTCGTGCTATCTCTTTATAAAATTATTTTCTATACTAGTTTCTTCTCAGTGGCTTAACTTTTTATAACATCCTGTGCCTGCTCTTTAAAAAGTTATTTTCAGATTATTTTAAACACTTATCTAAATTTGGTATGCCTTGTAAATGAAACACAGTTATGCTTTAGAAATTTATATCAGCATATTTCAATTATAGTAGGTGCTTACATGAGTCGCAATTTATGTGGTGGCGGAACATGCTTGTACAGTAGTAGGTGTTTCAATTATAGTATATATTTGGTGATACGTAGTATGTTGCATATCCTGTAGTACCAAATACTTTGGTGCGAGGCTAAAGTGATTTGTAGCTAATCAGTTCTTCAGCTTTAATCGTTACATGTCTGGATTTTGTGCTCTTGCAGATGATTACGAAAAACTTTGAAGATTATCCAGAGCATCGCCTGAAGTTCTTTTCCTTACTTCGTGCCATCGCTGCACACTGTTTTCCTGCATTGATTAGATTGTCAAGTCCGGTTTGTGTTTTTTCTTTCCCATTTTGCTAGCTATATCCAGATTCACGTGTTTGTGGTATTTGGTTATTTGTTTTTTTTTTCATTTGATAATTATCATGAATTGTCTTTTGATTGTTTTTGTATTTTTGTTATGCTTCAGCAACTAAAGCTTGTCATGGATTCAATTATTTGGGCGTTTCGGCACACAGAAAGAAACATTGCTGAAACTGGGCTGAACCTGTTATTGGAAATGCTGAAAAACTTTCAGGTGTGATGTTTACTTTATTTGTGAAACTGGACTGTTATTGGAGATGCTAACTGTGTCTGGTTACAACTTACAGAAGTCAGAGTTCTGTAATCAATTTTTCCGGACATACTATTTGCAAATTGAGCAAGAAATTTTTGCTGTCTTGACGGACACGTTTCATAAGCCTGGGTTCAAGTTGCATGTCTTGGTGCTACAACAGTTGTTTTGCCTTGTAGAAAGTGGTCCGGTGACAGAGCCGCTGTGGGATGTTGCAGTGGTTCCTTATCAATATCCCAATAATGCAATGTTTGTACGAGAGTTTACCATCAAGCTTTTGAGTGATTCCTTCCCCAACATGACTACCATAGAGGTTTAACTCTGATATTGTTTTGTTTGTTTATGCTAAATTCTACAAGAATACCAACTCATATCAATTTTTTTTTTCCAGGTCACTCAATTTGTGAATGGACTATTTGAGTCCAAGAATGACCTAGCCACATTTAAGGATCACATTCGAGACTTTCTAGTGCAATCAAAAGAATTTTCAGCACAGGTAGGATACTACCAGTATCAAATATTGCTGGTGCTGGCCAATCATACTGGCTAGTTTATTCTGTTCATGATATATATATATATATATATATATATTTGAATCAGTGTTATGTTTTTGATAGGCTATCGTTAGACCATGTGGTTTTAGTCGAGTATAATTAGAGGTGTGCTTACTGTGTTGCAGGACAACAAAGATCTTTATGCAGAGGAGGCTGCCGCACAGAGAGAAAGAGAACGTCAACGGATGCTTTCTATTCCTGGGCTTGTTGCCCCCAATGAGATACAAGATGAAATGGTTGATTCGTAGGTTGAAGCTAAATTCATGTGTGATTGATGGAGATATAGTGGGTACCTTGATTCGATCATCAGATCTGTCGATGCAAATACAGCATTTTTTCCCTAATTAGTTTCCCTTTCATTTCCAGAATTTTCTTAGTCGAAATTAGTAAAAGCACAAGGGCTCCTGTGGCCCTCTGGCTGCACTGCCTATATGTCTATTGGATGGCTGTAGAGTATTTAGGTGCTGATTTAGGGAGAGGGATATATCGAGTCATTTGTACGGGTTTTGCTGGATCTGATCTATATGTACTTGCTAGATGGGATTCAATCTGTTTAAATGACTTAGTATTGATGATTCAACTTAGTGTAATGTATACTAACCTTTTATGGGTTGTGCAGAAATGTCTTTTGTGTTTGTCTTATTTATAGAAAGTTTTGTTTCAATGCTTTGGCTGTTTGTCAACAATGGTTAAATCTGTGTAATTTGGTTGCATCTAATATATATTACATTATGATTTTTGTTTTGGATACAGTAGCTTCAGTGTATACAAAGTGAACAAAAGTATTATCAAAAATACGTGGAGCAGGGTTGAAGGAATCAAATTGGTTTTTCTACCATGGTGGATTAGAAACACAAGTTGATGCTTAGAAAATGATGCATATTCATTCAACTGTAACCCTTGAATGTTCTTTATTCTTGTGCAACATACTTTTTGTTACACTTAATTGGTTGTGGATATCACATCCAACAACGATTTAAAGTTTACAGTGGAGCTTCCTTGTGGTCCTACGGCCTGTTGCGCGAGTTGTTTGAGTGTGATAATCTTTTCTCTCATTTTGTTCCCCCTTTCTTTTGATAATAGTAGGTCCAAACTCTTAAGCGTGCCATTCTTGGTGAAAACCCCACCCTCGACTTTCAGACCGATCTCCCACACTTCCTCTACCATCCGCCCATTGAGTTTCTGATCGCCGAAGAAAGGCCTGCAAATCATAGGCACTCCACCTGCTACGCTCTCAAGCAATGAGTTCCAACCACAATGAGTTACGAATGCCCCAATTGATCCGTGTGCTAGGACTTGTGGTTGTGGCGCCCAAGGCACCACCATCCCGTTCAATTTTGCTTTGCTTAGGAACTCGTCTATCTTAGGAGTTTTCAAATTGTCCCGGAGTGACCACAAGAATGGAACCCCACTTGCTTCCAATGCCTCCGCCAGCGCTATAAGCTCGTCCGGCGGTGGTCTTGTGACTGACCCAAAACTCACATAGACAACGGATGCAATCTTCTGTTTGTCAAGCCACAATAAGCAACCATCTCCGACGACACTCTGCGGTGTCGTGGCTACTGGTGCTTGTGATTCTAGTAGGTTGAAGGGTCCCACGTTGAGGAACCTGTTGAATTTGGACTTCAAATCATTTGTGATCACACTGTCTAATTCTTCAAACGAGTTGATGAAAACTGCGGTTGCAAGTGGTAGCATTAGTCCCATCTGGTGGAGCATCCGTGAAAAGAGCGACTCCAAGTTTCCAAAGATGATTCCTTCCGGCAAATCCTCAAGTCGTACTTTGGACATTCCTGCAATGACACTGATGGTTTCTTTTTCATCGCGACCAACCATACCTGTTTATTTGTACAGGCATGTGATTGAGACGGTTAGCTATAGTAATTAAAGCATATTTTTGGTATGAATTGAATCACATATTCACATACATACGTACTCGTGCGGTTGTGCCTGCTTTTATGATTAGCTAGTAATTACAAAAGCATTTTGGTATGATGTTGATGGATCACAAATATAAATATATACGTACTAGTTGTGTCCCTGATGAGATCAGTGTGTACGTGGGCGGAGAGCGAAGCCGGCCCGGCGGTCCAAAATGGGACCCAAGGCACTCCTCCGATTTCCTCAGCGATGTGGACCCCAAACCAAAAGAAGGCGTCGGTGACCAAGCAGCTGACCTCCCTCCCGGACTCTGCGACGGACGCCTCTATGCACCTCCTGAAGTTGTCCGGGGCAGCCTTCATGAACAATTCTATGTCCTCTTGGTGCTTTCCCACAAAAACATATCCCTCCGGCACACCATCCGCCACATCATGCACCCTTACGTTAGTAGTGTTGCATAATATGGACGTGTTGCTTGCTAAGATCGAGCTATTGGATTGCTTGGTGTTGAAGAATGAGAAGAGAGTGTTTGGGCTGGCAGCGGCGAGGCGGCAGACGACGTTCAACAGCGGGCCGGCATGAGTCGAGAAGGGGAAGGCTAGCACCGCCACATGAACCCCCACCTCTTCTATTGATGGTGCCATATATAAATCAAGTTACGTATATATGGATCTACGTACTTAACTAGTCTTTCTTTGGATTGTATTTATAGAGCCTAAGTAGATAGCAATCACTCACGGTGGTTGTCACGATGCATCTACTAAACAAAATGAAGAATGGTAACCCCCGCGGCTTCCTAGTTCCTACTACTTTTCCATGCATCTTCTTGAGAGGAGACTGGTTGATTTCACTGTTTCAGTTGCGCACGCGATAACCCCCAGGAAAATGGGCCGGCCGGCTTGTTTTAAAATTGAGAGAAAGCCCAGTAGCCCAAGAAAAGCCCAGGACATGGTTCAGTCCACTTGAAAACATGACAAGAAACGTGGAATATTCTTTCTCATAAAAGTTTTGGGTTGCGGAAAAGAACGCTACCTTGTTTCTATTTTCTCACTCACCCTCAAGGCTCTCACGCGGGTTGTTTCTCTCTCTAAAAATTGATCAAGCCCCCCAAATCCACCGCAACTCTGCACATTTAGTTGAAGAACTCGGAAAGTTCACAATCACTTTAGACACGCGAGAGAGAGAGAGAGAGAGAGAGAGAGAGAGAGAGAGATCGACGGTCTTTTATTTGTCTCTCTTTTTTTTTTCTTCAAGTATCGCCATCATGGGTCAAGCTTTTCGCAAGCTCTTCGATACCTTCTTCGGCAACACCGAGATGCGAGTACTTCCTCTTTCCCTCTCTCTTTTTCTGTTTTGTATTTTCATTTTATTCCGTATTAATTTTTTCTAGCGTTTTTTGGCTTTGATAATTTTACCTGCCGAGGGAGGGATTTCTAGGGTTCATATAGTAGTGATGTATTGTCTTTCTTAGCTTTTAGTAGTTTATATTTTCAATTGTTCTCTTAAGTATCGAGAATTATGTCAAACATCCGTATTTAGTATCTTCTTTATGTGAAATTACTCACCTGTTAGCTCCTCTTGTTGTTGTTGTTGTTGTTGTTGTTGTTGTTGTTGTTATAATTGGGATATTGAAATTGCAGCAAACAATACTTATCGTCAAATTATGATGATGAGATAGTTTTGTACGATCGCATTAATTCCTTACCCTCCTCCTACCAAGTGCACGCAAAATGGCTTATATGTTTGCATCTCAACGAGTACATATCCTTTTTCATGACCCAGATAATCTATATTACCAGAAGAAGTGCATGAAAAATGGTTTACCTGCATATGCATTTATTAGACTATATACTGGACTTGTGGCTCAGTTTCCTTTGCATTTGTTTTTATCTCACTTGGGTCACCTTTGATCCACTTTCCTTATATCAATTTTGTTTGTGATGGCTTAGGTTGTAATGCTTGGACTGGACGCGGCTGGTAAAACAACCATCCTTTACAAACTGCACATTGGAGAAGTTTTGTCAACTGTCCCTACAATAGGTGGGTTATCTCTTATCACTAGAACTGAACTTCTGATACATGAGGCTTTGTTATTGGAAAGTTGTTATTTGACTCTCATACTCGTTAGCATGCATACTCGTTGCCTGTATCAAGTGGTTCTTTAATCTAAGAAATATAAGGATGTCAAATTCACCACACCCAATGGGGAGACTGTATTTCAGTTGATTTTTTTGTCAAATTGTTAAGGTGCCCCCTTTGTCTTTAACAGGTTTTAATGTGGAGAAAGTTCAGTACAAGAATGTGATGTTCACAGTTTGGGATGTTGGTGGACAAGAGAAACTAAGGCCACTCTGGAGGCATTACTTTAATAATACGGACGGACTGGTAGTGGAAATTACTCCTTTTGTTCTACTGGATTATGATTTTTGCTAGTCACTTGTCTCTCTTTTCCTTACTTTCCTGTTTGTGCTTTTTCTATGCTTTTCCACAGATGTGTCTCACATCCTAGTCCTCATCATTTGGCTTTTTTATTGGTCAAATTGATACTAGATGCTTACTATGGGTATTTTTTTCTATGCAGATTTATGTTGTTGATTCCTTGGACAGAGAGAGAATTGGACGAGCAAAGGCAGAATTTCAGGTTGTGTGTTCAGAAAGAAATACAGTTCAGTACATTTTTAATTAATTGTTTCTCACCTGTCTATGTTTCTTCTTTCAGGCCATAATCAGTGATCCGTTTATGCTCAACAGTGTCATCTTGGTGTTTGCAAATAAACAGGATATGGTATGTAATAGCATTAGTTTCTGATCTTAGTGTATGAATCATGTGAAGTCCATATTTTTACAATTTCAATGTATCAACAAGCATAAGAATGTACAGTTGGTGCCAAGCATAAGATCTAGGATGGTCGGACTGATTGACATACAATATTATAGGATGATATAGAATGGGTTATTGCCTTCATTAATTTGCTAATGTTGCTAGGCATTTGGAACTTAGGATGTCAGGCATGGGGAAAATCAGAATGCTTAAATTACAATCTACTAAGTCACAGTTAAATGTCAAATAGTGGCATACAGTGCTGCACGCTGCTGTGTTTAAAGGGGAAAGTAGTATTTTGATTTCATCTAACAAAACTTTAGTCTTTTTTTCATTTGCCTTTTGGAGCTTGCCAAACTATCTTGACATGTGATTAACTGAAAACAGTTGCTAGGTGTTTCTATCTTCTCTTTGTTTTTTCCTGATAACTTATGCCTTCAACATTGCATATTCACCTGAAACTCCTAATAGCTAAAATAAATTACTTTCCACTGCTAAGATTCTAGGCAGTATGTTTACTTCTCGCCTGTCAAAATTGATGTTCCTATTTCCTGTGCTTTAGTTCTATTCATTCCGGTGACAGCATACAATTAATGCACAACTTTGTCTGATTTATTTGTTTTCTTGTTTCCATGTACAGAAAGGTGCTATGTCCCCAATGGAAGTATGTGAAGGGCTAGGGCTGTTTGATCTCAAAAACAGAAAATGGCACATACAAGGGACCTGTGCCCTTCGGGGTGATGGCCTTTATGAGGGCTTGGATTGGCTAGCTAGCACACTCAAGGAGATGAGAGCTGCTGGATACTCTTCAGTGGGCACCTCATCATTCTAATAGTTGAGGTTTGACATTGTTACCTTGTTATTCTTTACCAGCAAAGTGGCATGCCATCCATCAAGTAGAGTTATTCTTTTCATCTTTCTGCAGGTTTATTTGGATTCTTTGTGACTGTTCAATTGATAAGAGCTGGCCAGTTGCGCATCCAAACTACCTGAACTGTAATCAACTCTAATTGGGGGTTTTTTTACCTTTAGTTATGAAGAGTGAATTTTATTAGGTACTTAATCTTAGCCTTGGTGCTCAGACATGTAACTAAATCCATTGTATATTGACGATCAGAAGTTGTGCAATCGATCAATATTCTCTAGCATTGTATATGCTTTGAAGGTCTCGTAATATTCTTTGCCTGATATTACAAAGTATGTAGATTACATTTCTTGGAGGGGCGTTGATAGCTCGATTGGCATTTGAAAGATTAAGCTTAGATCAAATTAGTGTTTCAGTATGCATCTGACCCAAAAAAAAAAATTATATATATGTATCGCTTTAGCATAATAAATGGGCCCTTGGAAAAAAAAAATTCATTTAGAGCTCCATGATTTGGAGAAAGATTCGCAAGGAATCTAATTCCACGTGTCACATTTAGAGGATGAGCAAGAGAGACTTATCTTTTCCATGATGTAACGGTCACTATTCTGCCTCAACAGAAAACAACCAAGAACACTTGGCTTGGCTGACCACACATCGTTACAATTCTTTCATTATTTTTATGGCTATTTCTACTTGTAATATTGTCAGTTCTTTGTTGAAAGCATAACCAACCCACCATTACTAGCACCAAACCACAACCAAAATCACGCCAAAAAAAAAAAACCACAACCAAAACCAAAATCAAAGCATGCCCTCCTCATGCCAAAGCTCCACAATGTTCGTCCACAACTTCCACCGTCTCAGCCTCCGCAATTCCCCCAAATTCCGATGCGTCTTGGATCAAATTGGCCCCAACCCGGCCGTCTCGTCCTCCCTCAGCTCCGTCTTCACCTCTGCCAACCTCATCGCCGCCGCCGGCTCTGGCTCTCTCCACGGCGCCGTCACCTCCACCATCACTCAAGTCGCTGTCACCGCCGTCGCCATCGCCTCCGGGGCTTGTCTTTCCACGAAGGTTGATTTCTTGTGGCCCAAACTCGAAACGCAGCCAGGTTCGTTTCGTATGATACCTAAACAATTTGTTTCCACTTCCACAATTAAAGGTTGTGTGCTTGATCCGGTGCAGGCTGTGATATAGTGGAGGGAGTAGACGTGACTGGATATCCTATATTTAATGATCCAAAGGTTTCCCACCATCTTCATTCTCTGCCTGCTTTGAACCTATGGAAATTGATTGTCTGCTTCCACTAAAACAGTTTGATTGTCTGTGAAGGCAGGTGCAAAAGGCTATTGCATTTGCCAAGAAGGCTCACCATGGCCAATTACGAAAAACGGGAGACCCTTATTTAGTCCATTGCATCCACACAGGAAGAATCTTGGCCATGTTGGTTCCTTCAGATGGCGAACGAGTATGCATCCTTCCTATTACCTCTTACTTTTAGTGTACCCACAGAAATATATATATATATATATTCAAGTTTTCGAAAACAAGTTTCCTTGCCATTAATTCCTTCAAATATTTAAAGTTTGCTGCAGGCTGTTCAGACAGTTGTTGCTGGGATTCTCCATGATGTGGTTGATGACACATGTGAAAGTTTCTGCCGCATAGAAGAAGAGTTTGGTGATGATGTAGCCAAGCTGGTAGCCGGCGTTTCTAGGTTAAGTTACATAAACCAGGTATTCTCATAAAATTAAAAAAGAGCTGGTTCATAGAAGAAGAGTTTTGAAACAGCAGTCTCATGTCTATAGGACTTTCTTTTTCCCCGTCAGGGATGTAACTGACTTTTGTGAAAAAAGTACAAAATTGTTGATACTGAAGTTCATGTCATTTTTATTTGCTTCGCCCACAATGACATAGTAGGTAGATATGGTTTGAATTTACTTCTGGTAATCTTCATATCTTTCATTTCAACAGATATATATATATAACCACCAGTCTGCGTATGCACGTCTATCGTTTCAAGTAATTGCTTAATAATGGTGCAAATATTATTTCAGTGAGAACATTAGGCACACAATTCTGATCAACTGCACTTGTTCTGCCATGGCGTATGGGCATTCTTTAGAGTCTTCTTAGTGCTGTTCCCTGTTGTTTGCAGCTTTTACGGAGGCACCGCAGGATAAATGTGAACGAGGGAAGACTTGGTCACGAGGAGGTATATGACTTGTATTTTACATCATAATATACGATCAGTCATGGTATCAATACTTGAAATCTGAAATGTTATCAATGTAAGTTAAATGAATATATGGAATAAAAGAAATAAAATTCATCATCATTATTGAAGCACAAAGTTAAGATTTTCGAGTGTCTCAACCTTACTGTAATTTTATTTTGGTTGAGCACTGTATTGCAATCGGATAATACTTGAGCACCATTACTTTACTGCATAAGGGTGATTGATCCGCAATGATGTGGATGGGTATCCAGGGGCAGATTGCCGGCCACCCCCCCCCCCCCCTCAATTTTTGTGTGAAGGTGATGAACTGGGAAGGTTAAGGAGGATTTAGCTGCTGGGGTGGGAGCAAAGGGGCAGAGGAAGAAGAGGAACATCTCGCTGCTGCGCATTATTTCTTTCTTTAGAATTGACTAAACGACGTAGTTTTGACAACTCATTAAAACCTTATGGGTATCTGGGTCTTTGACAAAAGAAAAGGAAAAGAAGTCCTCTCTCTTCCTTTCTATCTTCCTTGGAGGCTTCTATTAATCTTTTTTTTTTTTTTCGAATATAAGAAGTTGATAACTAGCACCTCTTGGCTGCTATTATTCTAAAACAAAACTTCAATTGATAATCGAAAATTTCAACGTCTCAAACTCTCTTATTGATTAATCAACTTCAGATTTCATTGCACATCTGCAATATCAAGGGAATGAATTATTTTTTCTCTTTGCTTAGGGGATTTCATATTCTAATTTTAATATTGGCTTAAACGTATTATTTAAATTTTATGATTTTATTCCAATTTCAGGTATTATATATGATTTTAAGAGTGTTTTTTTCTTTCTTTCTCTGTAATATGAGTAAATTTATCACTCCACGGGTATGAGACGATATTAACAAGTATCAAAAGGCGAACATCGTTGATCTATGAACAACGTTTATTAGTCTTGCCCCCCCCCCCCCCCCCCCCCCCAAAAAAAAAAAAGTTTCCGGATCCGCCACTGTGGGTATCTAGTTGTATCAAATTCAACTCAGTGGATCACTAGGTCATGAAATATGGTTAATTACATTTGTTTTATTTTTGGAGATGATCATATCAGTGCCAGTGTAGGTGCTGCAGTTTACCATATCTCATACTTGTATTATTCATCTATCAGGCAAATAACTTACGAGTTATGCTCTTGGGCATGGTTGATGATCCACGTGTAGTGCTTATAAAGCTTGCAGATCGTCTTCACAATATGAGAACAATGTATTGGCCTCTAAACTTATATTTAACATTATAAGCTATGCTCCTCTAAGGTGATATCTTGTTTCCTTATGCTTTTAATTAGCTCTTTCAATTAACGACTAAGATCCTCATGTTTTTGAAGATAAGTTTCTGTTCTGATGCAAGCACCAACCACCGAGTTTTTCTTGAAAGATTTCCCTCTATTCTGAAGAGGTTTTAATGATATATAAAATATAACATCTGCTAATCCTGTCATACTTTAGTTTTTTTTTTGGCCAACCAACAGAACCCTCTGTTGGTAACATTGTGCTATGAACATTGCTTTCGTAGCAATAAGTGCCACTTTGTAGCTAATAAACAGAACAATATATTTCTGAGTTGGTTGCTTGGAATTTTCTTTCTCTCTTCTATGAAGTCTTAGGCTATTAATACCAGCTGATTGATCATACTCCTGGATGATAATCTTTTTACAGTTATGCTCTGCCACTGGCAAAGGCTCAAGCTGTTGCAAGGGAGACATTGGTGATTTGGTGTTCTCTAGCATCCAGACTGGGTTTGTGGGCTATGAAAGCTGAACTGGAAGATCTGTGCTTTGCTGTTCTTCAGGTCTGCTCACAATCTCTTTGGCTCTCATAAAAGATCTGTTCATGATCTTTGTGGGTTGTTTTAAATCCTTCTTATATTGTAGTAGTGCAAATATGGTGATTGAACTATATCCGATATAGTTGCTTCTCATAAGTCATTTGTGCTTATTTTGGCACACCAGGCAAAAAAATCGTAGAATGGTCAAGGTTTTATGCATCTGAGATAGAAGGTAGTTGTAAGTTTCCCCTGAATAGATGAAAATCCAATAGATTATTTTCTTAGTTTGTAGAAACCGAAAAGCCAAAATGAGATGGATGATTACATCCAGAAGACCAGAAGAATTATCCGTATTTGTGCAGAAATTAATGCAGGATACATATGAGCATGACTGTATGAGAATTTGGGAGAAAGGACTTAAATGACTGTTGGGAAAGACAAGGGTAAAAAAATGTACATTGTGATTACAGTTTTAAATGAAAGTATTAGGTAGGCTTTACGCTTGTAGAATTTCTAAGACATGTTTTTACTTCTTAGAAAAATGATGTTTCAGTGTTTTCTATTTAACCTTTTTCTTTAAGCAAAGATAGTACTCAAATTATTTTAATTGGATGCCATTATGGTTCTGTCAAAGGTTAACGATATACAACTTGGATGAACTTTATCCATTGAGTGAATGAAGCTGTGTAATTAGTTATTGATATGTCTTCAAGAAGCAGGCAGTTTATTTATTTACTTTTATTAATTTATTTCTATTTGTTCATTGCCAATTATTGAGGATTTCTTACTCAGTTCTATGCCTTTGCTATATGAGCATTTACAGTTCATTCTTCAATTGAATGTTCCAATTCTTATGCAGCCTCAACTGTTTAAGAACATGAGAGCTGATCTGGCTTCCATGTGGAGCTCTAGCAGCAAAGTAGGAAATTTAAAAAGAATATCTGCAAGAGCCACCTTGCTGCCCTTAGATGGAGGAAGCTCGATTTCGGACAATGAAGGATCCATGGATGTCGATGAAGATGTCACAACCATGAAGGTATTCATTTATAAGGAAAGCTTTGTTGCTTCTTGTTGAATGTTGTATCCTGAAATTGTAGAAAGTGACTCTAAAGAACGAGGGTTATTATTCAAATTAAAACCACTGTTAGATACTAAAGTTGATGAATTATTTTCAGGATCTCTTGGAAGCTGTAGTACCTTTCGATGTACTGTTAGATCGGAGAAAACGATCCAATTTTCTTAATACTCTAGGACAAGATTTCGAGACTCAAAAAAGACCAAAGGTTGTGCATGATGCTGGAATTGCTTTAGCATCTCTGGTGATTTGTGAGGAGGCACTTGAGCAGGAGTTGATCATATCAACTTCGTATGTTCTTTTCCCCTCTTTATTTGCTCCTTGCAGTTCAATGTTCAATCATAGTCACAGACACAATCATATATAATAATCTTATTGTCAGTCTGACCAAGGTTAAATTATTTTCCCATTCTATGCTTTCAGCTATGTTCCAGGGATGGAAGTAACTTTATCCAGCCGTTTAAAAAGTTTGTATAGCATCTACAGCAAGGTATTAGTTCACTTCACAGCTTAATATGTTCCAGGGCTCATTTTCTTAACTTGAATTTTATTGCCGTTTTTGTGAAGTACAAATAGGCTCTTATGTAGAATTCCATTGTTCTGAAACATTGTGTTTGTATCTCCATTTGTTTCAGATGAAACGAAAAGACATCAGCATCAATAAAGTTTATGATGCCCGTGCATTAAGGGTAGTTGTTGGAGACAAGAATGGAACTTTGCATGGACCTGCTGTCCAATGTTGCTACAGTCTTCTTGACACTGTGCACAAGTAAATCAAATTTAATTTATCTTCTTAATAAACAATGGAGGCTTTCCGTTTTCTTTTTTGTTTATTTATTGCGGGATTTAGGTAAGTGATATTTTGTGACAAGGACCAATATGCGAGGGATTAGTTAGGTAACTGCCTAAACCATGGAGCAAAGTTTGGATTTGAATTTTTTCTATACTCTCAGTACTTTGAAGCATGAGGCAATTTGCCTTAATATAATAGTATAGATGCAGGTTATGCCTTAATATAAAAGTATAGATGCAGGTTATGACTAATATGAAACCTTTATTTTTCATTTGGTTTCAATTAATATATACTAAACAACAGTGAATCAGCAGTCCACTGAAGGTTTAACCAATTGGTATCGAGTATGGATAGGACTACTTTGCCATAAGTTTATCTGTGGCTACAATTTGTTTTTTCTGGACTGAAAGATAACCGACTGATGTCCTGTATATATTTGCCTTTTGCGGAAACATAGATGCATGCATATGTTATAATATATAACATATATGGGGAGAGTTAGAAAGATCGATTGGCTAGTGATTATGTTTTTGTATGTGCAGGCATTGGATACCGATTGATGGTGAGTTTGATGATTACATTGTCAATCCAAAGCCTAGTGGCTATCAGGTCAGATTTTCAGTTCTGATTACACTATGTTTAGAATGCTTTGACTTGTCTTTTCGAAGTTTCTAACAGCCTAGTGGACTGTTTACTCTTAATTCGATATAGGTTATATCATATATTTAGTATATATTTGGGATTAGGTATATGTTGTGTATTTTATCAGATAGAACACCACTTTTTGTATCTTAACTGCAAGTTCCCTTCTGCAGTCTCTGCACACTGCAGTACAAGGTCCTGACAGATCACCTTTGGAAGTTCAAATACGAACACAGGTGCCAAACTTTTTCCTACTTTAAATGAGGTCAGACTCAATTGGTACCATTCAATTTAGCTAATATTAGTAAAATGGGATTTCACCTTTTAGAGGATGCACGAGTATGCTGAACATGGACTTGCAGCACATTGGCTTTATAAAGAGACTGGAAGCAAGCTGTCTAACAGAAGTAGCACTGATGAATCTGAAATAGATGCAGCATCGTTTCTCTCCAAAACTATTGAGGACCAAAATGCTACAGAAGATGATTTCTTTCAGAAGTATAGTATGTTGAAAATTGGACATCCAGTTCTTAGAGTGGATGGAAGTCATCTTCTTGCTGCTGTTGTCATTAGGTATTTGACCAGTTGATGTCTAGTTTACATAAGCTTCTCCGGGGAGTACCAATCACTAACATATGATTAACTTTGATGCTGCAGAGTAGAGAATGATGGAAGGGAATTGCTTGTTGCTGTGAGCTTTGGACTAGAAGCTTCTGAAGCAGTTGCTGATAGAAAATCTTCTTTTCAAAAAAAACGGTGGGAAGCCTATGCAAGGTTATACAAGAAGGTTGACTGGCATTACTTTAAATATTCTGCATTGTAGTTAATCTGAAATTTTATTCATGGAAAGAGGTTTAAGACTGTCACTTATGTTGCAGTGTTTTTGTCCCATCCATTTCTTAATCTGTGGAATGATAAGATTTCCCAAATTATCTCCTAAATGACTTTCATTTTGCAATTTTTGCTCTAGTTCTTTCAAATGTAATATTATGTGGAGAATACTTGGACTAAATTATTCCATTTTCTCTGACTTGGCATTCCAGGTTTCTGATGAGTGGTGGTGTGAACCAGGACATGGGGATTGGTGCACTTGCCTAGAAAAATATACACTTTGTCGGGACGGTATGTACCACAAGGTATGTTAACATATACATCCTGATATGTAGGCAATGTGGAACATCTCAGTGATCTTCAGAATTAAGAGAAGTAGAAAATGCAAGTGATTCTTAATAAACTGAGACACCTCTCCAATGTGAAAGCTTACAAGGGAATTGAGAAATCCATAACTAAATCATAATCGGTTAGTTCCATGAGAAGTAATGACTGATTAGGTGAATATAATTTAAATTACGTTTCTTGTGCAGGAAGATCAGTTTGGACGGTTACTGCCAACATTTATACAGGTAATTGATTTGACAGATCAAGAAGAATCTGAATATTGGGCTGTTGTTTCTGCTATCTTTGAGGGAAGACAGCTTGATTACATTACATCTACGCCAAGCTATAACTCTGTTTCATCAACTTCCATGGAAACTAGCATCAATAACAAGGTTTGCCAGTGACCTCATTCCGACGCCCGTTCATTCTTGTTTGCACTTGCTTCATGGTTGGATCCTAGCATTATTGCTTCAATCCATGATTCATAATGTTAAGCATGTATGTGGAGTTCTAATATCAGATGCAAACACGAAGGGCTCCAAAATTTAATGCCTGCTTTCAAATTCCAGGTACATTTGCTAAGGACAATGCTACGGTGGGAAGAGCAATTACGGTCTGAAGCAAGTTTTGGAAATGGACAAGCCAAGTATGGACGGGGTTCTGTTGTCCTAGGGGAAGTGGTGATTATATGTTGGCCCCATGGTCAAATAATGAGGTTGACAACGGGCAGCACTGCCGCAGATGCTGCTAGAAGAGTGGGACTGGACGGAAAACTGGTTTTGGTTAATGGTCAGCTGGTGTTACCCAATACAAAGCTCACAGATGGTGATGTGGTTGAAGTCAGAGCGTGACAAATATGGAAAAGTTACTTCTCCATACTGAAACAGGAAAAG
Source organism: Rubus idaeus (assembly GCA_030142095.1). Classification (NCBI taxonomy): domain Eukaryota; kingdom Viridiplantae; phylum Streptophyta; class Magnoliopsida; order Rosales; family Rosaceae; genus Rubus; species Rubus idaeus. The sequence continues at coordinate 322,854 of CM057971.1, forward strand.
AGAATGGCATACCTAGATTTATAGCATCATATCCTATTGAAGGGTTTCTCAAGTTCATGTCGCAGCAAATTGAAGGACTTGATATGAGAAAAGTTGAAGAGGAAGCAATACCCAGATTACAATTTTGGAATGTTGATGGGCTCTAAAATGGTCTACTATTGATTTTCTATTTTTCTTCAGGAAGAAAATAGAGCAGATATTCTAGATGTAAATGATTTCTGTTAAACATTGTATATAAGTTTCGACTAATCATTTAATTTTGTTAGACATTGTATAATTTTGTACATTGTCACACACTGTTGAAATGTATTAGAACACTTGCGAGGTATAGAAGGGTATGTTAATAACACCACAAGGCTGTGTTATTAACACACAATAACAACACCCATAGAGAAAATTTTGCTTTTATTTTTTTGGTCTTCCCACACCTAAGACCCAAAACTAATTCGGATCGGGTTTTATTATTGTTCTTATTCATTCTTTTTGTTTTTTGGGCTTCCCAAACCTAAGGTTAGTTCACCCAAAACTTATTCGGATAGGGCTGTTGTCCATGGGCTATTTTGACCGTAGGCTGTTGACCTCAGGCTATTGACCGTGGGTTGACGATAGCTTGTTGTACGTTGACCGTGAGCCTTTGTTCCTGGGTCGTGGACCAAGTTTCTTGGGATGTTGACTATGAGCCTTTGCCCTTGGGCATTCTGTATTGGAATGATTATCTGGTAAGAAGATCCTTACTTTTTTAAGTTAAGGAGTTTTGATCTCAGCTATCAGATCAAAACAGATGTAGGACCCAACTGTCAGATATATTTTAAATAATTTGTTTTAACGGTTGAGATCAAAACTCTGTAACTTAATAAATAAGGATCTCCTTAGAGCATCTTTACCAATGCTAGCTACTTTTTAGCCAAATTTTAGCCAAAATAGCTAAAAAGCTATTTTGGCTAGCTAGTTTTAAAACACCTCTGCACCAATGCTCTCTATTATAGCTAACATTGAATATTTTATTTTAAATTTTGAATTTCAAATTGGATAACCCTAATTTTTTTCAACGGCTATTTTCTTAACCTGATAATTGGTTTTTAAGATTTTGCTTGCTGAGAACAAAAAATGATTCATATTTTCATATTGGATCAGAATATATAATCATGTCAAAAAGATATATATGTATATATATATACATATGCAAGCAAATCATATCAAAAGAGAAATATATTGATGCAAGCAAATCATATTGATCAAAAGAGATACACATTGCTAAGTGAGATCATATCAAAAAAGATATAAATTATACCGGCAAATCATATCAAAGATATATACATTGTTAAGTGAGATCATATCAAAAAAAGATATAAATTATGTTAGCAAATCATATCAAAGATATATATATTTATTTAGGAGATACGTACAGTGCCGAGAGGTTTGGCAAAACAATCAAATTAATTAAAGGAAGTTAATCATTCTTGTTTACTCGGAAAGATAAGTTGCTTGCTTGATGAACATGGCAAAGCAACAATATATTTTGATATACAATTATCTAATCTTTAGCTACGTCATATCTCAACTACATTCACTAGATATCTCAATTTCTAATGCCTCCGATGGCAAGTCACTCCATAGCAAGTCGTTGGCTACGTAAAAGGTTCATAAAAAAGAACGATATTGCTGATGAAAAATATGAAGATGATTTGATTGAGCGTGTAGTTGAGGAGAGTGACACACCTGTACGTCGTGGTTCTATTAAAGGTCGGATTGTTGTTCCGCGCTATATAACTCAAGGTCATGAAAGCCTCTATCGTGACTACTTCGCTGATCCACCTATATTTTCTGAACAATATTTTCGGAGGAGGTTTCGAATGAGACGCCATCTTTTTCTTCGAATTCAAAATGCAGTGCTTAGATGTGATCCATATTTCTTGCAAAAAAGGAATGCTGCTGGAGCTCTCGGCTTATCACCCCATCAAAAGATAACTGCTGCACTACGAATGCTTGCATATGGAGTTCCAGCAGATTTTGTTGATGAATACGTTCGAATCGGCGAAACTACTGCTTTAAAGAGTCTTAAAAGGTTTGTTAATGCTGTAGTTGTTATGTTTGGTGATGAGTACTTGAGATCACCAAATAATAATGACACGGCTAGATTGCTTTCGATTGGTGAGAAGCGTGGGTTTCCTGGAATGTTGGGAAGCATAGACTGTATGCACTGGAGATGGAAAAATTGTCCATCTGCATGGAAAGGTATGTATTCGGGTCACTACCATGAACCAACAATTATTTTGGAAGCTGTGGCTTCCTATGATCTTTGGATATGGCATGCATTTTTTGGTTTGCCAGGATCTCACAATGATATCAATGTGTTAGATCGATCTTCTTTATTCGATGACCTAGCTACTGGACGTGCTCCTCCTGTCAACTATTTTGTTAATGGCAATAGATATAACATGGGATATTACCTTGCTGATGGTATATATCCAACATGGGCAACGTTTGTAAAGACAATACCAGCTCCACTCGGAAATAAGAAGAAACACTTTGCTAAACAACAGGAGGGAGCTAGAAAAGATGTAGAGCGAGCATTCGGGGTACTCCAAGCACGTTTTGCAATTGTACGAGGACCAGCACGTTTGTGGAACCAAAAAACACTAAAAAATATCATGACATCATGCATAATAATGCACAATATGATCGTTGAGGACGAGAGAGATGATGACCATTATATTAGAAATATTGGGCGAGATCGTGATCGGGAAATTGCTCAAATCATTGACAATTATGATACAGTTGGAGAGCCTGCAAATGTATTACCATCACATGAGCGCACTCAAACATTGATGGAGTTCATTCACAACCATCACCGCATTAGAGATGCGGAAACTCATTCTAGACTGCAAGGCGATCTTATCGAACACTTATGGCACCTACATGGAGGGGACTGAATTATCATTTTGCTGTACTCGTTTTAGTTATTGGCTTGTGTTTCAATTTCACAATTGAATAAATGAAAGGATTTGTGTTGATTATGTTTCTAAATGCCTAGTATCTTAGAGTTAACATGGTAGCTAGAATGCACAATACTTAAAGTATTTTTTTTTTTAGATCAGTACAAGTTCTACATGTTTCAATAATTAGAAGTGTCTTACTTGTCTTAAACACACACAATTTGTAATACATATAATATCCACCTTATTGGCTAGGATGATCTCTACCTCATTAAGAATCACAGGGAATCAAGAGCACTAGACCTCAGACCAAGAAGTATGAAACAGGACAAAAAAAAACATATATTAACCCAACCGTCCAGAAACTATTCATCTATGCCTTGTTTTCCACAAAAAAAGAAAAATATATTGAATGAATAAGCTTAAATGTGAAATAATATCAAAAATAAATTCATGTGCAAGAAGCTTATTGAAACTTATTGAAACTCTTTTCAAGTATTATCATGGGAATAATACTAAAATAAGAAGTAAAACATCATCAGCTCTCAATATATTGTAGCTGAAAATGTACCACAACCTGCAATAAAACATGACAAACAAAGGAGATATGCACCCAAACATGAACTGACATTGAGTTCACAGTTCACAGGTTTCTTCAGCAGCTCTTTTTGCTATGATTTTACTTTGAAGACCTCTAAAATATTCTGCCCGCATCGGTTCCATTGTAGAAGTATCAATTGCCATTGTTGAATTATCCTCTTTTCGAGCTAGAATTTCAAGTTCTTGTTTCCTCAGCTTAATGTTCTCTTGTTCTGCATCATACATAAGTTGAAATTGCTCGTTTTCCTTACGAGCAAGTTCAACTTTCAAAGTGTAATATTCTCCTAATTCACATTGAGATGCGTCCACTTTCTCTTTAGTTTTTGCCTTCCTTGCTGAGATCTTGGCAGCCTTTTTGCCTATAGGCCTCTCCAAGAATGGAGATTCATTGCTCTCATTATCGCCATCCACTAAATTTATTGTATCTGGACTAGGAGATGGAGTGACAGGAGATGAAGTTGCAGGACTTGCACCATGAGTATTCTTTGGTTTTTTCCTGGAGAGTTCCAAGTTCCATTTTGGGTGAAACTTCAACAAATGCCAACAATGCTCATATGCAAAGTTGTATCCTCGATCACTCCTAAACTTCTGTTTGGCTTCCATAATCTGAAGAAGCATAAAAATAAGATATAGAGTTAGTTTTTCTATAAAATATATAACTTGGAATATATCATGTACGTTGATAAAATTTATTACCCTATCTTGTTCAGTTGTACCACTTGCTCTTGTCCTTTCAATTTCAGCATATATGCCACAAAATTTGTTCACATCGAGTTGAATTCCAGACCATCGATGCATGAGAGAACCCTGATTACGTTCACACTCTAGTTCAAAATTTTTCTCAGCATAGAAGTACTCCCAAATTCTTTTCCAATAAGCAGCACCCTTTTGATCATTTCCTATTATCGGATCAAGGGTAGTATTCAGCCAAGCAGACACAAGAAGCTTGTCTTCTTGAGTGGAAAAATTCTTAGCTCGTTTAGCTTTCTTTGTGGTTTTGGGTTCACTTTGAACACCAAGTTGAGTACTTTGAATAGGGAACTGACTAGAGGTAATAGTGTCTCCGGATGCAGGGTAAGATGTAGGGTAACTGAATGTTGAAAACAAATTATCATTATGCACTGAGCTTCCATTGAGGATATTGCCATAACTAAGAACATCATCTCCTAAATCCATTATATTTCGAGGAACTGGAGTAGAATCCATCTACATGTATAGAAAGTGAAAATCAAAATAAGCAAACATTCAAAGACCAGACTTCAATCGGATCCACCATATCAATCACAATGTTCAAGAAACACATGTTTATCAATTGAAAACAATAAATTAACCAAAAAAAAAAAACAAATTGAATCAATAAACACAAAATAAAGAGCATAAAATGGGAGCAGTGTAATCATACAACTACGGGCACAGTTCGGACTTCAATTGGATCCACCATATCAATCACAATGTTCAAGAAATACATGTTTATCAATTCAATCAATAAATTAGCCAAAAAAAAAAACAATTGAATCAATAAACACATAATGAAGAGCATAAAATGGGAGCAGTGTAATCATACAACTACGGGCTATTCAACCCCATCTTCATGCTGATTATGGCGAGTCCAAACAAAGTCCAAATCCAATACGAAAACCTCCGAACAGAGAAAAGCCCCAAAATCCTTTTGTAGGGTTTATGAATTTCACCAAAAAATTTCAAAAATTTCCATAACCCAAATCCAAGAGATTTGAAGAAGAACAACACAGAGGAGAAAGAAAGACAAGAGACAAGGAAGACGTTTACCTGGAGGTTTGGAGGTTTGGAATTTGAACGTATTTGCCCGTTGGAGGAGATAGCGAGCCTCTCAAATTTCTCTCTCCTCTCCCAGATTTGGAGAGCCTAGTAGCGAAAACTATTTTGGCGAGCATTATAGCGAGTCTGCTGCAGACGTGATTTTCATCTTTTCGTCTTTCACGCTCGCTAAAATAGCGTAGGAGTGAATATGGCGAGGCTGCTGTAGATGCTCTTACTGGAGAAGCCTTGTTCTGTATTGGATACACTTATTGGGCATCGTTGGATATCATTTTACAAGACCGTTGTTCGTGGGCCTATGCGAAGTGATTCTTTTGTTTATTAGGCTTCCTACACACAAGTTAGTGGACTCAAAAATTACTCAGATTGGGCTGTTATCCATGGGATGTTTTGAAAGTGGGTAGTTGACCTAATGTTGTTATTGAGCTATAACCGTGGGCCGTTTGGGCTGATCACTGTGCTTTATGTAGCTGATAGGCTTTGTTGGAGGCATTTTACAAGGGCCAAACCGCCCAAACATGTTTGGGCCAACATGAAGTGATTCTTTTGTTTTTTGGGTGTCCTACACCTAAGGTTAGTTGACCCAAAACTTATTCAGATCGGGCTGTTGTCCATGGGCTGTTTTGACCGCGGGCCATTAACCTCAGTTGTTGACTTTGACCATTGATTGTTGACCGTTGACTAAAATGTTATTTTGACCCAAAAATCGTGTGTTATAACTCACGATTTTGGATGAAAATTCATGGTTTCAAAAATAAAATCTAAAAATTTCATCACTAGTAAAACAGGTTTTTTAAAAGCTGATCTAACTGACAGAACTCGAAAATCTCGAATCGTTTATTTTTTTTTATGAATTTTCTATTTTTTGAATTGGGAAAATCGGAAAAAATAAATGATTTGATTTTTATTTTGCATTCTGTCAACTCGAGAAGTCCTTAAAAGTTATGATTTGAGTGTGGGAAGATCTTGGTTTGAAAATAAAAACATTCGATTTTGACTCAAAAATCGTGTATATATAGTTATATACTCACAGTTATAGGTAAAAAACCAAGGTTTAGGAAAAAGAACTTCACCAATAGTAAAGCATATTTTTTAAAATGTGTTCTAATTGACAGAACTCAAAAATATAGAATCCTTTATTTTGTATGAATTTTCTAGTTTTCTGAATTTAAAAAATCATTAAAAAAATTATTAGATATGTTTGCATTCTGTCAGCTCGAGAAGTCCTTAAGAGCCATGATTTGAGTGTGGAATGACTTTGGTTTGAAAATAAAAATATCCGATTTTCATCCAAAAATCATGTGTTATAACTCATGATATTGGGTGAAAATCCATGGTTTCGGCAAAAAAAAAATCTCAAAACTTCACCATTAGTAAAACATGTTTTTTAAAAGCTGTTCTAATTGACAGAACTCAAAAATATCGATTCCTTTATTTTTATCAATTTTCTAGTTTTCCAAATTTATAAAATCGTAAAAAATAAATAATTAGATATTTTTGTATTCTATCAACTCCAAAAGTCTTTACAAATTATGATTTGAGTGCGAAAATATTTTGGTTTCAAAATAAAAACATGCCATTTTTTACCTAAAAATCGTGTGTTACAACTCACGGTTTTGGGCGAAAAATCATAATTTCGGCAAAAAAAAACTCTCAAAACTGTATCATTGGTAAAGTATGTTTTTTGAAAAATGTTCTAATCGACTGAACTCGAAAATATTGAATCGTTTATTTTTTATGAATTTTCTAGTTTTCCGAATTAAGAAAATCGTAACAAATAAATGATTCGATATTTTTGAGTTATGTCAACTTGATAAGTCCTTAAAGTTCATGATTTAAGTGTGGGAAAATTTGGTTTTGCAAATAAAAACATGCAATTTTGCCCCAAAAATCGTGTGTTATAACTCACGGTTTTGTGTGAAAATCCATGATTTTAGCAAAAAAAAAAAAAAAATCTCAAAATTTGTACCATTTCTAAAACATGTTTTTTAAAAGGTGTTCTAATTTACAGAACTCGAAAATATCGAATCGTTTATTTTTTATGAATTTTCTAGTTTTCCGAATTTAGAAAATCGTAAAAAATAAATGATTCGATATTTTTAAGTTCTGTCAACTTGATAAGTCCTTAAAGTTCATGATTTAAGTGTGGAAAAATTTGGGTTTGAAAATAAAAACATGCAATTTTGCCCCAAAAATCGTGTGTTATAACTCACGGTTTTGGGCGAAAAGTCATGATTTGGGCAAAGAAAAATAAAAATCTCTCAATAGTTGACCATTAGTAAAACATGTTTTTTAAAAGGTGTTCTAATCGACAGAACTCAATAATATCAAATCGTTTATTTTTTATGAATTTTCTAGTTTTCCGAATTTAGAAAATCGTAACATATAATGGGAAAATTTGGTTTTGAAAATAAAAACATGCAATTTTTCCCCAAAAATCGTGTGTTATAACTCACGGTTTTGTGTGAAAATCCATGATTTTAGCAAAAAAAACAAAAAATCTCAAAATTTGTACCATTTCTAAAACATGTTTTTTAAAAGGTGTTCTAATTTACAGAACTCGAAAATATCGAATCGTTTATTTTTTATGAATTTTCTAGTTTTCCGAATTTAGAAAATCGTAAAAAATAAATGATTCGATATTTTTAAGTTTTATCAACTTGATAAGTCCTTAAAGTTCATGATATAAGTGTGGGAAAATTTGGGTTTGAAAATAAAAACATGCAATTTTGCCCCAAAAATCGTGTGTTATAACTCACGGTTTTGGGGAAAAGTCATGATTTGGGCAAAGAAAAATAAAAATCTCTCAAAAGTTGACCATTAGTAAAACATGTTTTTTAAAAGGTATTCAATCGACAGAACTCAAAAATATCAAATCGTTTATTTTTTATCAATTTTCTAGTTTTCGAATTTAGAAAATCGTAACAAATAAATGATTCGATATTTTGCATTCGTTAACTCAGAGAGTCCTTAAAAGTCATGATTTCAGTGTGGGAAGATTTGGGTTTGAAAATAAACACATGCGATTTTGACTCAAAAATCGTGTGTTATAACTCACGGTTTTGGGCAAAAAAATAAAAATCTCTCAAAAGTTCACCATTAGTAAAACATGTTTTTTAAAAGGTGTTCTAAATGACAGAACTCAAAAATATCAAATCGTTTATTTTTTATGAATTTTCTAGTTTCCGAATTTAGAAAATCGTAACATATAATGGGAAAATTTGGTTTTGAAAATAAAAACAGAATTTTTCCCCAAAAATCGTGTGTATAACTCACGGTTTTGTGGAAAATCCATGATTTTAGCAAAAAAACAAAAAATCTCAAAATTTGTACCATTTCTAAAACATGTTTTTTAAAAGGTGTTCTAATTTACGAACTCGAAAATATCGAATCGTTTATTTTTTATGAATTTTCTAGTTTTCCGAATTTAGAAAATGTAAAAAATAAATGATTCGATATTTTAAGTTCTATCAACTTGATAAGTCTTAAAGTTCATGATATAAGTGTGGGAAAATTTGGGTTTGAAAATAAAAAATGAATTTTGCCAAAAATCGTGTGTTATAACTCAGGTTTTGGGCGAAAAGTCATGATTTGGGAAAGAAAAATAAAAATCTCTCAAAAGTTGACATTAGTAAAACATGTTTTTTAAAAGGTGTTCTAATCGAAGAACTCAAAAATATCAAATCGTTTATTTTTTATCAATTTTCTAGTTTTCCGAATTTAGAAAATCGTAACAAATAAATGATTCGATATTTTTGCATTCTGTTAACTCAGAGAGTCCTTAAAAGTCATGATTTCAGTGTGGGAAGATTTGGGTTTGAAAATAAACACATGCGATTTTGACTCAAAAATCGTGTGTTATAACTCACGGTTTTGGGCAAAAAAATAAAAATCTCTCAAAAGTTCACCATTAGTAAAACATGTTTTTTAAAAGGTGTTCTAAATGACAGAACTCAAAAATATCAAATCGTTTATTTTTTATGAATTTTCTAGTTTTCCGAATTTAGAAAATCGTAACATATAATGGGAAAATTTGGTTTTGAAAATAAAAACATGCAATTTTTCCCCAAAAATCGTGTGTTATAACTCACGGTTTTGTGTGAAAATCCATGATTTTAGCAAAAAAAACAAAAAATCTCAAAATTTGTACCATTTCTAAAACATGTTTTTTAAAAGGTGTTCTAATTTACAGAACTCGAAAATATCGAATCGTTTATTTTTTATGAATTTTCTAGTTTTCCGAATTTAGAAAATCGTAAAAAATAAATGATTCGATATTTTTAAGTTCTATCAACTTGATAAGTCCTTAAAGTTCATGATATAAGTGTGGGAAAATTTGGGTTTGAAAATAAAAACATGCAATTTTGCCCCAAAAATCGTGTGTTATAACTCACGGTTTTGGGCGAAAAGTCATGATTTGGGCAAAGAAAAATAAAAATCTCTCAAAAGTTGACCATTAGTAAAACATGTTTTTTAAAAGGTGTTCTAATCGACAGAACTCAAAAATATCAAATCGTTTATTTTTTATCAATTTTCTAGTTTTCCGAATTTAGAAAATCGTAACAAATAAATGATTCGATATTTTTGCATTCTGTTAACTCAGAGAGTCCTTAAAAGTCATGATTTCAGTGTGGGAAGATTTGGGTTTGAAAATAAACACATGCGATTTTGACTCAAAAATCGTGTGTTATAACTCACGGTTTTGGGCAAAAAAATAAAAATCTCTCAAAAGTTCACCATTAGTAAAACATGTTTTTTAAAAGGTGTTCTAAATGACAGAACTCAAAAATATCAAATCGTTTATTTTTTATGAATTTTCTAGTTTTCCGAATTAAGAAAATCGTAAAAAATAAATGATTCGATATTTTTGAGTTATGTCAACTTGATAAGTCCTTAAAGTTCATGATTTAATTGTGGGAAAATTTGGGTTTGAAAATAAAAACATGCAATTTTGCCCAAAAATCGTGTGTTACTCACGGTATTGTGTGAAAATATATGATTTCAGCAAAAAAAAACAAAAAATCTCAAAATTTGTACCATTTCTAAAACATATCTTTTAAAAGGTGTTCTTATTTACAGAACTCGAAAATATCGAATCGTTTATTTTTTATGAATTTTCTAGTTTTCCGAATTTAGAAAATCGTAACAAATAATTGATTCTATATTTTTGAGTTCTGTCAACTTGATAAGTCCTTAAAGTTCATGATTTAAGTGTGGGAAAATTTGGGTTTGAAAATAAAAACATGCAATTTTGCCCCAAAAAGTGTTATATAACTCACGGTTTTGGGCGAAAAGCCATGATTTGGGCAAAAACAAAAATCTCTCAAAAGTTCACCATTAGTAACACATATTTTTCAAAAGGTGTTCTAATTGAAAGAATTCAAAATTATCAAATCATTTATTTTTTATGAATTTTCTAGTTTTCCAAATTTAGAAAATCTTAACAAATAAATGATTCCATATTTTTGAGTTCTGTCAACTTGACAAGTTCTTAAAGTCCATGATTTAAGTGTGGAAAAATTTCAGTTTCAAAATAAAAACATGCAATTTTACCCCAAAAATCGTGTGTTATAACTCACGGTTTTGGGCGATAAGCCATGATTTTGGCAAAAAAAATCAAAAATCTCTCAAAAGTTCACGATTAGTAAAACATGTTTTTTAAAATGTGTTCTAATTGAAAGAACTCAAGATTATCAAATCGTTTATTTTTTATGTATTTTCTAGTTTTCCGAATTTAGAAAATCGTAAAAAATAAATGATTCGATATTTTTGAGTTCTGTCAACTTGATAAGTCCTTAAAGTTCATGATTTAAGTGTGGAAAAAATTGGGTTTGAAAATAAAAACATGCAATTTGCCCCAAAAATGGTGTGTTATAACTCACGGTTTTGGGCGAAAAGCCATGATTTGGGCAAAAAAAAATAAAAATCTCTCAAAAGTTCCCCATTAGTAAATAAAGGTTTTTAAATGGTGTTCTAATTGACAGAACTCAAAAATATCAAATAGTTTATTTTTTATGAACTTTCTAGTTTTCCGAATTAAGAAAATCGTAAAAAATAAATGATTCGATATTTTTGATTTATGTCAACTTCATAAGTCCTTAAAGTTCATGATTTAATTGTGGGTAAATTTGGGTTTGAAACTAAAAACATGCAATTTTGCCCAAAAATCGTGTGTTGTAGCTCACGGTTTTGTGTGAAAATCAATGATTTCAGCAAAAAAAAAAACAAAAAATCTCAAAATTTGTACAATTTCTAAAATATATTTTTTAAAAGGTATTCTAATTTACAAAACTCGAAAATATCAAATAGTTTATTTTTTATGAGTTTTCTAGTTTTCCAAATTTAGAAAATCGTAAAAAATAAATGATTCGATAATTTTGAGTTCTGTCAAATTGATAAGTAATTAAAGTTCATGATTTAAGTGTGGGAAAATTTGGGTTTGAAAATAAAAACATGCAATTTTGTAACAAAATCGTGTGTTATATAATACACGGTTTTGGGCGAAAAGGCATGATTTGGGCAAAAAAATAAAAATCTCTCAAAACTTCACCATTAGTAAAACATGTTTTTTAAAAGGTGTTCTAAATGACAGAACTCAAAAATATCAAATCGTTTATTTTTTCAAAAAATTTCTAGTTTTCCGAATTTAGAAAATCGTAACAAATAAATGATTCGATATTTTTGCATTATGTTAACTCAGAGAGTCCTTAAAAGTCATGATTTCAGTGTGCGAAGATTTGGATTTGAAAATAAACACATGCGATTTTGATCCAAAAATCGTGTGTTATAACTCACGGTTTTGGGCGAAAAGCCATGATTTCGGCAAAAAAAATAAAACTCTCTCAAAAGTTCACCATTAGTATAACATGTTTTTTAAAAAGTGTTCTAAATGACAGAACTCAAAAATATCAAATTGTTTATTTTTTATGAATTTTCTAGTTTTCCTAATTAAGAAAATCGTAAAAAATAAATGATTCGATATTTTTGAGTTCTGTCAACTTGATAAGTCCTTAAAGTTCATGATTTAAGTGTGGGACAATTTGGGTTTGAAAATAAAAACATGCATTTTTGCCCCAAAAATCGTGTGTTATAACTCATGGTTTTGGGCGAAAAGCAATGAATTGGGCAAAAAAATTCAAAATCTCTCAAAAGTTCACCATTAGGAAAACATGTTTTTTAAAAGGTGTTCTAAATGACAGAACTGAAAAATATCAAATCGTTTATTTTTTATCAATTTTCTAGTTTTCCGAATTTAGAAAATCGTAACAAATAAATGATTCGATATTTTTGCATTCTGTTAACTCAGAGAGTCCTTAAAAGTCATGATTTCAGTGTGGGAAGATTTGGGTTTGAAAATAAACACATACGATTTTGACCCAAAAGTCGTGTGTTATAACTCATGGTTTTGGGCGAAAAGCCATGATTTGGGCAAAAAAAATAAAAATCTCTCAAAAGTACACCATTAGTAAAACATATTTTTTAAAAGGTGTTCTAATTAAAAGAACTCAAAATTATCAAATCGTTTATTTTTAATGAATTTTCTAGTTTTCCGAATTTAGAAAATCGTAAAAAATAAATGATTTGATATTTTTGAGTTCTGTTAACTTGATAAGTCCTTAAAAAATTTTATTTAAGTTTGGGAAAATTTGGGTTTGAAAATAAAAACATGCAATTTTTCCCCAAAAATCGAATCGTTTATTTTTTATAAATTTTCTAGTTTTCCAAATTTAGAAAATCGTAAAAAATAAATGATTCGATGTTTTTGCATTCTGTTAACTCACAAAGTCCTTAAAAGTCATGATTTAAATGTGGGAAGAATTGGGTTTGAAAATAAATCCATGCGATTTAGAGCCAAATATCGTGTGTTATAACTCACGGTTTTGGATGAAAATCCATAGTTTCGGCAAAAAAACAAATTCTCTCAAAACTTCATCATTGCTAAAACTTATTTTTTAAAAGGTGTTCTAATTGACAGAACTCGAAAATATCGAAAGTTTATTTTTTATGAATTTTATAGTTTTCCAAATTTAGAAAAGCGTAAAAAAATAAATGATTCGATAGTTTTACATTCTGTCAACTTGAAAAGTCCTTAAAAGTCATGATTTTAATGTGGGAAGATCTTAGTTTGAAAATAAACACATGCGATTTTGACCCAAAAATCGTTTGTTATAACTCACGGTTTTAGGCGAAATGCCCTGATTTCCGCAAAAAAAAATTAAAATCTATCAAAAGTTCACCATTAGTAAAACATATTTTTTAAAATGTATTCTAATTGACAGAACTCGAAAATATCGAATCGTTTAGTTTTTATGAATTTTCTACTTTTTCGAATTAAGAAAATCGTAAAAAATAAATGATTCGATATTTTTTAGTTCTGTCAACTTGAGAAGTCCTTTACATTCATGATTTGAGTGTGAGAATATTTGGGTTTGAAAATAAAAACATACGATTTTGACCAAAAAATCGTATGTTATAACTCACGGTTTTGAAAATCCATGGTTTCGGTAAAATAAAATAAAATCTCAAAATTTTCACTATTGCTAAAATCTCAAAAGGTGTTCTAATTTACAAAACTCAAAAATATCGAATCGTTTATATTTTATGAATTTTCTAGTTTTCCGAATTTAGAAGATCGTAAAAAATAAATAATTCGATATTTTTGCATTCTGTTAACTCAAAAAGTCCTTAAAAGTCATGATTTTAGTGAGGGAAGATTTGAGTTTGAAAATAAAAACATTAGATTTTGACCCAAAAATCTTGTGTTATAAATCACGATTTTGGGCGAAAAGCCATGATTTTGGCCAAAAAATAAAAATATTTCAAAAGTTCACTATTAGTAAAATATATTTTTTAAAAGGTGTTCTAATTGACAGAACTCGAAAATATTAAATCGTTTATTTTTTATGAATTTTTTAATTTTTTGAATATGGAAAATCTGAAAAAATAAATAATTCGATATTTTTGCATTCCGTCTACTTGAGAAGTCATGATTTCGGTAAAAAAAAACTCACGGTTTTGGTTGAAAAGTCATGATTTCGGTAAAAAAAAAACTTTCAAAACTTCACCATTGGTAAAACATGTTTTTAAAAGGTGTCTAATTGACAGAACTCAAAAATATTAAATTGTTCTTTTTTGAATTCGGAAAATCGTAAAAAATAAATGATTCCATATTTTAGCGTTCTGTCAACTCTATAAGCCTTTAAAAATTATGATTTGAGTGTGAGATGATTTTGATGCCAAAATAAAAACATCCAATTTTTACCCACAATTTTGGGTGAAAAATTATGGTTTCGGCCAAAAAAATAAAAATTTCTTATAACTTTTTCATCGGTAAAACATGTTTTTTAAAGGGATTCTAATTCACATAACTTGAAAATCTGAATCAGTTTATTTTTTATGAATTTTCTAGTTTTCCGAATTTGGAAAATCGTAAAAAATAAATTATTCGATATTTTTACGTTTTGTCAACTCGAGAAGTCATTAAAAGTCATAATTTGAGTGTGGGAAGATTTTAATTTTAAAATAAAAATTTGATGATTTAACCATGGTTTTGGGTGAAAAGTCATGGTTTTGGAAAAAGAAATAAAAAAACTCTCAGAATATAACCATTGGTAAGACATCTTTTTTTAAAAGGTGTTCTAATTGACAGAACTCAAATATATTGAATTGTTTATTTTTTTATGAAATTTCTTGTTTTCCGAATTTAAAAAATTGTAAAAAAATAAATGAGTCGATATTTTTGCATTCTGTCAACTCTAGAAGTCCTGAAAAGTCATGATTTGAGTGTCGAAAGATTTTGGTGCTAAAATAAAAACATGTGATTTTGGCCAAAATATGATTATCAATTTAACTGCTCATATTGTATTATAACATCATTCAAGCATCCATATGAATAAGAACGTGATTCTATGGGGAAAGGATCTATGTTTTCCTAAGCTGTTAACTTGATAGCTTACCGAGCCGAATACCAGATTTCTCCTGACATGTGGACCTTACTAGGGTCCCTGTCCATGAGAAAACATACGAACCAGTGAGCTTTGTAGAACAGGCGTATATTGACTCCACTTGAAGACTAAGAATTATCGGTCTGCACTGAACTTATTTCTGATGACCCAACTATATCTTCAAAAGCTTCCATGGCAATGGACATGTCATCGTCAATATCAGCCTGCTCAACCTCTACCATTACTTCATCCCTGTCACCTGCCATAGGTTGTTCCACCCCATTTTGCACCAAGTCAGAGTGAAGTTTAGGTTCTTCACTTGTTTTTTCTGGTTCAGCTATCTTTTGCATCACTGATTGCAGATACGGATCCGTTGACATACTCAGCATAGATGTCACCAATAGGTTCTACAAGCAAGGAAAATGCAAGTGGTAATGCTATGAAATAAAATACAGAATTTAATAAAATAAAATTAATTAATGTACTTTAGTACTGACACCGCCTAATCTACATGGAAAAGTATAACAATTCCCCCCTAAACTGTTGGTACTGTCCTTTGCACTCTGAATTTAACATTTAGCTTAGAATAACCCTCCTAAGCTTTCAAAACTTTCTAATGTCTACCCAACTGTCTATTCTGTTAATTTTGAGGGTCTTTTCATCATCTCCCCTCTCCACTCTCTTTTGTCTTCCCCTTCCACCTCTCTTGTCCTTTATCCATACCATTTCTATACTTTCCTTTCAAAACTTCAAACTTCTCCACTATAAAAGTCTCTCTCAAACAACCCTATTGGAACGTTATTATCTTGCCCTTTACATGTGTACTTTTCAGTGACCTGTTTCATATATGAATTTGATCTTTCCTGAAAGCATACCAAACCTGCATTTACCCTCAAGTAATCCAAAGTTCCAAGCAGACCTCAACAATTACCTCTTCTTTCTCTCGTCTCTAAGAGTCCCAAAAAAGAAAAGTTTTAAAGGGAACAAGATGTGGACTGAATCCTTTCTTTGCCTGCAGTATCCCAAAAGAAAGAGGTAGGATGGCTGGTCTGTCATGGATGAGGGAGATGTGATGGGAATAGAGACTGGGCTAGGGATGCTTCTGGGTAATTTTGGATGTCAAAGAGAATGCAGATCACATGTGCTCTAGAAAGGGGAAAAAAAATGTGCACATCACATATCTAATTTTAAAAGAAAAAAGTAACAGAACTGACAGTAGGGGGCCACTAATTTTTTTTGAAAGTTTAGAAGGGTACTAAGCTAAACGTTTTGTTTAGGGTGAAAAGTAGAAAAGCTTCCATAATTTCAGGGGACTGCTAAGTTTCTCCCAAACTTAAATGCCTAAAAATTTAAATGATCCCTAAATCATTTCAACCAAGGAGGAAAAGCACTAAACTGACATGAAATAACCATTTAATAACCACAGATGCAACTAAATGAATTATCAGACTAAAAAGAGAAACTGAAAATGCTGGAAAAAAGTGTCAGATTTAGGACTAATATACCTTTTCTAGAGCTAGAGCAAGCTTTGAGAGATTCGGATAGATGCTTCGTGCATCCAATAGGATCTGCTCAACACAAATTAAAAATAAATAAATAAATCTGGCAAAGAGATATGCTCTAACATGTTAAACGTATCAAATAAGCAAAAGACAAGCACTCATTTTAAGTTTGCAAACAACTTAGAAAGTACAAAAAAATATGGAAATACCATAGTTTTTTCAGTAAGAAATAATAGGGGACCATCTAAGGAGTGCAGAAAAGTGAAAGGAGAGACGGGAATAGCAGTTTCAGAAGGTAGCTAATGTAGACAATTTGACACAACTACACTGATACAAAGAGCTTGCAAAGTGTCAACAATGAGACGAAAAACACAATCATGAAGAATACCTACTGGATAGTAACAACACATATACATAGTATAAAATTTATGTGATCACCTCGCAAAGCCTCTGAAGGGTAAATGGAGGACCTTCGGTAAAACCATGAAGAGCTGCAATGAAGAAACATACTATAAACAATTCCCATAAAAACAAAAGTAACTGAAAATAAACAACATAAATTTAACTAGCTTATATAAAAGAAAAACCAGCATAAACTAAACTACAAGAAAAATGTAGCTTCACGTCTGCCATTGTGAATGGCCTAGACTGTCAGTACATGAGACAATGTTGGGTGTTAGATGACACACCTCTCAAGGAATACCAAAGGGAAGCAACAGATATAAGGACAGAATAATAAAGTGGATTTCATACATGATCAGGCGAATGAGAATACCTTCATCTACCCTCTTCACCAGCTCTAGGTAGGGTTCTCCTAAAGAAGCATTTTGCTGCTCACTTGTCATTTCTGCGTCGGGATACTCTGACAGAACCTTCATAAATCAGGCAATCAGAAAGAGAAATCATAATCTGGGAGCTAGAGGAAAGAAATAGAATCATGCACACTGTGAACGTGTGTGCATGAATATGTGCGACAACCATAAATACTTGAAGCCCCACATGCTGCCATACCTGCTTCAGCTGAAAGGATAGCATGCTCTTTAATTTGTCCCAGTCATGCCTGTAAGATGTACATAACAAGAAAGGTTAACGACCGAGCAAAAACAAAGGGACCCAGAATGTTTCTTTTCCATTTATCTTAGCTGGAGTAAACAAAATTAAAGACACATGCATGCACCCAGAATGATGTATTAGTATGAGAAACACAAATGAGGGAAATTTCACATTGAGATAACAGCTTACCAAAATCTCCCGGTGGATGCAATAACTTCTAGTATGCCTCTAACTTCACTGTCGGCAATCTCGTGCTTGGACTCCTTGCATCTAAACTCTCATGTGCAACAGGACTTTTTTTAATATGAAAATCATAAACAAAGAATAAACAACATAATTGGGGTACAGATTTCTAAACCTTAAAATGCCGTGAAAAGGTGATATTCCCTTTTAGTGTCTCAATTGTAAGGGAAAAATACTAATGATCCCTAAAAGATATTAATTCCTTAAATATATATAAAGTATTGAATCCTGTTTTTGAATTTCTATGAAACTGAATGTATAGATAATGATGTCATGTTATGATCCACCTGAAGGGTAAATGTTATGAATAATAGTAACCTAATCCTTCACTTGGTCAATGTGAAACTTCTCTAATCATTAAAATGTCCCTCGAGGTCAGTGAAGAGCAGCATGAAGGCCCTCAGTGCATAGAGGAGCTTCACCCACTGTTCTTTCACTGTGGGTATAATATGTTGGAAACATTTATAACACTTGGGTAATTACATCACAAAACAGAAGATACGTATCAGCAACTCTATGCTGCTCAATCTATGCACCCAAGTGTATTAAATTGCATAGGCAAAGAAGCAAAATGTACCCGTGATTTAAAACATCAGGAACCACAATATTATGTTGTTGATCAGCATCACTGGTTGAATTCACTGAGGTCTCATTTGATGGTATCTCCATTTTATAGCGCTACACCAATTTATGAAAGAAGAAAATTAATAGATTGCGGGGCATCTGAAAAATAATAACAACAGAGTTACAGATCCTAATTCCAGTAGCGTCTGCACCCTACTCATTTGAATCAGTAATTTCACCTTATAAATAAATAAAATTTGAAATTTGTGTTCTCACTTCTCACTCAGTTTGGTTACTGCCAGAGAAGTCAGAAAACCCTAAGAAAAGAAGAGAGAAATTGCTCTGATTCATGTATGAGAGAAGAAGAAAATAGAAAGCTTTAGTTGGTTTAGTTGCGTAGAGACGACGAGAACTTACCAGCTTCTGGATCTGTAATCCTATCGAGTATCCAATTCTGGTTTCAGAGGGAGGGAGGCTGGGAGGGGATAGTCTCGGGTCTCTAGACTAAGAATCGATGTAGAATTAAGTCCGAGCCCATACATGATAAAGCTCTCGAGGCCCATCACATTTACTCTTCTTCTTTCTTTTTCTCATTTTTTTTTTTTGAGAATATTTATTTGGTTTTCTTAAGAAATTCATTTCTCATATTCTAATTGTTTTTTTAGCCTAAAATGTTTGATTGTATGACAACATACAGTCCACGGTAAAAATGCTGCTTATATTAGAAAATTAATAGAAACCATATAATACATACTAAAAGTTGTTATTATAGTTGCCTTGCCTTATAGTTTATTTAATTTCTGGGTAAACCATTTTCGTAAATAATATGGGTGTTGGGATACAATTGAAATTAAAATCCATGATTGTGAATTGGCTAGTTTTGCTGCAAAAGCATCAAGTTTTTTGTACTTAGGAAGGGAATTTTCCACCTCGGTTCATTTCTCTTTGCCACAGTTGATTTACATATTTAGTTGATGTGTAGGGTGTTTTTCACCCTATTGATCCCTTTCAATAAAATTTCGCATTCCCCAACGGTTGTATTTTGTAGTTTGAACAAAAATCTAGATAACTAGAAGAGAGCTATACATATAAAAGCCTTTTTCTTTTCTTTTCATAGTATTAGTTATGGAGTTGATGTGTTTTGACTGTGTTATAGAAACTAAGACAATATTTCGGGCACCATATAATGCGACCGAGCACATAGCCCAGTGAAAAACAATAATTCACTCCAAAAAGCATTAACTCATATGTATATAAATTTATGTATTAAAAAGAAAAAGAAAAGAAAAAACTAAAATACTGCCGGAAGGCAAATTGGCCTTTCATGGTTGTCGTCCAACAAAACAAATTCTGACCACAAACAATATACAGATTCATATCCCTACAACTTCTTTTGGCAAACTAAAGAAAGACAAAAAGATATACATAGAATAAAGAGCCACAACCCAAGGCAATGGCTCGGCCGAAAAAATGGGAAAGGTGATAATACTAGCTAAAATTCACGAAACTGCAGCATGATCTGTCTGGTCTACTCCTCTTGAACGTAACTTAACTAGCCATATTCATCACCTGGAAGGAAGTTCTGATGCTTGACCACTAGGAGAAGGATTTGATGAATTGGAAGGCCCATTATCTTGAGATGGTGTGCCACCCCACTTCAGCTCTGCATCAGACGGCTCAACTACATGCACTGACCCATCAGTCATGCCGACTGCAATCTGGTTAGGCTCAGATGGATGAGCTGCTATAACCAGAGGATAGGAGGGGTTGCCACCGCTGCAAATGTACATATGAGGTTCAGTACATTAACCGAAAAATGGTTTCTATTCAACAAATAGCAGAATACTTTCTGCTCACCTGAGAGCAAATGATGGTATATAAGCAGAAGGTGCTATTCGACATCTGAGTCTTAAGCTATCGGCATCAAAGACTCCCACAGCACCATCACAAAAAGTAGCATAAACCAACAAACCATCGCATGAATATATTGCACATGAAATGGGAGCAGAAAGTGTGTCTTTTGGAGACCACTGCCAAGTGCCAACATACAGGGTAAGTAAGAAAGTCAAATTACAGTAGACATGTACAAACATATTTACTCTAATAGATGACGGATAAAAAAAAGAAACATATTTTTTTTTTGGAAGTCTCATGAGACTTGAATCATTTCTAGACGGATAACCTTTTACCTAAGTTAAACCTAAGAGATCTGTAATTCCTTATATTGCTGAGTAATGCAAATGCAACAATGAAAACAAAATGTGCCTCACACAACAGAGCTTTCATTGTAAAGGGGAGATGAGTAGTGTCAGGCTTCAGCACAGATAACTGAATCTTCTAACCAACTGTACACAGAAGTTCATTGCAAATAGCTCATTTCTAAGACTTATTTCACAACCACACCAATATTACCAATTTACTGTCAGCAATTCAAGATGACAACAGTAACGAAATTAATCATGTAGCATATCCATTTGCCGAAGACTATAATGAGACACTACGACATAAGGACTGTCTGGTGAAAAACTTACAGAGCGTAAACAATCAAGCTTGCAGTCGTACACAGCAATTTGACTTTCATGGGCAACCAATAGATGTGTGTGATCATTATGAAACTGAACTTTTGTTTCTCCGACTAATGGGGATTGCCGACCAGTTGGTGCTTGTATGAACCTTGTTTTCTTTTTCTCCCATCCATCAATGCTCCACACACATAACTATAACCAAGTCATCCAGAGTAAATGAAAATATCAAGCGATTATAGTCTATGGAATCTGAAGTGAAGTAATTGCCATTGACATAAGAAGATTAACACTAATTTTCCACAAATTAAAGCAGCAGCTCATCTCAATCAGGAGATTTTTTTCCCTTCTGACAAGAACAAAATGTTTCCCATTACAAATAACCAGCCACTAACCTGGGCATCAGCACCTGAAGAAACCAGTACATTAAGAGTTTGGGAAAACGCAAGGCCTGTTATCCGATTCTGGTGACCCTTCAGTTTGGTTTTGACCTGTCAATCCCATCTAACATTTAGTTTTTCAAATAACCAGACAACACTAACAAAAGCTCAAAGACAACAAGCAACGAAAATAGATAAAGCCAAGGGAGAAGCTTTACCTCATCAACCCTGACATTATATATTAAAATTGTAGAGTCCTCCATGCCAATAGCAATTATATTATTATCTTGAGGATGGAATGCCAAAAAAGTAGCTGCAGGAGGGGGAGATACAAATGTTGTCATGACCTGTCAAACAGTTACCAGGTTTATTCGGTCAACAAGTCATTAAAAGAGATTGAATATATGTGACAACATATATAAATGAAGTGCCAAAATATGCTAAAGATGTTTGTAGATGGTTCTAAAAGAAGCAGTAATAGCATACCTTAAATGTCATCATGTTGAACAAAGAGACCTTCCCACCAGATGCAGACATTACGTAAGAATCATTTTTAGATAAAGCAATGCATGCAGTAGATTCCTCAGCTGGTTTATTGTCATTTACATCATTAGCCATAAGAATTCCATTCGAAGGCTGCCACAACTGTGGCACAACATACGCACTAGCCTGGAAGAAATATCGCAAGGTAGAAATCTATAAGAAACACAAAACCAAATAACAGATAGAGATATACTTTAGGAAGGACAGAAGCCAGACCTTCCCTGATGGATTATTCCGGTCATTACGTGGCCATTTCCAAAGCTTGTGAACAGCATTGGAGGCGAGGGCTAACAGAGCCAAACCATTGTTGGTGTACATTAGTCTCACAATCTGCAATTTCCAATAATTACCCTCAATTGTGGTATTATGAAATCTAGAATATAGGATGTCAATCACCTTGTCCACTACAGCATATACATATGCATAAATTATTTTGTCCACTTTTAGATGCAAAATCAGCAAAAGTATGTCCACTTTTATACATATAAACTTATCCGAGGTTTTATTACTCCACACCTTTCCGGATGTTGTAGAGTCGGGCAATCTCAAAGCTTTCATTTGAGAAGGATCCGCAATATCAGAAATTTTCCAGCTCTTAATCTTGTCTACATCATCAGAGATCCGTGGTTTAACATCAACGAGCCTGTTGTTCTCCATATTACCCTGCGGTGAAAACCAATATAAATGCATGATGAAAACCAATATAAATGCACAAACATATAGAGCATTGAAAAATGCATGCCACTTAAACTTACTAGACTACCGATAGAAACAGCAGGTTGGATTCTATCAGCACGTTCCAGGGTTGGAGCAACAGAATTCGAAACATTCCCAATGGGGCCTAGTG
This sequence comes from Rubus idaeus, assembly GCA_030142095.1. Taxonomy (NCBI): domain Eukaryota; kingdom Viridiplantae; phylum Streptophyta; class Magnoliopsida; order Rosales; family Rosaceae; genus Rubus; species Rubus idaeus. The sequence goes on from CM057971.1 coordinate 345,785, forward strand.
CATTAACAATCAAAGGCTGCTACAAGAAAAATAACAAACAGTAAGCAATAAAATTACCTCACTGGAAAAACAGAAATTAAAATATTAAGGAATTATGCCAGCATAGAATATAAATGGCAAAGCATCATATTGATACTGATTGACAAACAAGTAATGAATAGGGCCAGCAAACATTTTTAGAAATACTGCCTTAAGGACCACATAGCAAAAACTACCTTATTGTTAATGGGCTCAGAGGTGCCTCGATTTTTCTCCATAGCTCTGCCCTCCAACATCCTTATCAAGCGCAAACCATCATTATTTGCTAAAATCTTAATACCGCTGTCAGTCGTTGTTACAGCCAACAGGGACCCTTCTTTGTTGAATCTCAGTCTAGGAGTAGCCTGCAAAAAGTATAACAGGCAAAAACAACTTTGTGACATATCCACTCTCCACTTGAATGGTAATAGCAGAGTGTAAAGGAGAGCATTACTCACAGGCAACCCGCCATCTGCATCAACAGCTGTCAGCACATTGGTATTGTCCATATCCCAGAACTTTATTTGAAATTCATCACCAGCTGCTAAGAACCGATTCCTTGTTGTGTCAAACTGGACAACATCCAAAGAGCGTTTCCTAAACCCAGAATATGTCCGTTTGATGGCCCCTTCACTCTCATTCCACTCCACCAGATGAGATTCACCTTCTTTACTTGTTCCACATGAGAAGAGTCTACACATAACAATATGCATCTACTTTAAGAATATGTAAATATTTGAGAAATAAATTTAATATACTATACAGCAATGGCTTCCAAGAAAACAAAAACATTAAATGGAAATGTTCCACATAGGGGGAAGATGGGAAAATTGCACTCCCTGTGGAAAATTTGCATGATTGGAAACGAAGAGGCTTACTGACCAAAGGAAAAAAGTAAGAGAAAAGACTCCATAGAGTGGTAAATTATTTAACAAATTTCATTGCCAGATCAGAAATTGAAATTGACTAAACAAAATGGAGTATAGAAAATAGAAATGTAGACACGAACACATCCAGCAGTTTATTAGGACTTCACTTTCATATGAACAAGCTTTTACCTGCTTCCATCTGCACTATAGGCCATCATGGTGCACCAAAGCCCAGGAGCATCATAGTCCACCCTTGAACCCAAACAGTCGTAGAGCCAAGCTTTAATCTTCCCGTCAATCGCAGTTGAAAAAATGAACTGACACAAGGACAAGTTCTTTGGTTATACAAGTTCGAAAAAAGATAAAAGAAAGTATAATGGCGATTTTCCCAGCTTCATTTGTTATGTGGATGAATGGCAGACTCCAATTAAAATTTACAAGTCAACATACTGAAAGGCTACACTATAAAGGCTGATGATGGGGTACTAAAGAAGACATACTTGTATATTTTCTTTGTAATGAGGGCACACTGAATATACAGGAGCTTCATGGCCTTCAAATGTATACTGTCTGCGTCCGGCTACAGCATCCCATACCTGTCTCAGAGATATTTACAATCAGGAAGCCCAAATCTCTTCAATGTACAAACCACATCAAGTCTTACAAAGCTAATACCTTAATCACTTTATCATCTCCGCACGTAACAATACACAATTGCTTGTTGGGATGAGCAAATGCAATGTCATTAACCCCACCAACGTGAGCATCAATCTAAAGGATGAAAAAGATTGTCAATGAACAGTACTTTCCTATTTCCCACAGAGAAAATTATCTGAAGTACAAGCTTACCTCCAAATGTTGTCTCAATTCTCCAGTTGGATTGTAAGTATATATCTGAACGATGTGCTTGGAAAATGCAACACCTGCACAATTTAGAAGGTAGGCGGCGTAGGCCACAACAATGTTGTTTAACATAACAGATACGAATTACCCGTCTCATTAGATCAGTAAGTATACATACCAAGCATAAGTCCATCTGGCCCCCAAACACAACGATTCACTGATATTGCAGCATCACTCACCAGCGCGGTCTGGTAAAAAAAAAAAAGGATTAGATTAAATTATAATCAGTCACTCTTCTAGAATCACAAAATATCCTACCAGAGGTTAGTGTGAAGGTGTTAATGAAACTGCCCTGGTTATGGGTGAAAATCCCACAAGACTCAAAATTATATCCTTCCATAAACTGGACTGATTTATGAGTTTATGAAAGGGCCATAACCCATTACTGACTAGACTAAAAAGAAGAGTCAACAAAATGTAGTCAAAATATATAATACCTGCAGTGGCATTGACACAGCTTGTATTTCCCAAACCTTGAATGGTTTATGTACCAACCTTTCCCGGGACCCTAATTCCCAAAGACTGATGTCGCCAACATTTGTCCCAACTACAAACAAATAGTTGAAAATTTCAAAAAATAAAATCAACCAGGAAACAATTGATGACCAAAATAACAGCTTCAAGAACAAACCTAGAAGAATATTTTGCTGCTGTGGATGAAAGTCCATGCTCATTACATTAGAACCTTGACTAAGGGTTCGAACAACAGCCTTGGGAAGGTCATCTTGTGAATAGGCATTGGAACTATGCATCACACCAGAAAAGGACACCTGCAAGAACATGGTGAGCATATGATTTCTTTCTTCTAGTTTTAATCAAAGGGTTGCAGGGGAATCTCAGATCTGTAGTACTAATACAAGTAACAAACATTACTACTAAGCTTGAAAGATAAAAATTTCCTCTCCATACCTCATCAGCTGGGCCAGTACGAATACGCTTAATCAAGTGCTCAGAATCAGCTGATTGATAATCCATCCCTGTAACACCTGTCGGTGTCCTTGGGTGCTTCAAGAAAGAAGCTGTATAAAGCAAACATGATGGTAAAAAAATTCATCTTTAAGATATTATTAAAATTGAGAGAGCCAGCGCAGAGCTAAAAGCATTTAGTATTACATATGAACATACTCACCTGCACTAGAAGGCTGCACAAGACCAGGAGGAGCTTGTGCAACAGCAGGGTGGGGCAGAGAAGGATTAGTGCTTGACATCCACCCAGCAATAGCACCAGGAGAGGGGGAGACAACAGGCTGAAATGGCTGCACAGAGATAAAGGATCGATCTCAGTATCATTCAAAATTGCTGCACTTCGCTCTTATGCAGGTGAATAGATGCAACTTACACCATGGGCACCAATAGGAGGAAATGCACCAGCCTTTGGAATTGGTCCAACAAGGGGACTGTTTGTGGGAGGAGGACGAGATCCATTAGCATTCGGAGTGCAAGAATGATCCATAAATAGTGTTTTAATATCAGGATTTGGACGGGGATTCTTGCAAAGTTGGTGCTGCCAATTGAGACTGCAAATCAAAAAGGGAAATTAACTTAGAAACTTACTAGAAGAAAATCCAATATGAGAAAGAAGTAAACATTTAAGCCAGTTCTCTAATTGATAAGCAGATCCAATATGAGAAAGAAGTAAACATTTCAGGAAGTCAGTTCTCTAACTGAAAAGCAGATACCAAGTAATAATGGGAGTATTCCACAGTGGTAAATAAAGGTATGTATCAAGTGAATCAATTATCTTATCAATTCAGAGGCAAACTCGCTACAGGATTATCAGGCATCTAGTAGCATAACCAGAATCTCGAGTGTAAAAAAGAGTTGACAACAAACTTGCACAAAATAAGTTAAAGAGAACATGCGAGAGTAACCTCTGGTTTATCAATGTCCTTAAACGTGAACTTTTAAAGACTGGGAATGCAAGTTTATCACGAAATAATGGGTTCGCTTCGATGAGCTTTTTAAGTTCTATAAGCATGATGTTCCGAGCCGATTTTGTGTCTCCATACTTGGAAAGCTGCTCATTTTGCCTGATGATGTGATACAATAGAACTATGTCAGGACCAATTATAAAGTATACTGCCATGTTGACAAAGAACCAACAGAGGAAAACAAGCAATACCTGAAATTGTCGAGAGTGAGCAACTGAGTGATCTCCTTGAAAAGTTCCTCATTAAACGATGCAAAAACCTTAAGGTCCTTCACAAGAATCTCAACAGCCTTCGCCCTATCCTGCCTGATAGCACGAAATAGAAAATCAAACTAACTTATCAGACAGCTGTATAACAACATATCAAAACAAACCCTGAAATGCTATAGCAATAGTTAAAACCTATTCCTACTAACACGGATCAGCTTCTTTCCTTAAATAAAATAAAAAAGAAAAACTCCATAAGACCATTACCATTTTGGTACAGTCAATAGAGGTGAAAGACAGCTTAATTGTATCAATTCAACATATATTTACAAATATTAAAAGCAATGGGTATGAATGTCACCTATCAAGAGCTTCCAAATACTTCTGCTTCCTGATTTCAAAAAAAATCTTCATCGAATACCGATTGTCTTCAACTTTAGTGAAGCCACCCAGATAGCGTTCGACTTCATCCCACTCTCCAGCCTGGACTTGATCCTCAAAATGTTTCATATTGAAGAAAAAACCAGACTCTTGCTCTAGCCTAAAATTTCAGAAAATGCACATTACATACAAGGATACAGCATCAAAAGTATGTTTCTAATGCTCCAATTTTCTTTCTGAGGAATTCGTGAAAGAAAAGGACAAATACAAACAAAATCCATAGTAGCCACCACTCAGGAAAATCCCGATGCTGACTTTAAAAGGTAGTTTTGTTTTCGTAAGCTTCCATTGGCAGTTTTTCAAACAAAAACACCCAAAATCAAAAGAGAGACAAAAATATTTACAATCTTTGCTTTCCCAAAGTTTTCTCAGCAAAGCAAACACAAATAAAAACTGAACAAAACATCCTTATATAATAGAAACTTACTTATGAACTGTTTCCTTGAACTTCTCCTCGTCCAAGAACTGTAAAATCAAGAATACCAGTTCCCTACTCAAGGAAGACATTGCCCCAGGTAATCCTAACCGCTCCAGTGCAAAGATTGGTATTCAAATCAACTGCAATTTTAATTGGGTTTTACCCGAATTCCTTTTCGGATCCGAAAAGGTCAACAATGAAATGAGAAACTGAAGACGCAGAACCTATTTCTTCGTTCACTTTTCCTATAATTGTGCTAATTTTTGCATCAAACCATTCATCCAGCAACTTTTTTAAATCACCAAATTCGCAGAGAACCCACAATCATCTAACCTTCTGTTCAGTACGAGTAAATGCCTTTCATCACCAGATAAGTTTCCGAAACAGCAGAGAAAACCCACAAAAAAAGCACAAATACCCAAAACAAAAACAACACGAGCAAACCTCTTGTTCAAGCAACCCGGTCCTCGAATTTGAGCTTCAACAATAACGATCCAACATTTAGTACAAGCTTACACGTGCGGCATCAATTAAAGACAGAGCCAACCCACAGTTTCGAGCTTCAATTCAAAATATGGGTGGAAATCTCTCTTCCTTCACGAGAGAATCGAGATTGAGAGCTTTGCAGAGTCACCAGAGGGCAGCAAAATGAAGCTTTTTTTCTAGGGTTAGGGTTTCTTTTCTCTGAAGCTCTTTTTATTCTGCTTTCCTCTTTATCTCTCTCTGTGTGTGTGCAGCTAAACTCTGCAACAACCCCCTTACTTTCTCTCTCTAAAAATGTTTACTTTGTATCTGTCTCTCTCTCTTTCTGTATCCTTATATACTTTTTTCTCTCTCTTGGACAAAGACAAAGCTTGTGCTGTTTTGTGCTTTTGCTGGGGCACTCACTCTCTCTCTCAGTCTTTCAATTTCTGTTTTATTAATTTTTTTGTTCCATTTTTGTATGCTGAAATATACACAACACGTAATCCCTCATTATCTCTTTCTACCTGACTTTCCTCCTTACTCTGGTTTGGACTATAGCGACTATATTTGTACATGACAGTCTACACCAGGCTGCGACTGTCCAGAAACAAAAAAAAAAAAAAAAACCCTAGACCAGAGGAAATGCTCACCTACCTGACTCCCTCGTAGTGTTTCCATGAGCTCATCTTCTTATTGGTCAAATGGGTGATGGACCGCCAAGATTTGGTCACATTTGGGCATCTTAACCCAAAATGGTAACATTACACGTGGAACTTTGCTTGAGATGGGAGACTCGTAACAGTCTCAATAAGTCGGCAGTCGTCCCTTTCCTCTTTTTTTCTCCCATTCACTTAATTCAATGTACGACTTCATTTTCAACACCCTTACCAAAAGAAAACTTCAATTTCAATTTTATCTAAAAGGAGAAGTAGAAAGAAATTTATTAACGTTACTTTTCATTTTCTATAGCTCGCACTCAAAGCGAACCATAAAAATAGACATTCACATATTATAGCAAAAATAAATAATAGCTTTAAAATTGAAAAAGACATAATATTTGACTGTGATATCGTTGCTTTATGCAAACATTTTGTCCTATGAAAATAAAAATTATCAGCTCGTAGAAGTGGGTAGGCCCAAGGCGATGGCCTCTTGGGTCTTATCTCATGTCCATGAAATATCAATTTATATCATGTCTCAAAACAAGTCATGTTTAAGAATTTCGATCAATTATATTTACGTTTTCATAAGTGATCTAAGAATGAAAACACGTTAAACATGCAACTTACAATATGTGAATTACCCACACCAACAACTAGCTTCTTGGATAATTTAAAGTCAAATCTACGTAACAATTATATCTTCTTTTATGTTATTGAAGACGATGACCTTCAAATCTATGGGTTTTTAATTTTTCAAAGTATGATGGTAAAAGTGTGGTCATTTCATCATTCTCACAACCCTTCTAATCTTATACATAAAAAAGATTAGGAAAATTATTAATTTGTTATAAATAATAGTATTTTTTTTTAGTGAAATAAATAACAGTGCTTGGCCTGGCCATGATGACATGATGTAATAATAGCTGTACATTTTCCCTAGACTATACTTGTAGACTTGTAGTGAAATTAGATTTTAAAATGCTAAACTAATTTGCGTGACTTCCATTATGTTAAGTTACAATGTTGATCATCAGTAGTGTTCACATGTTCAGCCAAGTCAATGCTCGGTTATGCTCAATCATCGTTAGATTTAAATCCAACGGTGGCCATCCATAATGGACCGATCGGAACATAAATTCCCATGAGTCCGCATACCCCAAAAAAGAAATCCAAAACACTATGCATTTATCAAAGGGATACATTAAGTAGCTTTTTTTTTGTTACATAAAGTATATAGTTTCTATTTTCCTTCTGATTTAAATGTGAAGCAAATAAAAAATTATTTTTTAATTGTCCACAATATTTTCCTTGTGAATTGAAGGAAAATTATTTTTAATTGTCCACAAAAAAAAGGAAAATTATTTCATCACGTTGGTATTTTTAAGAAAAAGTTGCGTGATATCCATTAATTGTATATGAAATTATGAATGAATAAGAAAACAATCTAGGTGGGATCTAAGTTTGCTTAAAAATTTTAAACACCATTTCGGTTCAATCTCTTTATATTTTATGTTAAATAATTCTATCTTGTATTATTTAATATATTTAAGAAAAGAAGACTTGTCAATCAAAACTAATTTTTTTTACTTAATTGACCTTGAAAATATTAAAAAAATTTGAATTCCAGTTTAATCATTGAGGATAATTGTGACAAATTACAAAATAGTTTTTAATAAAATAAGAAAAAATTAGCTCACAAACTCCATTTTTCTCTTACAATAACCGTTTCATCACATGCATAACATGTGAAAGAGTGCTAATATAAATTATTCATTCACTAAATCATCATTTTAAAATAAATTCAGTTTATAATCAATAAAATTGAATATTATTTATAGTCGTACAAATCAAATATTTGTTCGTGGAAGTTTTTTTTTTCGGTCGCAGTTCCTAAAGAATTTTGTGCCAATAAATCAAAAATTAAATAAATGGATGATTGAGGTCATGCCACATTACCCTACCACCTCGTACTTATTAACCTCTAGGTCCTCATTTTTAAATTTCTAATGGTCCCACTACTTCCTTGTTTTTCCAACAATAAATGATTTTATATTTATAAAGACTCTTACTATTAAGAATCTAATTTATTATCTACCAATCAATCAACCTGTCATAGTCGGGCGTAGTGCGGAGTAGCTGTCTCGTATAAGGTGTGGGATAAGTAGGCCTGCTTATCAGATTTTGGAATTGTGTTCCCACTTTTCTGACAACATATATATTTTTTTCTTTTTCTAATTTCCCAGTGGGCAATTCTAGGATGTAACACTCATACCATAACCCCCCCCCCCCCCCCCATATGGCCATATCTATCCATCCATTAAATACATCATAGTTATTTATGCTTAGAGTTTGGGACCACTTCAAAATTTTCAAAGCAATTGAAGTGGATTTGAAACTGCTCAGTGGCTCAGAAAAATATAGAGGTCATGGGGAGCCTCGTGCACAGCATAACTCCAAGCGACGCCGTATCATCAATAGACTGGCTTATGCTTTCTATATCTCTTAGGTGTCAGTTTATCAAGTCCACCGCCTAACTGTACGGAACTACACGTGGCGGGGGACCCACTTATTGATTATACTAGGGTCTAGGGTAGCAAACAAATGATGCTCTCTCCAAAAAAGCCCACCCATCTATTCATTCGTTAACTCATAAGGCCCAATTCCTACCATAATGATTGGTGCAAGGTATGCTCATTCATAGTCAGCAACTTAGCACAGCGCCAAAGCCAACAGAAAATGAACACCCTCAACAGAAATTTAAACTAGAAGGCAAACAATACAGTTGATCCATATACAAGCATACATACATGCAAAGGATTACTGTTGCAGCAAGCATTGTGCTTACCCCATAATCTGCAAACTTTGGTGGACGCCCCATTTAGTGGCAATGAAGCTTACATATCTGACAGTTGCTTGTACAAAATTTGTTTGGAGGATCAGGAATCAGCAACTTTGTTGATGATGACGGAGGCATAATTGGCAATTGTTGATTCTGGGGATTGCCGAAGCCGTCCAATCACAGGGAACAACTCTGATGAACGGAGGAAATCTCTGCAGGGCGGATGAGCACACATCTTTGCCAACGAAAACAGAGCTATTTTGAGAGGTGACTCATTTACTGAATCTTTCCTACCTGGGTTCACAGCTACCACTGAACACTCTGCCACCAACTTCAGCAAAGACTGCAGCATTCAACAGTTAAGTTCGTAGTCATATTTCATGGCAGCATAACATTATGAACAAGATTGGACCATCTCTTATTCAGTCTTAAAACGAGCAAACTGTATGCTCTCTATTTTCATTTTGTAATCTATTTCAATTTTACAGTGATATATTTCAAGCTCAAGTAGGAGGGCGGTATGTGGATGTACAAAAACTCTGAATAAGATTATTTCAGCCTGGCTAACAAAAGCAGAAGACCACTAACCTGCAAGGCTCCTTTAGATACAATGTCTTCGCAAAGTTTGTTGGAGTTGCGGACAAGATTGCTTAGCGCCCCTGCAGCATTTGCTTTAGTCTTGTCTTCCTCAGATGAAAGCAATAAATTGGCAAGTAAGGGGATAGATCTCCGCAGCTCTTCATACAACACATCATTATGGTAAGCGGCATTTCCAATCTTCACAGAGAAGAGGGGAGAGAGAGTGTCAGAGAGAAAAAATTTAGCCAGAGCTACAAGGTTTAGTTCATAAGTAAAGACATATGTTTCTGATTGTGCAAGAAATCAAATTGATAAAACACATGACTATCACAATGTAATGAATTATAATCAATCAATTGCAACACACCGATAAAATGGAACATAGTATTTTTATTGCATGGCAACAGAACTTACAGCAAAACAAGCAAATTTTCTTGTACGTTTGTCTGGATCAGAGCATCGATCAATAAGGAGACCAATGATTTGATTCCTTGCCTGGATCACATCATAATCAGTTGTAAGATAAAATGGAAGTAATTCAGTATGTGTCTAAGTGTGTGCTTGTAGATGATAAGTAGGACTGTAGGATAGCTTCATTTACCCAGCTAATAGAGTTTTTGAGTGTAAATAGGAGCCAACATATTATTAGGGATGCTTGGTTTACTTACTAGGGAACTGTAAAAGTAGGAGCTGTGCCTGCACATATTGCCCAGAGCACTGCAAGCCTTCGAACGCACACTAGGATCTTCATGGGTAAGAAATCCCTTGAAGAACTCCAGCAGAGAAGCTCTGTTAATGTATTCGTAGAATCCCTAAACACCGAAAAGTAAAAACTATAAATAACGATAAAGAAAATGTTTATGTATCCTCCTATTATAGTAAGATTTAACGGTTTGCTAAACATGCTATCAAAGGAGACAAATGGACAATACAAAATGGAAAAAGAAAAATGGAATTGGGTTTGGAAGTCCAAAAGTAGTTAGAGGGTTTATATATAACCCATCCCAAATCTATTCTGAAATTTGATAGACAATGAAATGATAATAAAAAAAGCTAATTATGACTAGTATGTTTGTATCTTTGAGGAATTAGGGGAAAATATCAGTAAGACAGGGATCCAACAGGAGTGTCTGTTTGCCTGTACCCTTATCATGTGGTACCTAGATGACAAGGATTACCCCCAAATTTTAAAATGTTAGCACAGCTCAGACACGATGTGACATGTAGCAACAATCATTCAATCAAACCAAATCTGACCTTGTCCATGCGAGCCAAATCAGAAACAATCATCAGAACATCCAGCATGACTTCTCTAGGGCTTGAACGATCGAGCAATCTTTTCATCCTAGTAGGATCCAACAAGCCTTTACCCACAAGTTGAACTGCCAATGGTCGATGACCAATCATTTTAGCCAGAAAGGCCACAGGCCTTCCCAAATCTTTTAGCTCCAAATGTTCTAGACACCAAAGAATGATACCTGGCACTCCTACCTGAAAAATTCAGAAACAATAGAATGAGAAACACATAGTTCCTTGAGTACCAGCATGGCATCAGATTCAGCATATTAACTTATTCTGCATATCTCATATAATAATAAGGTGTATGCTGTCAGTGTCCCTAGTTGTGTATCCTTCAAACAATTTCCAGTACCATCCTGAAGAAGAATCTACATATGAAACAAAACCCATTCCCTTGCCTCATGTAGACGAAAAATAAAGGAAAAGGATCAAACCTCCAAAAGGATTTTAATATACTTTCCCAGGTCTTCCTCAATCACTTTCACCATGTCTCTGTCTTCCATGCCAACTTTCACACCTGGTGAACCCATGTTCAGAAGGATCCCACTGTTCACCGAGGCAGTAGCCGATGGCAATCCTGGAGCATTCTGAACAGCCACAAAAGGAAATGCCAAGAGGTCAATTACTGCATTTGTTATATCTCTCACGCCATCCATTCCTCCACCAGGCCCAACCCAGGACTTTACAAGTTTGAGATGCATATCAGATATCAAGTCAGAGAGGAGTTTGATATGATCACTTCTAAGCAGAATCTGACGAAAAGTTAAGGCTCCACCTGAAAGGCACTGACAAATTGATGATACTGTCCAAACAACTCCGATAGGAGAAAGCCCAACTTGATCAATTGTGCTAGCAACTTCTTGAGAAGAAGTGTTTTGTTGGTTTTTGGCCAACAAATTGATTAGAAGCAGAGGGGTATTGCTTGCACACAGTTGTTGAACAGCTAACGGTCCTCCCCACCTCAGTCTGGCCTCCAGCAAGCCAACATATCCATCCCTAAGGCCATGCCAGTTTGAGAGAGCACCCTTGGTGCCATTAGGACCCGATACAATCTCATTGTTTGTTGAAAGTTTGAGGTATTCACACAGTGTCGCAGTTTGAGGAATCAAAGGCACTGCTACCTCAAAGACGGAGGACCCAACAGAAGCTCCAGATTCAAGCGACAAAATAGATGCCAGTGCCAACATGGCTGCTGCACAGTGAGTTTGAGAGGAAGTGTTTGTGCTCTCACCAGAAGAAAAATGATGAGCAAGGACAGAAAGTCGAGAAAGCTGCTTCTTTGAGGATGTGGTAAGCATAAATAATGCAGAATTTCTTCCAGTTGCCTTTAAACATTGTGCAACTGTTGCAAGGATGAGGCAGGAATGCAGAACCAAGGTAGTGGGATTCGTTAATTTGCTCTTCAAGTTGGTTGTCTCAATTGCTTGTGGATCTTTATTTAGAGATGAAATGCATAAAGACAACAAAGAGAAAATCTCTGAAATAATGGTTCCATCACCTCCACCACTGACAACAGTAGTTACAGGCAGGGAACTAGGCAGGCCACAGAGAATGCCAGGAACAATTCCACTAAGCAAGCAGCATCTCATCAATAGCTGAAACATGAAAGGAAATTGCAGGATCTATCATTTAAATTATGAAAGCTAGACGCAATCCCAAATATAATTAGAAACATCTGGTACATTCTCATGAAAAGCCGCATTATAATTACTTTATAAATACATAAATCATTATTTACATGTGGATAATTAGGATGAGAGAAACACCTGAATACCAGCATAGAGTGAAGCCTCAAGACGTTGATGAAGGCAATAATGGATGGCAACCTGCACTGGTTTAGATCTAACTAATGCTCTAGTAACTGCAGCTACAAGTTTTGCTGATTCTGTTCCAAGCAAAGAACCTCCTCGATCTTGATCCCTCCTGTCAAGTTGGAGTGAAGGACTGCGCATGGTATTTAGTGGAAAGGAATTGGCATTTCCTTTCATAGAAATAATCTCTGATGCATCTATCAGCAACCAAATAGCCCTGCATGCTTCACAGGCTGAACGCAACATATTCGAAGAACCTGAAATAAGACTTGCTCCTGCAGTAGCTAAGCAGAGACAAAGTTGATCCACCAAACCAGATGTTTTAGCATGATCCAAAATCTGTTTCACTGTTTCATTAGGATCAGAAACCGCCTGGGGAGCTGGAGTCAAGAATAAAGCTTTAAGGCCCCAATTAACTCTTGTTAACATGACAGTAATGCAAGCTATGGACTCAAACAAAACTCTTCCAAATGCGTCTTCACTGCAACCAACAACCTACAGATTCAACAAGATGAGAACCAGAAGCAGGACCTTAAATTGTTGCCGTAAAGTAATATGTACCATAGAAAGAATCAAACCTGTGAAAAAATATCAGCTAAAGCAACCCAGTGCCTGAAATATGAGCCTCCAATGCCATTTCCAGCATTGTCTACCAAAATTTTAATTATTGAGAAACTCTGCAAAAGTAAACAAGCAAGGTTCTTATCACACTTCTATCATCAGCAAGAGATGAGGAGAGAGATATATCTACTCAGTAATCTGTTCATCAATTGAAACTGTTTAAAGCTGTATAAAACAAAATCTCAGAAGAGTCAGAAGACAGGACAGAGATGAAAACAACAAATATATGTGAACAAAAAAAATCCATTTGGGATGAGAAAGTAATTAGGTTTCATCTGTCCATCAATTTGACACCGCTTAAGATACTAAATTCAAAAGTTGCAAGACTTTTACAAACCAAATCTCGGAAGTGCTGTAGACGGAACAGGTATGAAAACAACAACAAATGTAAGTGAAAAACAAAAAGGCACATTTGGGGATGTATAAGTGTAGTAAGCTAGGATTTTTTTTTTCTTTGGAATTTTAATGAATACTGAGACATGCAATGTGCAGATACAAAGATCATATTAGCCTGACAAAGGTCAATTTAAAATGAGCAAAAAAGCACGGTATTTTTATTGACAACCAATCAAGCCCATGAAACACCAAATTTCAAGCATTTATGGCCACAGAAATGTATGTCAACTTCAGATACAAAGGCCCAAAGTAACCAACAAAAGTTCTAAATGAAACAATTATACCTTTGCTCTTAGCTCATTCATTTCAGAAGATTTGATGCCCACAATGAAGGTGGTGTAAACAAGAATTTCGTGTATGATTTCATCAAGCAGCCCACTGGAAGTGATGGCACCAGCTGCAACTAAGTTTGAAAGGATTCTCAAAGATTGGTTTGAATTAAGAATATCTTGATCCCTGTACATGTTCGACAAACAATGAAGTCTTAAAGAACCGAACAAGAGAGTAAGAATCAAATTGTTAGGTTATATTCAGAAGAGTCATGCAATTCAGTTTCACCTGCTAGAGTTTTGAGATCCTTGTGAGCATCTTTTTAATGGTAGCAAAACATGTGCTAATGCTTCATTATCTTGACCAATTATTTGTGCACCTTTAACCGTACGAGAGTTATTTTCCAGTCTGTCGAGGATTTGGCAACCTGAAGCAAAACACCACTTAAGTCACCTGTGATAGCTACATCATGTAAACTTAAGTAACTTAAGTAATAGTGACAATACTTATGCTTTTCCATCAACAAATACAAATCTCATTCAGTTATGCTTAATTAAGTTTATTTCATTGAATTTATATTCTGGAGTCGCATATGCAAACGCAAACACACATTAATCAAGAGAGGGCAGGGATGTCTACTTTGCTAATCGTCAAAAGTTTCCACCTCACTTTTGAATTGCACTTCCTATCTAGTCAAAGGATCTTTGAACAACCAAAAAGATGATAACTTGGGGGAGGGGGAGGGGCGGAAACTTATGGAACATAATATAGATCTGGTCATTATAAACTACCTGAACTAAACAAAATAATCAGATTTCTCCTTGTTATGGAAACTTCTTATACCTGATTGTTTAACTTCATCAGGATTTGCAAACCCTGGAAACTCCTCGTTTGGAGAAGAATTGACAGCTTTGGAGTCAGGAAAATTTGATTGAGCATCATTCTGGAAACTTATTCCACTGTTGTTCTCTGAAGAAGCTGGAGAGTTGACTTTACCAATTACATGGTAAGTAGTTAATGACAGCTCAAAGAAAACAAAAAACAAAACATTTGAAGAACGGAATAACATATTACCAGGACTAGAAACAGCCAAGCCAGCTGATGTTTGGATTTTGTTTCCTTCACCCCTCCATGCTGCAACACACCCCCTTTCTGCAGCAGTTGCAGAACGCAATTCCTGGAATAGATTCAATAATTGCATTAGTTCAGTGATTCTACAACTAGGCATGTACAAGGATATCTGTGTAATACAAGACGAAGAACTACTATAATCTTGACCTGATGATATACTGAACTCATTGTTAAACAAAATGCAAGGTTTAATACTACTTCTCATTTTACAATTAAAAATCTCAAAAGTTTCACGAACAAAGCCCTTATGTTCATATTTCTAATTCCCTTTCTCAAAAATGTAGAACAACCAAGATATCATTACCCTAGCCTCCAGTTCTTCGGTTGTCTCTTTAACAAATGGGTGTTCTAAAAGAGCTGGCCAAGTCAACCGATTTTGAGGCACCTGTTTCCCAAGAACAAAAGACCAGTAGCATTTGAGATTTGACAGAAATAAACATTAAAACTATTCAACTGAAAGAACCACATATTTCAAACTATATAACAACCTTATTGAGCAATCCCTTCAGAAAGTTTTTAAAATTTGAACTCATGTTGTCAGGGTATTTAACTGGATCCTGAAAATTTTCAAAGTAATATTAGAGTACACATTTTATTGACATACACAACATAACACATGTAACATTTGAGTACATGTACCTTAACAATGTGCCGAATGAGTGCATATACAGAATTTGTATAAAATGGAGGCTGGCCAACAAATAATTCATACCTGTTGTGCACATGAAAAAATGAGTCTTAACAAGGGGAAAAGAAGAAAAGATAAGGCAGACAAAGAGCAAACCCAGAGAGGCTGTAGAACTCAGGATTACAATGGCTTTTATAATTTGATTTCGATATGGAAAAATACAATACATTCCATTATAAAATGTTGAAGAAAAGCTGGACTATATAAGCATAAAGTAACAAAACAAACAATGTGAAGGGACAGATTAAATTAGAAATCCTCTAGAGTAAAGTTAAAAATTGTTGAAGAACAGCTAGACTAAGTAAGCAATAAGGAAACAAACAAACAATGTGAAGGTTCAGATTAATTAGAAACCCATTACATGTAACGTGGTTAAAATTTAACACAGAGATCAGTTAAATAGAAACTCAAGGAAATTGTTCAGACAGAGAGTTTAAAGTAAATATGCAACTTACAATATAACTCCAAGAGACCATAAATCTGCAGTGTGGTTGTAAGGTTGTTCCCGTACTAGTTCAGGAGCCATGTACAAGGGAGTACCTAAGGAGTATTAATGAAAACTTCACTGCATCAGCAAACAACGTAACATAGTTTCTCCAGTATCTAACAGTTAATCCAGAATAGTTCTGACCTTTTATGGATCGCAAAACAACAGTATTTGTGGACATTGCACGTGCAAACCCAAAGTCACAAAGCTGTAACAATTATAGAATTTACAAGTTAAGTGCTACCAGTAAACAGACACCCGGACTTATAAGAATACTAATGTACACAAATAACCTTAACAATAGAACCAGCACCAATGAGAATGTTTTGTGGTTTCATGTCGCGATGGATGATGCGGTTTGAATGGAGATAATGCAATGCTCTCACCTGCAATTTTTTGGTAACAGAGAAAGGCTATTACTATACTTGTTATGAATGACAGAAAAAATTTCAAACCCTAACTGGAAAGACCAAATAGTTAGCTATGATAAACAATTGGAACCAAAACTGGTAATGATGAAAGTACCAATTGCTTTGCAATTGCTTGAACTTGTTCTTCTGGAAGGTTCTTATCATCCTCAAGAATTTCAAATAGTTCACCCTGAAAATCAAAGAAAAGTCCTTGATATTTAAATATTTAATGCATCTGCAAGAGTTTTCAACTTTCCATAATAACATGCTAGTCTAGATAAATATATACAGTCAACATATGTGTTTTAGATACGAAAGAAATCGATACTTGTGCAAACTCTGTGACAACACAGAACTCTTGTGGGCTTTCAAAGGAATCAAGCATTTCAATGATATTTTCATGCTTCAGCTTCCTTAGAATCTGCACATTTAACAACAACAAAAAAAGGAACATTAACCAACTCAAGGAAGTTCTACATATACAAGAATTTGTTTGATTTGAGAAAAGATGAGCCTACTACCTCAATTTCTTGTCTTAAATTGTGAATATCCTTGTCGCTTTTCCCATGTTTCATAATGAATTTCATTGCAACGGTCTGAAAATCGGCCACGAAACATGTAATTGCAGAGAGAATAATAAACAAAAAGGAAAAAGAAGTTTTCAGAAATGCAGAAGATAAGTACCTGCCCTGTGAACTTGCGTCTTCCCTTGTATACCTTACCAAAGGAACCTTCACCTACAAGCTCAATTACATGGTAATTCTCGACACCCATCCTTTAAATCCACAGTTGTATGTATATCTCTACCCTTTTACAGTCCTGTAAGTCAGACGAGGTCAGATACATTACAGTCAATAAATGCAACTACGATTGGAGTCATTCATGAACCATGATTTACCGATTGAAATTTGGAAACAAAATTACTGAAGTAATGATAATGGTTGGTCGCCACTTAACTTCAGAAGCACCTTCTAGGTTTCAATACCTATACGCGCTGTTCAAAAATGATAACTCAACCATACCTAAATTGCTAGAAATATGCTAAAATTAAGCCAGTTTTGTTCAAATTTTCTAAGAAAAATTACCATATAACGATTTGAATATCAATTGCAATCCAATTCTTAGGAAATGTAATCATAACTTGGAGATCCTAATATGAAAATAAAACCAAAACCCTAATCTTCGTACCCGTCGCCATTTAAATCCCAACCCCAAACAAAAAATTGAAAACAATGAACTAGGGCTAGTGGTGACTGAGAAAAATGAAGCGAAATAAATGAACCGTCGACTGAATTACTAGACAAGAACCAAATGAAACGTAGGCGGAGCAAAGCAGATTAGGGAGAATAATAAATAGAGGCATAACAATACCTTGAGCTTCGATCTGAGCATAAAAGGAATTGCTAGCACTTTCAGAAAGAGTGTGTGTGTGTGTGTGACGAAGTAAACCTGGAACTGAAATTAGAGAGAGAGATTTGAAAAGTGGTACAGGTAGATGAGAAAATTAGAGGTTTGGTTTTGTGGATTTCTCCCGCCTAGTTAGCTTATTTTCATTTTTCAAAGTTAAAATTCTCCGTCTATTTTTCAAAATAATTCGGCCAGGGCTGTGCCCAGTGTGATTGCTCAGATTTGACATAGCGTGTGAGTGAGATAGATTTTCAACTAAATACACACTTTCGTTGACTGAAACGACACTGAAAAAATGCCGTATGACATCATTAATCAATCATTCACGTGAAAATATATATTTTGTATTTTGTAGTAACCAACCTTGTGGTTGAGTTGGCTCGAATGCAAGGTTGGAAACTCTTCAACCTGAGTTCAATCCTCAACTTGACACATAGGGGCACATATTTGAAATAGAGTTATGTAAAGTTTGGCCAGTTGGTTTGAGGGGCCAATTATGAGTGGGTTCGTGCGGAGCAGCCGAGAGATAAGTCTGACATTAAGGCTTGGTCTCGTAATTGGACGGGATGGGTTGCTGGGATACTCGTCAAGAGTTTCGGCCCAAAATTTGCACGTGTGTTCTTAGGTGGGTGCCGGTTTCTTACCGGCCCACCTCCCACAGATCAAAATTCATGTGTCCGGAACCTCAGCTATTGAGGTATATTCAAATGAAAAAAAAAATAACAAGGAAGCAAACAGGGACCGAAAAAACAAAACCCATATGGACCAATCATATGATCTCTGACCAAAAAACAAGTGGTAGACTGGTAGTACGAAACTGCTTGATAATTTCTTGTTCACTCGTTGTTGTGAAAGAGTAAATAAATATACATTTAACTTTTAACATCTAGTAAAGTCAATGACCAACATATCGAGTATCGAGGAAATATCGACGGTCCAAAAATTGGAAATTTCGACGGAAATATCAAGGAAATTTCGATATCGGTAAATGTTAGAGAGAAATGATGGAAATTTGAGGAAAACATTAAAATTTTAAATGAAACTTTAGGAGATGTTTATTTGATTAATTATCTACTCTATTTTAAAAGAAAAATGTTAAACAAACATTAATATCTAATGAGTTGTAGTGTAAATTAGTGAGAGATTCATGTGAGCGAGAGAAAGAGAGAGAGTATTGTTTTGGTTTTTTTTTTGGGGGGAGATGAGAGTGAGATTGATTATAAATCCTCAAATAGTCATGCTCCTAGTTAAAATAGGGTGAAGGGGGGGGGGGGATGTGTAAAATTGGGTGATGTAGAATATTATTGAATGAGCTGACATTTAAGTGATTTGAAAGGGGGGTATAAATAAGGTGCTGTAATAATTAACAACCATCACAGCGGGATTGGCAATGGCATTTTAAATTTAACCATGCGCACACATCAGTGCACAAGTAACCCGTTTAATTGTGGAGGTTTTGGGTTAGCATTATTCAAAACCAACTCCCCGCATATTGGAATATCGGGAAATTTCGCTTTATTTCCAAAATATCGGAATTTTTAACCACCTAAAATATCGTCATACCTAAAATCCGAAAATTTCGACGATATTTCGCCGAAAATGTCGATATTTTGGTCCTTGAGTAAAGTACTTGATATCTATGGTGAAAAATTAGAGAGAGAGAGAGAGGGCAGATGTGTAAAATTTGATAGTATTATCAATGAGCTGACATGTTCAACAACTTACAAGCGCACCATCAGTGAGCTTGTTGCATTATTACTCAAGTAGATTGCTACTATAATGACCAAAATTGAACAATGTCAAAATACTCGTCTCGTTTGAACATTAAAGAAAAGAAGCAGAAAATCTAACAGGTCTCGTTTGAACATTAAAGAAAAGAAGCAGAAAATCTAACAGGGCAAACCAAGGTTTGAACCCTCAACACCTTGACGCTTACCCTCTCAACCAACCTTGTTATTCTCTCCTTTCGCTTCAGTTCTCATTGACGGCCATTTGATTCTCTGGTACTTCCTTCAAGGCAATTCTTGGCTTATCTACCACATTGGTGTCCTTCTTACTGTCCACAATATTCAATTTATGTTTCAGCATTTTCTTCAGCTGCCTTAGACTCTTAGCCTCAAATGATTCCGCAGTGTCCTCCTTCTCAGTAATGTCCTCATCGTGCTTCTCCATCTCAACTCCTTCAAGGTCCTCGTCCTTGTCCACCTCCTTGCTAGTGTCCAAGCTTTCCTCATTGTCATCATAGATGTACTTTGATAGTTTTTTGCCTGAAGATTTTGCTGAAGTTGGACGAGGAAACTGAGTTGCAAGGTTTGCTGGCAGGGGTGAGGATGTTTGAGTCATCGCGGCAAAGCCTTCTTCCACATGAGCTGCTGCCAATGCTGGCAAATGGGTTGCCTTGGCAACTTCTGCTGCTTTACTCACATTAGCATTTTCAACAATCAAGCTCTTCTGAGCACAATGTTTATCTGATCCGTCAGCACCAGCCTCGTCTTCACTAGATTCTCCTTCAGTAATGTCATCATCAGAGTCTTCCTCTTCACTAGATTCTCCTTCAGCGCTGTCATCATCAGAATCTTCCTCTTCACTTCCTTCCCTGTTATCCTGAAGCTCAGATGAAGCTTCATCCACCGCCTCATCTTCAGTAGACTCATCTGATTCAAAATCAAATTTTCCACTGTAATCACCAATTGCCTCGGCCTTGGGAGCTTCTTTAGACTCTACTATGGTGGGAGCTACATTCATATCAAAAACTTTGCATGCCGGGCTCTTAGTAGGAGTGGAACTCAGAGTCAATGAAATGGGATTAACAGTTTTCACAGTACTTGGTGACTCGTTTACTTCTTGTGGCAATGCAGATTGAACAGCAGTTGCATCATCAGAATCTTTGGCAACTACCAAATCTTGTGCTCCTTCATCTGCAGTAAGCAACCACAATGAGATTCAAAGAAGTTCAACAGAAAAGAAAACCAAAAAATGCTATTTAAGAAGCACAAAATCAACATTGGTCACAATGATGTATGAACTCCAATTAAACTTACCCTTATCATCAGCAGTTTTATCTGCTTCAGCTGAGCTCTCTTCATTAGATTCATCCATAACCTCTGAAATCATAATGAAATCTGAAGCTGACTTTGGTGCAGACACCTCAGATTCCATTCCTGATTTCGGCATTGAATCATCATTCTGTACAACAGTCACATCCATCTTGCTATCTTTCAACAGACTTTCATCCTCATCTTGTCCATCTGATTTTAGCACGGAGGAAACTTCAGAAGCATCAATTCCCTTTGAACTCATATCTGATACTGTCTGCATATCAGAGCCTGTTCCATACCATGTAAGTTATGTCAGGCAACAAAGTTTTGGCTCCACAATTCCACATGTTATATAAGAAACACCAAATTTACTAAAAATAAGCTAGTCTACACAATTTGATATCTAACCAAACCATATCCAAAATAAGCCAGTCCACACAACTTGTTATCCATGATCATTAGCAAATCATCAAGTGAAAGTCACCCGACTTACCCTTAACAACTGAGCCCTCAGATTGCTCAGAGAAATTGGTGGTGTCTGTGGAAAGTTCCTCAATGCTAGAAGCCATAGTGCTCTCCTTATCCAGGCTCATCTTAGCCATGGTCTTTCCCAACAACCTCACTGATCGCCGTGTGCTATAAGCGCGCTGCACAGATGTTGTTGTCTCCGTTTGGGCCTCCGTCTTTTGGCGAGCCGAGGCAGCCGGAGCCCTCCTCCGGGTGCTTGGGGCAGCAGGAGTCTTCGGCGGCACCTCAGTCTTTTCCTGATCCACCTCTTCAGCAATTGTCTTCCTTGTCGCAGCACGCCGAGTAGTACGAGTCAATGGTTGTGAGCTTTCTGGCTCTTCTTTGGCGGCCTTTCTCTGAGTGGTGGTTCTGGCCGCAGTGCGAGGGATACTTACTGATCCAATCATGGCTTTCTCTGGAGATTGGTTCAACAACTCTTCAAGTCCTTCAACCTGACACATTAATTTACAATAACAATGTCAGATTACATTACGAATCATGATGAATTATTAAGAAACATCACGAAACAAACACTAAACAGATTCTCGTTTGGATGCCTAGAAAGTAAAACAGGATCGAACCAGCTGTATATATTGATATACTCTTATTCGAGATCCGTTCATGTAATTCTCGGCAACCAAACATATAGAGATTTTGAACGATTCCACTATTTCATAATTTGTAAATTTACTCGGCAACCAAGCAGAAAATATGGACGATTATACTGATTATATATGCTCTAAATTTATCGATTCAGCTGATTAATGCTATATATGTTTGAATCTATTAATAAAGATCTGTTACCCACACAAGAATTGAGCTCAAATCAAAGCGATCTAATCTTTTTGTGGTCGTGGTCATTTCTAAATTCTCACCAACCAAACATGGATTGGAAGAATATAGAACTCGTGACTGACACTAGAAAGTTCGAAATCAAAAGTGAATTAAGCGAATCAAACAAAAACACATCACTTCCCAAAACAACTGAATCTGAACTGCTTGAGCAAAATTCCAAAATTTCTTTCCAGAAATTTCATGGCGTCCAAACAGATTATAATGATGAAATAACGAATAGAAATTGAAAGTGAAAGGACTGAAGTATTACATGTTGAAGAGCCGCGAGAGAATCAGCCATGGCGACATTGGTGATGTTAGCTGGGATTCCGTTCTGCTTGCAAAGAGTCTGGAGCTCCTTCCTGGTGAGGCAATGGAAATCCATTGATCAAAACAAGCTGTTTTGGTCTTTGAGAATGAGAGGCGGCTAACGGAGAGCGAGGGACTGTGAAAGATATGAAAGCGCTGGTGAGAAATGAGAGAGCAATTGGGGGTATATATATTGGGGGGAGAGTGACGATTGGAAAACCCTAGAAATTGAGACCGTTGGAGCGCGATTTGAAATTTGAAATTGTGGACATATTTTATTATTGTTTCCTTTCTTTCTTTTTCTTGTGTTTTCATTTTTCGGTAAGTGAATTAGAATTTTGCTAGCCATGGAAAAATCAATAAATTGAGCTGTCCTAAGATGGATCCCTTATTTAATACACTTATATTTTTATAATGTCGAAGCAAAATTACCTATTCATTAATCAATTTATTCAAAATAGTTTAGAGAATTTGTAAACTTTTAAATTTTCAGGACACTTCATTCATGTGCTAGATGTGGTGGCTTCGCTACCGGCTGCAATCCAAAACAAGAGCAATGAAAGATTTTATGTTTCATTCAAGCATCAAGAGGTTGAGATGGAGTTGCTAAAGGCAAGCCTCTAACATTTTTGGTAGGGCTAGCTTCACTCGTCTTTAGCAATTACAGTGAAATCTCTCCTACTCATGAGGTTAAAAGGTTTGCCTTTAGTCCCCTTGTGTACGTATGGATTTAGATCAAGGCATTCTTCCAGCATTAGTATCAGATAAGGTACCATCGTTTGAATGAGCTATGACATGAGACCTCTTAGAAGTTGATAATAAAACCGTAAAAAATGTTGGTTACGTACATATTAGGGGTTCATCATGATATGATGAAGCATGTGCAACTTATCGATCTATCATTTTTGTATATCTTTGACGTTCGTATGTGGTTGTTAAATTTCAATTACAAGTTGCTTTGTGAACGATAGTTTATAGATACACGGGGAAGATAATTGCAAGTTACATAAAATATCGACTCAAGATGTCCGGATTAAAATGTTTTTATATTGTTCTTAAATTAAATAGAAAATTAAACATAGTTTTTAAAAAAAACAATGACTTATGCCGAGGATGTATGCACTGGCAATAGTCATGTGTATATATTTTTTTCTCTATATAATTAAAATATATAGTTCCAACTCCCGAACAATCATGTCATGATTTTCCTTAGATTCTTAAGTTACTCCTACACTTGATTTTTAGGCACAAAATGGGGTGGGGACATTTTTGGCTCAAATTGATAAATTAGAAAGTGAATGATCATCGAATAACAAAATGACTCTTATCGGCAATGGTGAAGACTCTATTTAGATATTTGGGACATTTGAGATCAAAAGAATATGTGAAATTGATTATTTGGTCATTCTATGGTTTGTGGAGGGGAAATGATAAACAATATAGTATTTGTGAAATATTGAGTCGAATATAGTTTGGAAAAATTGTGAAGAATTGGATGCTCTAAATAGGTTTCAAAATTAGCCTTTTAGCAACAAAATATGTGTTGGCAATAGTCATATGTATTTGTTTCTATATATAATTAAAACTAACTTTTTGTACACATGCTCTGCATATGCAAATCTTTTTTTTTTAAATAATTTTTTTTGTGGGTAGTTAATTGAGATGTGGATAGTTAGTTCTACATATAAGTAGTTATTATTTTATTTTATTTATTTGTTATTCTATGAATTTACATTACTGTTCATGTTAATTACATTTAATTTTAACCAACGACTGATGGTTCAAGTGGTAAGGAGTTTGTTCCTCTTAAGCAAGGTCTCGAGTTCGAGCCTTGTGAATGGAGCAGCCAGCGTTGGGAGAGCTTCCCTCCTAAATGGCGTCAAACCCGGCTCGAGGGATTAGTCTTTGCCTACGGGTGGGGGACACCCTGCGAAAGCAAAAAATTACATTTAATTTAAAAGTTTTAGTTTTTTTTATATTTAAAAGATATATCCGTAAAAAAAAAAAACTGTAATTATGATGAGCAAAGCCTCTTCTCTTCACCAAACCATTATTTTTACGTTTTGGGATCTTCCACCCAAAGTCCTATTCAATGCCTTTGTGTTTGTAAAAGTTAATTATCAGTACATGAAATATCGAACCCACATGCTCAAATCAAAATATTTTTATATTGTTCTTAAATTAAATAAAAAATTGAATATTGATTAATAAAATTTTCTGTTTTTTCTCAAACAAACAAAAATAATAATATAGTAAAAAAAAATTCAAACAATGACTTTTGCCTATGAATACTTCGTCGACAGTAGTAATGTGTATTTTGTTTTGTTCCCTATATAATAAAAATATATATTTTCAAGAATAACTCTCTAAAACTAACATGTTAGCTTTATAATATGAAGCTAACCATATTCTTAATCTTCATATTCATCTAATAACTATGATTAAATTATAATTAATATCTAAATCAATATACCATATCTGACTTAAATTTACAACATGTAAAAAAAGAAAAAAGAAGCTTACATACTACCAAAACACTAAATCCTAAATATATAAACTATAACCCCTATCCCCAAACCCTAAACTCTAACCCCTATCCCCCAAACCCTAAACCCTAACCTCTATCCCCCAAACCTCAAACCCAGGTGTTGGGTTTGGGATTAGGGTAGGTTTAGAGTTTAAGGGTTAGGGTAGGTTTAGGGTTTAGTGTTTGGTGTGTATGATCTAGGGTTTAAGGTTAAGGTTAAGGTTTTCGTATAATATTTGTATTTTTATTTTTTAACAATTTATTGAATTTGATATAATTAATATTTTATAATAGATATTAATTACGATCTAATATAAATCATTAGATGAATCTAAGGATTTAAAGTGTGATTAACTTTATAATATAAAGTTAGTTAACATGTTAGTTTTAGAGCGCTGCTCATACTTTTAAAATTGTGAAATTTCTTCTTGGACACTTAGATGCCATTATTCTTTCGTTTTTGAATCCTTCATCTAAAATTATTTCGACGCTCTTGTCATAATAGTAAAACATGCTAGTTTTTTCCAAGCAAATGCTTCTATTGTCGCATCACGTCGTGGTAGATCTCTATATGTGTAACTACTGACTATTGCACCACCATTCGTGAATAAAATTGATCTGAAAAAAGTGTAGATATGGAAAATTGTTACACATGGTTTTATAGTTTGTAGCATGTGACTTGGACGAAAAATGTGACTTGGCTCAACTTTTTTGTTGTTTGCAAATCCACTAGGCACGTGACACCCTGGATCGAAGAAAAAAAATCCGATTTCCGCGTGTCACAGTATTGAACAACCCTCTCTGTCTGTTTTAGGCTGCAATCAAACGAACCAACCATCAGAGAATTTACACGCAGAGTTCTGGTCTGAGTATTTAATATTTATTTATTTTTACAGAGACAAAGAACGGAAAAGAAATAAAATAAAGCATACAAATGAAAAATCCCCAATTCTGAATGGAAGCCCTAGCTCTAACCCGAATTTCTCAAATTGGATCCTCCATATTCGTCTCTATTCGGATCATCCCCTCTGCACTGTTCCTTGCTGGAGGCTGACTCAAACTCCGACACTCTTGTATTGATCACGGAAAAAGAGAGAGGGAGAGAGCAACCGAGAGTGACAGAGAGAGATTGAAAGGAACAAGTGCCTCCTATGGAGAGTACGGAATCCGGCGATTTCAGCGTAGGATCGATCGTGTGGGTACGGCGGAGGAACGGGTCGTGGTGGCCGGGGAAGATAGTGGGGCCTGAAGAGCTCTCCACTTCGCATCTCACGTCGCCTCGCTCTGGTACCCCCGTCAAGCTTCTCGGCAGAGAAGATGCCAGTGTGTATGTCTCTAATTGCTCTTTGCTTTTTCTCCATGACTAAACATTTCTCCAATTTCTGCTTTTGGAATTATATTTATGCTTACTGTTGTTCAAATTCTGGGTCGTGATCGGATAGTTGTCTACAAATGAGAAGAGCAATGAACTTTAGCGAGTGTCTGGTCATGTTTTGGTGTAGAAAATGAGTAAAAATTTAAAAAACTCTTCTGCTCTTTTACCTGAAGATGCTCTTATATCAGAGCTGACTAGAAACCTGTATGTGAGAATTACTTCTACTCAGTGGCCAAACTCGTTTATAATTTATAGGGTAGTAAGATATTTCAGGCCACATTATGGGATGGACTACATTTGAAAATCCCTTTCTGTGACGGACTCGAACCTCATTCTGTGCAGACATTGGTACACCTTGAACCAAATCCCACAAAAACTACACCTTTCACTTTTAAAGATCGTTGGCTTTGGCAGTATATATAGTATTAGGTGCATCATGGAGTGAGTGTGTTTGTAGTGATGTTGTACTAGTACCACGTAGGCCGCTGTCATGTTTTTCTATGGCAGTTTGACGACTTTTGTTTCGGTATACATCCAATTGGTTAGAATCTTAGAACTATCTAGTAGAATCCTAAAGGGTTTAGGCTCTCCAGAGGATCATACCTACTGCTGTCTCTTTTGCCTTATCTACCAATTGGCACACCAGTTTCTTTTGAGACATTACTTACCTTGGATTTCATTAAATGTGTTATTCTAGTAGGGTAGTATTTTCTTTTTAAACTGATGATTTGTAAGTAATGCTTTGATTCTACCTTCTTTTTTCAATTTAATAAAGATAATCTTGTGGTATTTCTTCTCAGCGATTGGTATAATTTGGAAAAATCCAAGCGTGTTAAGGCGTTTCGATGTGGTGATTTTGACGATTGTATTCAGAAGGCTGAATCGGCGCAAGGTATGCCGCCAAAGAAAAGAGAAAAATATGCACGTCGAGAAGATGCAATTCTTCATGCGCTTGAACTTGAGAGGAAACTGTTGACGAAACAAGGACAGTTAGCTATAACTTCTGAATGCATGAACAGTAAATCATATGGTGCTGTGAAGAAGGAGGTAGTTATATCCTCAGAAAGTTTGGGAAAAGACCATTCAAAACTTGGAAATTCCAAATCAAGTCAGTTTTACAAGCGAAAAGATTCGTCTCATAAGAATGATATTATAGGTAACCCCCTGTCTTCCCAAAGACTCAAAGAGGGACATCAACTGAGCGGTGAAGATGATCATTTTGAAGTGACACCTCGAATGAGAGGCTTGCAGGACTTTGGTCTCAAAACTGCCCATTCAAAGCGAAAACTTTCATCTTCCTCTGCTACAAACGGTTTTTGGAAAACCACAGTTGATGGTACTGGCCAAGCATTTGCTCATGGTGGTCTCAGCCTGGGAGGAACAAGTCATGTGAACGGTAATCATTTCTTTAGAGCCAAGGAAAAGGTCATTTCAGGAATTGAGTGATGAATTTATGGCCAAGAGGCGTGATAAATATTGTCCTCTTGTCCAAGTTTTGCAGATTAGTGCAAATTAGCAGTCCCACAGTTCTTGCAACTGACAGTGCTTCTCTTTCTACTACTGTTTCAGGAGTGGAGCAGACGGGAGCTATTTGCAGAGCAAAGAGGAGTAAATGTGTATATTTGCCAGCTGACTCTGGTGATTCTTTGGAGTATGAAGCAGCTCCTTCAGGCCATATTGAGATATCAGCTTTCCCAGTTGACACTCGTCTTCATGCTGAGTCCTTGATTGAGGAAAACACTTCTGGGTTTACAGATGAGGTGTCCGATTCTTCTGAAACTCATTCCTCTGACTCTGGATCTGATTCCTCCGAGACTGAACCGGATATGGATGAAGAGATGCCTTTACTTTCAGGTTACACTTTTAGTATTTCATATTTTGTTAATTTAATGGTTTGTCAAGTTGCCAGATTTTGCTGTAATGTATTCTTAATGCTCTTATGTTGGAAAAATTATGCTCCTATCTTACAATATATTGCCTAGCCAAAAGAATAACTTATAGCATATCTTCTGCATGACATTCTTTGTGTCTTTCTTTTTGCAGTTGCCTCCTTATTTGTTATGCTTATCATATATATCTTACTGCCACTGAAATGTAATATATTTTGAAAATCTGGCAACATATCTTATTTTGCTATATGCCACCATTGCTTAACTATCTAAGTTTATTGACCTGTCTGACGATGGTAATCCTTTATTTTTCTTAGTTTTGTACTGTTGCTTCCCTCATTTTCTTCTGGTCTTTAATATATTAGTATGTGTATTATCAGTTGGTAAATATTACTGCTAGTTAAATGTTTTAGGGAATCATTCTGCCATATGGCACTGTTGCATCATCCTTTGACTATATGACTTGGGATTCCTTTGGTTTTGGTTTGAAGATATACTGTTTCTCTTATCTCTCAATAGATTTTTGGCTGATGTTATGTGCATTATGATGAACGAAAACTGCATCCCAAGTGTTTGTATTGACTCCTTTAATAGTATAAAATGAACCAGAATACAATATCAAGGTTATTGCAACTGTAATAAAAGAAACTAAAAATTTCTTCTGACATATTGAATGATGAAACTTCTCCAAATGTCTTTAGGTGGAAGGAAATGTGAGGGTCTCCTTAATCTTTTTACACAAATGATATTCAATTTAGCTCATACTAATTGTGCGCAACACATTGGCCAAATGATAACCAAAATTGTTCTTTTTCACACTGTTGGAACTCAAGTTAGAGCACTCTCAGCCCTTCATTAGGAGATGGTGGTTCTCATTGCACAACCATCATAGGCTGTCACTATGCAAAGGGCTGTGTTTATATTCATTTTTCACCTTCTGAATTATTCTCACAATAATTGGTACACCTGGTTTTAGTGATTGATCTTGTTACGACTCATGTGATGTATGCCTGACTTATTGATCTTCCTGGAAAGTTCCACACTCGAAGTATCTAAAATCTCATGTTTCTCTCGTCTTAATACCTAGCTTGTGATTTGGAGAACATTCTTTTGGAGTACTTGTGCCTAGAACCATGTTCAATTTCTTTATGTGAACATAAATGAAGTCGATTCATCTTCAAAACGGAAAAATGTACCTTCTGTTTTCTTGTCCATATTAGTCGCTATGTACTTTTTACTGATTTGCTGTTATAACTTGTGGAGTTCACTCATTTCATGTCATTGAGTATTTTATGAGCTCTGGTCTCAAGTGCTCATAATGGCTTTACCCATTCTTATCCATCGATATTTGAATTTTGTCTTTTTATGTATCTACAGATCCAGAAGTAGGAAGATATGAAGCACAAGAACAGAGAAGCTTGGTTGATGAGGAGCCAGATGAATCAACACATTCTGGTGACATGCCTCACCACTATACTCAGGACCCTTATTTTGCAAATGAAGCGGTGTCCAAATGGCAGTTGAAAGGGAAAAGGAATACCCGCAGTCTTACAAAAAGATCAATGGATACAACTGATGGAAGAGGTTATTTTTATGGACCATATTCTGAAGAAAAGGTATGTGCTTTCAGCCAAAGGTTGTAGGAGTTCCAACTTCTGTAGAAGTATTGATTTTACTGATTCCTAATGGGGATAATATGGGTAAAATGATTTTCAGGCTGATATGAGTGGACCGGACGATGGGTACCCCTTGCTATCAAGAGCTGCATCAAAAAGTCGAAACAGAGTTGGTCTGAATATGATTGATTGGGAGGATGAGACCTGGGAGGATAGGTCTGCCTGGGATGAATGCTGGGACATCAAAAGAGATCGATTTGACCAGGTATATGATGGCCATTACAATCATCGCAGGAGGCCAAGATACTTGATAGATGTGGACTTGAAGGTCCAGGCAAGTTACCAGAAAGAGCCTGTCCCTATTGTTTCTCTGATGAGTAAGTTAAACGGGAAGACAATCATAGGGCACCCCATCCAAGTTGAAGCCTTAGAAGATGGTTCATCCAACACACTTCTTTCAACAATTGATGATTCTGGCGATGAATTAATTGACAATGAGGGGGGTACAACTCTTCCACACGCATGGAGGACTGCAAGGAGGACAGCAAACGTTCGAGTCCCGCGTCCTCATTTATTTTCTACGTTGGATGGTGATGAGGCTGCTGATGACCTTCCCTTTTTGGATGAAGGTAGACCACCATTTAAGAAATTAAATATGGGGAGTTCCAGTCACAAGGCAAGCCAGGTCAAGAGGAACCCTCCTCACAACTCCCGGCTTCCCACTGATAGAAAGTTCTCGAAAAAGGTGTCTAAGAAAGTAAGCTTATCGTCTAGCCTGAAAACAAAGACGAGGACCTTATCTTCTTTAGCCATTGAACAGAATTTTGGTAACAAGGCAATGATACAACATGATAGCAGCAGTTTCCAAAGGGATAGGTTGATGAAACCAGAGTCTTCTGGGTCAGGGCCCACAACTGTAGCTTGCATACCAGTGAAATTAGCATTCAGTAGGTTACTTGAGAAGATCAATAGGCCGCCATCAAAAGCAGCAGCAGCAGCAGCAGCTGCTAGTAATGCGGTTTTATTGAACGGGGATGTGGAGAGAAGTTCATGATAGATTACTTGTACATTGTTATATAAGTACAATAGCTCAGGATTTATTGCTAATCTCTTGTTTACGGACAAGCAATACTCCCTATAAGTCAGCATGTTTCTGCTGTCTTTTTGAATAATCAGATGAAGCAGGTAAATGAGGAAGCAGCCATGTACAGCAAAGAGAGAGAAGGTTGTCAACTGCATATTTGCTGGAAATGGATTTCTGAAGGAACAAGGCTCATGTTAGGCAGGAATTGTAGTAAGGTATAGATAGAATTCAAAGGGTAATGTACATTTATTTCCATACAAGGAAGGCTATGTATCTTGGTCCGCTTTTCTCAATTAATTTAATAAATGATAGAAGAGTCTGGAATCTTTTGTTTGTAAATGTAGTTATATCAAATTATCAGATCCAGGACTGTGAGTATGCATGAGGTTTATATTAGTTGTGTGTTTTAGACATTTGAATTCCTTGGCGTACTCTCTGTAAGGCAGTGGCAACTGGCGAGCAATACAAGGGGTTTCATTGTATGCCTGTACATATTTAAACCACTTTCTCCCTTTTACTACTCTCGTGAGCATTTTTATATGATTGATCACTTGTTAATGAGATTAAGATTTGAGACTTGAAACTTGAAAATGGTAGGTACAAAATTGAAGATAGGGAGGTAAATGGCAAATTGGGTAAATATAGAGTGCAAAATTAGGAGATTAAATTGGGTAAAGTAAAAGCTAGAGACTAGAGAGGTAAAAAGACAAAAACGTTAAGAGTAGGTAGTGCACCAAAACCTAGAGAGAGGTGATCTCTAATTAATTTCGCAAAAGTAATTAGTAATAACACGAAAACATACCTCTGTTTTACTTTGTGGTGGCATTCAAATTACCAAATTGGGCCGGCCCAACTACACAAGGACAGTGGACTTGGGACCTACTCACATATGGCATGATGAGATTTAGATGGACTCGGATCTCTCTCCTCTGATGAGGAGAGGATCCGAGCCAAGTTTTACTTTGGCCTCGGATCCTCTCCTCACCAAGAGGAGAGAGATCTCAGCCCTCCATTTCGAAATGGAGGGCCAAGATTGTTTACACTTTTGGGGTGGGGTATAAGATTTGGAAAAAGTAAAAGAAATCTGGGCCCTCCATTTCGAAATGGAGGGCCAAGATTTGTTGGTGAGGAAAGGTGAGGAGAGATTGGTGAGGAGAGGATCTCAATCCTTTTACTTTGTGGTGGCATTCAAATTACCAAATTGGGCCGGCCCAACTACACAAGGACAGTGGACTTGGGACCTACTCACATATGGCATGATGAGATTTAGATTAAGATTCATGCTGCATCGGCGGCTTAAAAGTCACGAGACTCGCAACCATAGGGAGAAAAATCGAACGTTGCTTCACACCATAGTGAATCCCAACCGTTGGTTTTAGAAAGAGAGAGTCGCGTCTCATTCACACTTTCACAGGTAGAGACGGACAGCTTAAAGCTTTGAGAGCTGATCGGAGAAGAGAACCAGCTGAGCTGAACTGAACTGAACTGAACTGGTGAGTTCGAATGAAATTTCGTTTCCGATTATGTCCGTATTAATAAGAAAAAAGGTTAAATTTTGGTTCTTGAAAATTCAATACTGGTGGGGAAAACGATTGGCTTATCTTTTTCAAAGCATTGGAATTCACTGTAATTGTTTTAGTATATCATGGACAAATTCTCTCATTGGCTGAGTTGTGTTTTTTGTTTTTGCTGGATTGATCAACTCAAGAACACATTATAAATTGTGGCAGGATATAATAGATGATTTGGAGAAGCAATTGGCGTTGCCTCACCAGGTTTTACAAAGCTGCGGCAGCAGATTCCAAATGTGGCTCTTCCTTGAGGTCAAGACTAGCTTTGTCTCGGCAATTTGGAGACAAGGCTGCCACTGAACCTGACTTTAACAGGGACTTTCTTGCCCGGCTATGGATGGCAGATAGGGAAATGGAACGTATTCGAAGAAAAACGAGAGGGAAGGCTGTTAGGCAACCACCTTTGAGCCAATCCATCTCGGAATATCTGGAGCCGGAATCTCCAGAAGAGGTCCATTTTTTTACCACTCTTGGAAAATTCAGATTTCTATTATACCACTGTTCTGCATATCTTTTCGAGTTTCTAATATCCGAATCATTCCTCCTTATGCCTAGTTTCAGTAACATGGAAATTTCTTACTTGTGCATTGTGTTTTTTAGGCCCAGGTGATGCCTCTTCTTGCTAGATCAAACATGCTCATTACTAGGGATATAGAGTGGGCAAATCTTGTAATTGGCTTTGAGCAGGTGATTCTTTTTCCTTTTAAGTTTGATGTTTCTATTTCCAATATTTCTGGAGAACTAATCCAATTCTAAAATTTTGTAGAATGATTCATCCGTGTTTAAAATGTTGAGTGAATGTGTGTATCTACACTATATGATAGCCCTCTAGGAATATCAATTTCCCTTAAAGCATTTTTCGACATTTTCTCCTTTAATTTATTTCAATTAATTGTCTTGGCTATTAATTTTACTTGACATAATTCCAGGAAAATCGGTATGCCATAGTAGATGTATGCTATCCAAAGTCGGTGAGTTAGCATTCTGATTTATTTCATCCTATTGAGGTTTCTGTACAAGAAAGTTTAGGTTATGAACCAAGGACTCAACCTGTTTGTTATCAATGTTTTTTTTGTAGCCCGTAGGTTTCATTCGTGAGGAGAGCTATGTTATCACTAGACAGGTACTTTCTGATCTAATCTTCTTCTTTCTTTCTTTTTTCCATTTTGTTAATAATTTTTCCTGTACATGAATATTATAGAGTTACTAAATCTCTCTTGTTAAAGTTGACATGCTGGGCCAATTGTAGAATCACCTCCTTTTGACAGCTGCTGTGCTTAATGCTATCTTATGGAGGTTTCTTATGTTGATGCTTATTATTTCGTTTTGCAGTTACTTCGCCAGCGGCGTCCTTTTATTGCTCGTGTAACTGATGCCATGGGTAATGAGCTCTTTAGGGTGAGAATATATGACGTTTTCTTTCCTATTATATTTTTCTAACTTTTAAGAATTCAGAAGATGCATCCAGGTTTAGATAGATTGATATTTCAGGCTGATCCCACAATTTACCTTATGTAGGCTCGCAGGCCTTTTTGGTGGATAAACAGCTCAATATACGCAGAGATCAATGGTAAGGTATGAGACATATTATCTGTTTGTGGTTGCCACAGTATTAGAGGTTGTTGAGCATGCAAAATAGCATTCTGATTGTTGATGGTGTTGGATATTTGTTACTCTCTAGGAAGTTGGCGTGGTTCACAGACGATGGCATTTGTGGAGAAGGATATATGATTTGTACCTTGGGTAATTTCCAATTGCTTTATTTCCCCTGTAGTTATTTATATAGAATGAGTTACTACTCTGTACAAATTGGTTATTAGTTATCCTCAAACTGCATTGTTGATGAATCTTTGGTTTATTCTTCATGTTCTGTCTGTTGCTTTTCCTCTGTTGCATCTAACCCTAACATCAAGTGATGGTTTGTAGGAATAAACAATTTGCAATTGTTGAAAATCCTGGATTCTGGAACTGGACTTTTACTTTGAAGGACATTGATGGGGGAGTTTTGGCTGAGATTGATCGTGATTGGAGGGGTTTTGGCTTTGAGGTTGTTTCATTGTCTAAATCTAGATAGTTGCAGTCTGGTGCCTCTTTCTTTATCCCCCCTCCTTTCTCTGTATACATTCAAAAAATTTGTTCCGTGGCAAAAAAGACAATATACTTTATTGCATATTATACTATTACGGTCAAAGGATTGTGTTCATTAAGACTTAAAAATGAGGTGCATATTTTTCTGTCATGGTATACGTTACTATCTTGTGAAGAAAGTGATCATGTTTTGGAAGGTACATTTGGGGTTACCTTGATCTCTTGTTTTTAGCATTGCATGGTAAATTTGATATTTTATGATTCACATTCTGGTTTGTCCGTCCACAGCTTGTTCTGCAAACATTCCAACTAATGCTTCATTAACTTTCATATCATGCAGCTTTTTACTGATGCGGGGCAATATGTGATCCGGTTTGGGAGCTCAGATCCCTTCTCCAAGAAGGGCCTTGCTAGCGAGGTAGAGTACCCAATCGCTAAATTAAATGATCTCATTTTATTTATTCAACTTAATCTTCTTGCTACACTTTGATGGTAGATTGAAGAGTTGGAAGTTGTTCGCCCATTGACTCTGTCAGAGAGAGCTGTAACTCTTGCTCTTGCTATATCGTTGGATAATGACTATTTTTCAAGACATGGTGGCTGGTAAGCTAATGACTATTTCTTAAGACACTTTCAATGCTAATTGGATGTTCTGAATTTGGTATGTGCTTTTCCTTGTCATTACTCCATACCAGAAAAAGTAACTGCTTGTGCTTTACGAATTGATAATCAATTCCAGTTTGTAATCTTACGCAGTCCAACTTCCCATTTATCTTTTAAGAGACTATTTGAGTACTTAAACTAATACTTTTGCATGATGTGTTCTTTGTGTTTCCCAGGGGAATACCTTACTTTGATGTAGGTGAATAGGTGACGAAAATCCAAGGGGTTATGTTTGAGGGTTCGAAACAACGGTCGGCTCCAGTGGACATGCATTTTGTTGGTGTTGAGAGACATGCCCAAAACATGAAAACGGAGAGATTTTAATTACTGATGTAACCCTTGACTATCAACTTAAGGAATTGAAATTTACACATAATTATTGTCTTGTGGCTACCCAAATTTGAACTTGGTATGTGCATATCAAATTATCAGCTAATCACTTGGCAAATTGCAACAATGTCATTTCAAATAAAAGAAATATACTTGCACGTTTCCAAGTAGTCGAATGGCCTTGACTCGGAAAACGAAGGACAATATGTTGTAAACATGCGTGCAAAATTTGAGTACGATAACGATGAGCAGTTGGACGAGAAAAAGAAGACAAATGTTGCTTGCTTGGCATCTTTTTAATGTTGGTTGGGATCTAAAGGCGACAACGTGAAAACAAGAGTTTCAACTTTCATTGGCTTAATTAATCTATCGTACCCATTCCGTCACATATTCTGCAAACTAAACCCGTCAAACCTTCCCATGCCTCTTAGTTTAGATTCATTTGATTGGTGCGACGAATATGGCTTCAGCTCTTGAACAAGGTATTGCATTCCCCCCTTTTTAATACTAAAACAACAAGGTAGGTATTGCATTGAATTCTTGTTTCTTGGGCTTTTTTTGACCTCCATGATCCAAGTGATGATACAAGAGCAGAACTGAATTCACATCTGTTTTCAAATGGAATTGAATTTTGATGCCTCTGAAATTCATATTTCTTTTGTTTCTAACAGGGATGGTGATTGTGATTATGGGTGTCAGTGGTTCTGGGAAATCGTAAGCCTAAAACTCAGCTTTTGTTTGTACAATATATATATATATATATGTTTATATACAGTAAATCACACAATTAAGCCTCCTCTATATTACTCTGGTTCAATTTTATGACAATGAATATTCTTGGAAGTTGCCTTTTTCTTCCTGAAGAAATCATTCTCGAACTCTGTTCTAATACACGATTGCTTATGGCTCTCCCTTTTAACTTTTTTACTTCACCTTTGTTTACTGTCATCAAAATTATTTGTCCATCAAACCTTTGTCTTAAACTTGCTTCTTGCCTCTTCTGTAATTTAGATTCAACTTCATGGTTAGTGCCATACTGTTCATGTGATCCAGCTTACTGTAATAACATAAAATTACTCGAAACAAACTCATAGATATCCCTGAAGATTTGCAGACCCATCTTCTCACATGCCTTATGCAATGCTTTTAAGGGATCGTCTATGTTTAATGTTTATACATCATGACATCGCTTATTTCTTTGCTCAATATTTAGTGATTTGATGGTGATATAAGAGAAGTTCCAGTTCACTCATTTATATCTGTATCAAATTGATGTTCACATTGTTCTTTGCAAAATTGTATATTTGATCTTCCAATGATATTGTTTCTTCTTCTCACACGAGAGTTTGAATATTTTGTTCAACAGCACAATAGGTGAGATGCTGGCAAAAGAGACAAACTGTAGCTTTATTGATGCTGATGATTTCCACCCACAATCGAACAAAGGTATATAGCTAGCTAGGTAGCTTTGTAATTAATGTTGGGGATTTTCTGATTTCTATTCAAAACTTCTATTTCAAAACAGAAAAGATGAGTAAAGGGATCCCTCTTTCAGAGGAAGATCGAGTTCCTTGGCTTGAAACACTTGGGAATGCCTTAAGAGAGAACTTGGTCTATGGAAGCACTGTAATTCTTGGTTGCTCAGCTCTGCAGAAGCTATACCGTGAGATTTTAAGATCTGCAGACCCTAATTATGAACCCAGAAGTTATGCCAGTTTGGTGAAGTTCATCTTGTTGGATGCTCAGGCAGACGTGCTGGCTGCTCGATTAGAGAAGAGAGTCGCAGAAGGAAAGCATTTCATGCCAGCTAAGCTTTTGCAGTCTCAGTTAGACTTGCTTCAGATTGATGATTCTGAAGGGATAATTAAAGTTGATGCTAATCTGATTCCTAAAGACATAGTCAACACCATCCAAAAATTGTTCTTTGGTTCAAGAGTTGGCCAAAAATGTAACCAACCTCTTTGAGAATTCCATTAGGCCTGTTTAATAGCAGCCTAGCAGGTAAGTGTGTAGATTTCCTCATTTCCCATTACTGTTCTAAAGATTTTAACCTCAAACATTTATGTCTTCTGAACACTCTTTGGTGGAACCGTGGAAGTAAAGGTCCATCATTTTGAACTATTTCAATTCTTCTGTTTAGTATTCTGTTGCTAATGTCCCAGTACACAGAAATCAATTTGCTTGAATGAACATGCCTGATTACTGTTCTAAAGATTTTAACCTCAAACATTTATGTCTTCTGAACACTCTTTGGTGGAACCGTGGAAGTAAAGGTCCATCATTTTGAACTATTTCAATTCTTCTGTTTAGTATTCTGTTGCTAATGTCCCAGTACACAGAAATCAATTTGCTTGAATGAACATGCCTGAATGCTATGATGGAAAAGAAAATTCACAGCAAAAGTAATCAAGCAAGTACAGAAAAGAAAACACACAAAATTTACGTGGTTCGGCAATCTTTGCCTACATCCACGGGAGGCGATTGGAATCCACTATCACCCAAATAATTACAAGTAGGGGGGAATTGTACACTGTCTAGGGCTGTACTGTACTATACTATACTGTACTGTTTCAGAGGTAATATGGAAGCTAGGGGGAATTGTACTAAGAATGAGGACTGAGACTGTCTTGGGTTGTGCTGTACAAAGAATGAGGACTGACTCTCTCTTGGGTTGTGCTGTACTGTTTCAGAGGAATATAGCTAGTGTTGATACGATTCAAATGATTCCACTGTTTCAGAGGAATATAGCTAGTGTTGATCATCGGATATGATTCTACTGAGCAAACTGAAAGGCTCCATCTCACGTTCGAGATCAGCGGATACGGTTCAGATGAGCAAAAGGCTCAGAATGAGCTTTAGGAGCTGGTTTGGCCACCTCAGGAACACCAAAAACATTCCAGAATCTAAGTGTTTCATCACCAGCCGCCGATGCCACTGTGCAACCATCCGGACTCTGAGCCATATAGAGAACCCTGGAAGTATGACCATTGAGTTCTGCCATTTTAACCATGGATGGGTACTTCCAAAGAGTAAGCTGGTTCTGTGTAAACCCGTGGGAGCTAAGCAACTCTCTTTCATTCTTGTTCCACAGCAGAGAGCAAACCTGAGACCCAGTGTCTACTGAGTTCAAGCAAGCGCCTGTGTGAGTGTTCCAGAACTTTATGCACCGATCACCCCCACCTCCACCGGAAGCAAGCAAATTGCTCTGGAAAGGACACCAAGCAAGGGCTTTTACGGCTGCTGTATGGTCCTCAAGCCTGTGAAGCCACTGTGTTGTTGTCTGTGAAGATGCAACTGATCTGTCCCATATATGCAGTAGGTTGTCATTTCCTCCACTTGCCAATTGCTGCCCTGAGGCTGACCATTTCAGGCCACAAACCTCTTGCTCATGCCCTCTGTATGTCTCAACGATGTGAGATCTAACTCTCACATCATTATTGACAATACAGCCGTCCATTCCTCCAGTAGTAAGAATGTTGTTGTTCCATGCCAATGAGCCTACTCGCGAACTGTGGCAACCTCTCAAAGTCCTCAGCTGAAGAAACAAAACAACATCGACATTAGCAAATTGCCCATAAACCATAAAAGGAGGAATACGAAAGGTAGTACAAGGGATAAATGAAGAATACAAACCTGCTTATTAGCAGTTGAGTCCCAAAGTTGTACTTCGGAATTGTTCAGACCAATGGCAATGTGGCGTCCATCAGGAGCCCAACTGACACTGGTGACAGGTCCAGTTTCATCATCAAAAGTTTCCAATTCCGAAGTAGAGCCAGTGCTAGCATCCCACAAGTAAACTGTGTTCCCAAGAGCAATCGCAAGTACATTGGCGCTTCCCCAATCCAACAGATTGAGGTAGTAATCATCGACAAGGTCAGGAGCATCCAATGTCCTCTCTGAAGTCTGCACATATACATCGAATCAAAATTATAGCAGGAACTTTGAACACAACAAACATTGACAAACCAGGTAAAGCAACATTGATCCACAAGACTAAGCTTAAAAACACGCACTTGAGGAATGTGTCTCCTGGGCTTTGCTGGTTTATCCTGTGTTTGAGAAGAGAAGAAATCTTTCGGGTACAGATCCACCGGGGCAGGAGGCTTGTTCTTGAAAGCAAGAATTCGCGTCCGGTTCATGTTCAAAGCCTCTGCCAATTTCCTCTGATATGCATCTCTGGATGGGGAACTGATAGCTGGGTTTTCCTTACCTTTCCTGCTTTCAGTTAGCATAGATTGTGCATAACCCATATCCATTGCTGATCTGTTTGGTATGAATCTGTCCAGCTGGTAGTCACAAAAAGAAAAGGTTACATTAGAACATCAAATCAAAGAATCAAACCCATTTTGTATGATCCAATCAAGTCCCAAACAAATGAAATCAAGAAACCCATCAATAACTCAAATCCCAATTCAAAGTAAAACATAACCTACATAACAAATAAAATTACTTTTCAGATTCAATTTAACATCAGATCCAACAAATTCAGAGATCCCAACATAGATGAATCTCAAAACCCATCGATTATTGAAATCCCTAAACCCTGAATCTGAATCCAAAGTGAAACAGAATCCAGATATCAAATAAAATTATATTTCAAATTCAAAGATCCCAATGTAGATGAATCCCTAAAAACCCATCGATTATCAAAATCCCAATTCAAATTAAAACAGAACCCTAATTTCAGCAATCGAATAGATGGAATCCCTAAAGGCATCTACTTTAGTAATAACCGATTCTAACGAAAGCTTACATTTTCCCGAGAAGTCTTTCTCTGGATAAACTGTTCTTGCAGAGGGCCTCTAGAGTGTGACTTGAAGTTAGATGAAGAACTCATTGATCCTGCATCCATTAGTTTAATGCCCACAAAAGAAATAGATACAGATATATATGAACCAAAAAAAAACAATAAACACAGAGAGAAAAATTGATGGAATCCTGCAAAAGAGAGTTAGAATCAAGAAACCCAAAACAGATTATATATCAATAGGCAAAATTGAAATATGAATGCTGCGAGCGTATCAGTTTCTGAGCGTTGAGAGAGATAGAGAGAGCTTTTGTGAGATTATTGGGTTGAATGGGTGGGTTTATATAATGATGGAGGCGATGTGAATCATGCGTTAGGGTTTGTCTTCTGCAAAATTATACGGTTGTTATTTGATATAGGAATATTTCGGATTTTGGAAAACCAGCAACGGCTATATTTTGGAACGAGCCGTTGTAAAATTGTGAGACAAAAGTATCCCCCCCCTTACAGCGCACCGTAATTTAGTATTATTTTATATGCATGTCTATTACTCAATCATATGATCATATCTATCATTTTGATCTGTAATTAGGTAAGCTATTAAAGTTGCCAGTCCAAATTAACTTTATCCCATCTAAGAAAAAATATTTAATTTCAATTTCCTTCTTAGAATCATTAGATTGAGACTAAAACGGAAAAGAAAAATACTAGATTTGCCCGGTATTTGTGTTTCGTTTACTGTAATTTTTGGAACAAGTATGGGTGCTTGCTATTCACCAAGTTTTCTGAAAGTTTTAACAAAATATTTAGATAATCAAAGATTTCTGAATGCAGATAAATTGTCTCAGATGATGGTCCCTAAAGCATTTTCCATATATGGTCCATCCAGCTTAGCTTGAATTCAAGCACATTGTTGTGTTCATGGACATGCATGTG
Organism: Rubus idaeus; assembly: GCA_030142095.1. Lineage (NCBI taxonomy): Eukaryota > Viridiplantae > Streptophyta > Magnoliopsida > Rosales > Rosaceae > Rubus > Rubus idaeus. The sequence goes on from CM057971.1 coordinate 387,150, forward strand.
GTATACACAAAATTCAAAAGAGATGGAACTCCACCAGCAGAACCAAGACACTAAACAGAGCAGCCTTTGACCATAACATCTTCAACGATTGATCATAGAACAGGAATAGCTGATCCATGGCCAAGTTCATATCCATGAATCATGTGAACTGCCGTCTCATATACGTGTCTTCGTGGACAAAAACAGGATCTTGAGCATTATTCTGTGGTGGAAACTGGGGTTGCCCCATAGCTATTGCCGGCCCCTGAACAGAATTGCCGCATGGATTGTTGTTGCTGTTCTTTGCTGAATTTAAGGTGAGATAGTAGAAAATTCCTAGGGTCACACTTGCAAGGGATAAGACGGCGCCTCCAGCAAACACTCCAGGCTTCACAACATAACAGTAGTAGTTGCCAAAATACATGCTTTCTACACCATGTCGATCATTGAGTGCAGAACCAGTGAGCAGCAGAAGAAATGCTATGACAAAGGAGAACCTGCACCAGTGAGGAGAGTAGAGAAAAGAACATGCATTGTTAACCCCTTCGAAACTAATAGACAAAATTGCAAAACCAAGTTTTAAGGTACAGCAGCAGCAACAATAAGAAACAAGCAAAATAACAAAGGATAACACCAAAAGTATCTAGGGGAAGAAGTGTGTATCACAAACTTGTAAGTTAGTTATTACCAGGAAACAACAAAGCAGATAAGGGCTATCGTCCAGTTAGAATTGGAAGGTTGTGGGCTCCTCTTGCAACAAATACACCCTGTTGAAACATTAATAGTGATTTGAGCTACCATAAGAGCCATGGCAGCAGTAAAACCGAGACCAAGAGCTGCAGACCGAGGATATTCACATTGAGTAGGAGAGACAAACTGAACCTGAGAACCCTGTAGAAATATAACATATAGTAAAAGACCAAATTTCTGCATCCCTTCCATCATACCAACGGAGACTAGTGTTACCAAACAAAAATCAGAAACACTGGTTTAAGCTTTAAACTTTACAATCTCTCCATACTGAAAACTGATCATTTCTGAGCATATCTAAACAAAAGTTAATTGAGGTCCACCAACGATATGTTCCAAATGGAGAGGGAAGCCATTTCAGATTCTCGCACGTAAACAGCTCTTGAAACATTTATGATAAGGTTAACCTTAAAAGTTATCATCACTGTGTTCAACAAAACAAAGATTGCTATGAAAGGATATAATCTATCTTAATCAAAGTTTGTATAACACCAAGGCTTACGATTTGAACAGTGTTCTAATTGAGTGAAAATTAGGCCAATTTTTATGGCAAACTATGCTAGTAACTTTCCTCACCCTCATCAACAAGTTCAAGCATCGATCAAGAAGTATTTGGAAATTAATGAAAACAGTCACATTCAAAGCAAACACCAAATCTCTTATCACTTCCAAAACCTTCCAGAAAGGAGGATTTTTCTTATTGAGCTAAAAAAATAATTTCTTATTAATTAAGCTATACTTGATAAAAACATGAAAAAAAGGTCTCTGCTTTTCAATCGGGAACATGAAAAAAAGGTCTCTGCTTTTCAATCGGGAACATCATAGCAAACTCAGAAGAAACAAAAAATAAAATAATAGCAACGATAAAATGAATGCAACAAAATAAGAATCTAAATTTACTCTGAAGCATCAGACTTGGAAATTTTCACCTCAAACGGCTAAACCCATTTCCTAATACAACTCCCTGGCTTAATTTTTCAGCACAGTACAAGGATTTACAAAAATAAAAAATAAAAGATAACATAACACGAAATTTCTCTTTCAATCTCCTCAGTTTTCCGAGCAATCAAACAGCGGGTTAGTGTAAAAACAGTAAAGAAACAATCTTTAAACAAAACCATATGAGAAAAGGCCAGAAAGATCTAAGCAAACTAAACCCAGTTACTAATTTTAGCTCTTCACCTTGATTCTTGTTGCCTCAGCAGCAAAGCCTGTCGCAGCTGATAATAGCCCCAACAGTCCCACTACACAACAAACCAGAAGCTCCTTTCTCTCCATCTCAAGCTCTTTACTCTCACTCGCTCTGTTTTGGTTATTTGTCTGAACTCTGAAGAGGAGAGAAAAAGAAGCGTAGACTGGGTGAAGTACTTGGTGAGTTGCGTGAATGATGATATCGAAGTATCGAACACGTCGTCAAGCGGTCAAGCCCAAAAAAGATGAGGAGGAGGAGGAGCCCAGTTATTTTCTTTCGGTCTGTACAGTTCACACACAGTACAAAGCGCCAAAAAGAAAAAGAAAAGAGCTTCTCTTTTGTGAGAAAAAGAAACAAAATTAACAAAAATTCTTAAGTGCTCCGCAGTATCGGTGCTCCGTCCTGTTGGATAAATCTTATCCGTTAGATTTTTGTTGTCAATCTTGGTCCTTCAAAAAGTAGAGCATTGATACTATGGATCACTATAGGCGTTGCCAGTTTTATTATCAAGAAGAGAAAACCTTGTAATCGAAGAAACCTTTAGTTTTACTTTTACTCCTTAATTTTGGGCAACGTCTATAATGATCTGTAGTATCAATGCTCCACTTTTTGAAGGGCCAAGATTGAAGGGTCAAGGTTGACAACAAAAATCTAACGGATAAGATTTATCCAACAAGACGGAGCACCGATACTGCGGAGCACTACATGTGTATGAACATTTACCATGAAATATTCTTATCAAGAAAGAATTTTTTTTTTATAAAAAATGCCTATGAAATTGTTTAAGGCTGATATTTTAGTATTATAATGTCACATCTACTTTTACCAGAGATTTCTATATTCACTATTACTCTATCTATGCTTTAGAATAAAATATGTTACATTTTCTTGTTTACACAACTTTGATATAGCCATCTCATATTGGACATGAACAATTTTTATTTATTTTTGGTCTGAAAGACGTGAATAAGTTAATTTATAATTCTCCTTTTCATATTCTATAATCTATACTATTATAATGTGAAGAGGGCTTGCTAAGCATAACTGATTTTTTTTACGGATATAACTCTCAAATATTAAAAAACTTTGAAACATAATTAATTAATAGGGATAATAATGTAAATTAATAAAATAGAAAATAAAAATAAAAATAAAATAAGAACTACCCACTACCCATATCTAGAAATAACTACTTACTTTTTTTTATTTAGAAAAAAAATTAACTATTCACTAATTCTATAAAAAAAACAATTTGCACATGCAGTGCATGTGTACAAGAGGCTAGTGTTTATTATGTATAAATATATGTGTGTATAAATGAACTCCACATAATAAATATATGTGTGTATAAATGAACTCCACGTGGAGAAACTTAGAGATTGTCAACTTCTGGCTTTAGACTTGAAAAAGTAAAAAAAAAGAAAAAAGTAATGGACTAAGGGCAACTCCAATGCATAGCTCCAAACTCAAACTCAAACCCAAATTTGGGAGCTATATATGAGTTTGAGAGCTATATATGGGTTTTGAGACCTAGTTTGGGATTGAGTTTGACTCCTAGGATAGCTCCCAAACCTATATATAGCTCCCAATTTTGGGTTTGGATTTAGGTTTGTGCTATGTATTGGAGTTGCCCTAATGGAGCCTACCAACCGCATAAGTTTCTGTTTTGCTGATACCCAAGTTCTATGTGATTCATATTTATACAAAACCAGTGATTCTAATTCCTCTGGAACTGAAATCTTCAGTCATAACCATTAACCAGCAATGTCATATGAAGCTTCATTCCTAATATTATTACAATTCACCAAAATACAACATAAGATGTTGATAGGGTAACTACAATTTTAGGCATCAACATAAGAGACACCATGGAACAAGCCTACTCTTCAAACAAGTTACCAAAAAGAAGGCAGCAGGTTTCTTTAGGAACTGCAAGCTTCCATGCACCATTGAACTGCTTCACTTTGCATAGTCACTCTCACGAAATATTGAAGCTTTGAGCACAACACCCTCGCTCTTGATCAGCTCGAACACGCAAACATCTCCTACCTTCAAATCATTATCCTTGGAAAATGCATTCCATCCGGTGGTTATCTTCTTAGTTTGGGAAGGAGGCTCCCGGTAACTGCAGCGCACACGCCATTTCTTGAGACCCGAGGCCTTAAGGTTGATGAATTCAGTGCATCCAAGCAGATGATTCTCCACAAACTTAGCAGGCACATGCTAATCAAGCAGTAATATTTCAAATGTCAAGTCACAGAAAAAAAAAATCAAGATCATATTGTATTGGTGTACGTGTGTGTCTTAAAAGTTAAAACACGAGGAAAAACTTCAAGGCCAGGGGAGCACATTGTGCGAGTTGGTGTCTTTACCACAATGTAGTTGTGCATGTTGTGACGCTGCAAGATAACCATGAAAGCAGGATTCTCAATCTTCAAAGCTTGGGCAGCCTTTATCGCTCTCTTGGTCTCTCTGGACAGTAATATGTTTTTAATCATCCGAGAGCAATACAGAGTTCCACTATCAACAACTTCTGCATTTTCTTTCACAGACACCTCATGAGAGCGCGGCGCTCCATTTCCAAACAAACCCACAATGTCTGGTTTCACATCTTCCTCATCTTCATGGGCATTCTTCTTTTTCTGATGGACCATGGCTGCATATTCAGCAGCGCGAAGTACCGAGACTTTTAGCACAACATCCTTCCTTTTGATCAGCTCAAAGAGACAGACATCTCCTTCCTTCAAACTTATGTCTCTGAAAAATTCACTGCATCCCTTGCCTATTCTAAAACTTGTATTTGTTGCTGAAACGCATCGGATATCCCACTGCTTTCCATCAGAATCCTCAAACTTGATGATTTCTGAACACCCTATCATATATTCCATTGCAAAGGCACTTGGAACATACTGCACAAGTGAAGCAGATTGAATAAAAGCAACTAAGCAACATATATATCTAAAGTGAAACTCAAAATTTCAAAATGTATGACTCACCATATAGTACTTATCAAGATTACGTGACTGCAAGATTACTGCGAAAAAAGGATTTTCAAGCTTGAACATTCCGGTAGCATGGATCACCTTCTGACTTTCTTCGGGAATCTTAAGTTTGCTATTAGGATAAGTGTAAGAAGACGTGTTCAAAACAAATATTTCCTTACATTCCTTCTTTCTATTTTCGTTTAACTCGGCCCGCTTCAATTTCTTCGCATTAGCAACGCTTTTCCTTTTCCTCTTAACATGTTGATCCACACATTTGTCTTTGCCTTTCACAGAAGCATGACGAGAAGGGAGAGTTCCACAAACGTCATCTTCGACATCCTCTTCATGTTTGATACTTTGAGCAACACATGGGTAGTCAATCTCACAAGAAGTGAAATCAAAAATGCGAACATGGAATGTTGAGTTTCCTTGATAGCTGAAGACCAAGAACTGACCATGAGTTAGAGAGTGATGTTCTGCGAATTGCTGCCAACCGTCAACAAACCAAATCTTGTTGTGAGCTCTTTGCAAACCGACTTGCCATTCATCACCAGTTGGAACACCAAGTGTAGCAACATCAGACAGGTCATCCCCAAGTTCTATTGCAGACTTTAGTGGGATATCCTGAAGGCACCAAAATAAGTTAAACTACCATAGAGTACCTAATAAAGAGTGATCATTTTTAAGTACTGGAGTCTAGAGCATAATATGTATAATAATTACCAGTTTCTGATCGTTAATGGTGGAGGGAAGTATAACTTTGAAGAAATTCGCCAGAGAATCCGACAGCCGGCGTGAATTCACGGCAGGCTCCATTCTCCGACGGTGAGCCTTCGATGTGGGAACAGCCTCTTTGGTAGTCTTCAACCAATTAAAGTAACCAAAAACTTTCTGGTTGAGTTGGTCTGGAAGTCTCCCGTGCTACTTTAATAGACAGAGCTCAGTGTGGCAACTCAAAAAGTGATAAGTGACAAGTCACAAACTGAAATGAGTGAAGTCAGCTGCATTGTAACTCGTGCGACTAAAGTTGAACTGACCACCTTCCTCGTTTCCCAGGCATAGCATATGTCAATCAGAACTACAGCTTTCGGCTTTAAACAGGGAAATAAATTTGGTCACCACCTAACCATTGGACTGTGCTTAACTGCTTACCAGTTACCACCATCATTTATGGTTGCATCTGTTGTTTCACAAGTTAACTATGGTCATCTTCTCTTAAATAAACTAGGTACATTAGGGTTTTTGAAATTACAACTCTCTTGTTTGGCCCTCTTTTTCTTATTATTCATGCTTCTCTTCTAAATGATTCTAAAACTCCATATGACCATATCAACTCAAACAGGAACAATAAGGTAACTGAATAACTGATGCAGTCACTTTAAGAACGTCCCCTTCTTGGATTTAGCTTATTTCTAGTAATATAACGAACTCGTATTACAAGTCTAAAGCTCTAGAAAATAAGAACGTAGTTATGTTTTTTATTTGAGTGCAAATATATAACTAATGTTAAGTTATTGGCACATAGAATGTCTCTGTTTCATTAACTTAATTTAATTGTCGCGAAGAAGAAGAAAAAAAGCTTCAACTGAGAAAGAATTTATGCTTGATCCACAAAGAAAAAAGGTAGTAAAAACCTGGATTAACTTTAGAATAGATTGTTGCAATAATTGATACAAGATTGAGAGTATAATTGAGGTTAAGTAAACAAGAGGGCTTTGGCGCCAAAAATAAAATAAAATAAAGCCGATCGAGGGCGGATCATTGAAGACCATATACAAGCAATGCTCCGACACCGGCAACACCAGCAAGAAGGCCAACGATGACTCCAATGGGAGGCAAACCACCACCAATAGCTTTCCCTGTGTTCACATCATATCTTGCAAACCTCTTCTTTGGTGCTACACATTGAGGGCATACGTACGAATCCGGCTGCGCGCAAATCCATTCATTCATTAATGTCATTAAATTACGTAACTAATTGATCGAGCGCATGCAGTATATAGCTAGAATTAAACTAGATCGAGATTGATTAGTTACCTGCTCATCAAAAGGCTTCTGTAATGTGTATATGAATCCACAGTCAAGGCATATGTGAGTAGCTCTAGCCTGAAAATTGATCATTAATTGTACGTAAATGGAACATTAATTTCTTGTTGTCCAAGACATGGAACATTAATTAATTTCAGCTACTAATTAAATTGAGCATGATCTTATAGTAGCTAGCTATCTTAACTATATACAGTATATGATGATATATTAATTTAAGGTGCTAATTAATTAAATGCATAGAGATGCATATGCTTGCCTTTTGAGTCTCAGTTAGTTTCCTTCCAAAGCGAGGAGGAGCTGGACGCTTTGGTAGCCGTTTAACATCTACATCAGCACCTCCTCTGCATGCAGTAACAGTACGTCATCCTAATTGATCAATTCACTGATCGAGTTTTTTGAAAGGAGTAACGATTATACTGAGATATATAGCTACATATAGGGTACCTGCTAACAACAAAGTAAACGGAGTCAGGCTTGGCGTTGATGGCAGTTTTAGTAAATCCGAGTTTATCTGCTGGCCATAATTCATCTCCAAAGAAGCTGCTAGTGTAGAGAACTTGGTCCCCTGCCTTGAGCCCTGCCTTTGCTGCATTCCCACCTCCTTCCACAGCCTAATTAATTATAATTAACACAATTAACTAATTTCATAAGTTTCCAATTAATCAAAATACGATAGACAAAAACGGGGAGGAGTACTAGCTAGTTAGTGTGTACTCACAGTGATGGTAACAACACCTCCAGCCTTTTGACCCAAAGTGAGGCCTAATGGCTTGTCAACCTCGGCCTCAATTGTCTTTGCAGCCCCAGCAGTTCTTGCTACTATGCTAAGTAGCCCACCTCTTCTTACACTACTAGGGGTATAATCAGCTATGAAGGATTCAGATACACCCCTTTTGGCTTCTCCAAGTGACAACCCTTGGAAGCTAGTTTTCTACATAAAATTAATTAAACAGAGAGAAAACTAAGCATAAAGGTTCTGTCTTTTCGATCTTTGTACTGAGGAATTGGTAATTAGCTAGAAGCCTAGAATATATATATTTACCTGGCATTGTGTTTGTGCCAATGATTTTGGGGTAGTAATCTGTGGAGTTTTGATGGAGTACTGGTGCCTGTTGAAGGTGGCAGAGCAAGACGAAGATGATGAACCTGCAAGCACTGCCGGTGACATGTCGTTTTGTAGCACTAAACACAGTTAAGCAAGAAGAGGAGCAGAGCCAGGCACTTGAAGTTGAAGTTGAAGTTGAAGTTGAAGCACACGATTCATTCGAGGACAAGATAAACTTTGGTTGACAATGCTAGAGCCACACGACCTCTTTAACGCCTAGCCACAAATTAATCATATCAATCCAACATTTTTCATCAAATTTATTATTCGTCATTCAATTTCTCGAGTGAGTATTGAGTAATAGAAACTAGGCTTTCCAGAAGTTTCAAGGGGCTGGCCCAGAAGAGTTCAGTCCAAGCCTGCACGCTTCTTTCTTTGAGCTAGGAAAAGCGTGCACCGCACTAAACTCATTTATTTTCAAGGTTAGACGCTTTGATTAGCCTCATAATACATGGTTTGTGAAGAGTCCACATGACCTTTAGACAAGAAAAAAGAGAGTCCACATGATCTACTTGTACATGATCTATATATATATAGTAGAACATAGTTTAATCTCCAAACAATGTGCCTAACAGCTCATATGTGATTGATTATAAGTCATTAATCAACGACTTAAATGAATCTTGGAGGTACCTTTGATTAAAACCAAAATATAAGATTTCACCAAAAGACTAACAAGCATGGACCATGGTGGTTCTTGGTGATGGTGTAAACCATGCTTCTTTTTTTATTTTTGTTTTTTTTGGTCACGTGGTCTGACCCATCATTAGTTCATTACCCATGCTTTGCCTAAACATGTATAATGTTTTCGAGGAGGAGCCTTTTGGGATGTATTAAGATAAGAGCATATAAGTCTTATTATTTTATTAAAAGTTGAAGTTTGGTGCGTGTTTTCATTTTACTTTGATTAGAGTATGCATTATTTAACTAAATAAACAGTCAACAAACGACCACCCAAGACAGCCATTAACTGTTGACATGTGCATCCAATCAGGATATGACACCAATACAAACCCCCATACGACGTCGTTAAGCATATTCCATCAGAGTCTGCGTGAGAAACGCGTAGAACAAACCCAACCGTCAAATCCAAAACGGCATCGCTTAGCAGTACCAAAAGGCGTACGGGGGTGGGTAGGTGCGGTCCCAAAAAAGCGAATGTGCTGAGGCAGGTAAGGTAAGAATATCAGACACAGAGCTGGGGAGTCTCTTCTATATATAACAGCGAGTCACACAGCAATTTTGTTACAGAAAAAGCCAACTATATCACTCTCTCTGCTCAAAGCTTCAACCTTTTTCTCTCCGTTTCTAATTAAACTCGTGCTTAGTCTTTAATTGTATGGCCGCCAATTCCAGCAGCCGAGTGATCGCCAGCTTGGGGAAGCGAGTCGTCAACGAGATCCGAGTCCGTCCGCGCGATTCAACTCACCTCTCACCCACTGTTCCTCTCGCTCTCAGCAGGTATATATAGATTTCACTTGATTTGAAGTACTTGAACTTCTAATTTCTAGGAAATTTTTGCTGGAATTCATAGACGTGCTACCTTTCATTTCCTTTTGAACAATCTGCTATTAGATAGTGTTATTGATCATCAGTATGTGATCACAGAAATTGCGATCTGCGTTGTTATTTGATATCTTGTTCAGTACCTGATCACTGTAGGCAGCAATTTTACATTTGTCCTATTTCACTTTCATTTCTGGCTGTTAATTTTTCTGTGGATAACTTGGCTATGTGATCAATTATTATTTCTTTTTCAGCAGACCAGGAATTTCTGAAAGAAATTAAATTAAAATCAAGTTTTTGTCTTTAACCGGATGTCTGGAACGTAGTTGATTACATGTGTGACTATGTTCTGAGATTCTTGTGCATGATCGAATTGCTTTTTCTATATATGTTTAAATTCTTTGCTTTCTTTTTAGAGACACCTGATCGATGTTCGTTGTTGACATTGATTCAGAGCGAGCTTAGATTTTATGAGTATTCCTTTTTAGCCAGCTTCGTTTTCATCGAATATTTTGTCCTTTAGCCTTCTGAGAAGAAAAGATGCTTACTTAATCGATGTTTATCTATACATTTTTGTACTAAATGCTTTTTGCTGTACTTGTGTGTGGGGTGGGGTATAGATAAGGACAGACTATGGTTGGTCTTAGACGATTGCCCACCGTAGAATAATTCAATGGAAAAAGAGAAAAAAGAAAAAGGTTGAGCTGATTGGAAAGAACAAAAAAATTAACTTGACAGTGACTGAACTTGCACCATCATCTTGTTTTGTTAAGCTGATTGCGAACTCCATCATGGCTGTCATGTTCTAATATTAACCCTACTCGGTAATCAACATGCCTAAAATCTAGATTCATTTTCATGTTAAGATTTCTCTGTGAAATATCAAAAATCAATGAAGAACTAAATAAATTGTTAGGTTCCAGGCTTTTTAAGTTGAGATCAATCTCTCTGGGAAATATATCATCTAATGGTAATATTTATGGCTATAACTAACATGCTCTATAGCTATGACTGTAATTAAATTCTTTTTTATTTTCTTTCCTCTCTGGTTGATTATTGTTTTTTGTATAACATTTAACTATTGAATGGTGGAATTTCAATATCTCATTTTTGTCACCTACTTACTAGTATAAATTTTCCTAATCGTTTCCTTTGGACCATGAAGATTATTTTTATGTATTTTGTGGATTAATTTTGGTTATGTGGAAAGATGTATGTATATACATACATGCAGTACCAGAATATAAGTATATTTATTTTTCGAAATGGAAAGTAGTTGAGTCGGTTGGTACTTGGTAGTCATAAGATCACATGTTGGTCATGTGACCAGAATCACCTTGTGTTGGATGCCATGAATATATCTGGGTGACACCTAACCCAGGTTAAGCCACATGGTTATCAGTAGCACCTACCCAGCTTAAACAATTCTTAAGCTGACTTAGGAAGATGGAAATCTGTAAGGTTTAGATAAAACTGATGCCCAACTTGCAAGGTAGGCAAGTAATGAGTACAAAGATGGTGGGACATAATTATCCTTTGAAAAGATGGAAAGGATCGATGACTAGACAGTCTAGACCATTATGGGGGAAATAGGAGATAGGACCATCTAGTCATTTCTACTCATCTTTTTGATTCAAGGGAAGGTAAACATGGTTGGCTAAACTTCAATTATTCAAGTTACATTCATACCCTTTGTCTCTTCCTAAATCACATGCATATCCCAAGTTATCCTATTTTTTATTTTATAGTGGGAAGAAACAGTGCTTTCAATGAATCAATATAAATGATAGTCCTTGGACATTGGATTGCCATTTCATATTTTGCCTGATTTTCAATCCATCTTATATTTGCTGAGTGTTATGATTTTGACCCGTCGTTTCATCTGTGTTATAACTTGTAAGAAAGTTCATTATGTAACTGAGTATGAGATGTAGAGCGTGATATCAATTAGTTGGTCGATCTTTGAAATGAGCTTATCGACTGGGAGCAGAGCTTACCTACCTGGCAAAATCTTGCAGCATTAAATACAACGTCCCGTAGTTGACATTTTATTTGTATAGTATAGAAATAACATGGTTATGTAAATGTGCTTACACTGCATGAATTATGTGTATCCAGGAGGGCTGCTCACACCTCAGTGTACGACAAGAACCCTGATGAACAGATTCGCCCCAGCTTTGTCCCTGATGATGTGATCCCACCGGAACCCGAAAAGTACTGGGCTCCAAACCCTCGAACTGGGGTATTTGGGCCTGAGGCTGGGCATACTTCCACCCAAGGTGGAGAGGCTACAGCTGTGAATGGTGGTGAGGCATCGGTGCTGGAGGAGAAGGCCTGGTACCGCCCTACCAATATCGAGGACTTGGAGAAGCCTCACGCACTTTAACTGATCGAGCCACGTTCAACCTTTCTAGCTACTTTTACAGTCTGAAGTGTTGAGTTTATAGATAAATAAATAATTATATAGGCGTGGCTGGCTGGCTGCTGCAGTCGCTGCTTGCCTAGTAGCAGTGTTTGATGTTCATATTATATAGTGAGTACTGAGTAGTCGGGCTGGAGTTGACTGCGTTTTATTATCTATATGTACCTAGACGTGGGCTCTCTTCTTCCCATGGTATCTTTCTATAAAATACTGGGATATGCTTGTGATCTTATTTTCTCTCTCCCTCCCTCCCCTTCTCCATCCATTTTAGGAATATCAGAATTAGTGATGCTTGATGCCATGTTGAATTTGGCCTTATTATCACACTCTATATCTCTCTTTCTTGGGTGTGTTAATAACAATACCCTAAAATTTTAGTATTTAAAACACTGATATTAAGGGCTTGAACGCTCAACAGATCCATTGATGCGAATCCAAGCCTGGCCCAATAGAAAAGAATCCCAACTTATTTCTCACGCTATAAAACCCTGGTTAAACCCTAGCAAAACAGACCAACAGGAGGCACTCTTGTGGCAGAAAAAAAGGTTCAGCTCCATCTTCTCAGTAGCAAGTTCAGGTTCAGGTTCATCTCCATCTTATTATCTATATTCTTGTTTTGTTTTGTAGAGAATTGACGACTTATTTGGCGTGACTTGTGATCGATTTCTGGTTTCGTTCCTTCAATATAGCCAATAATTCTGTATGTTGTGATCTATTACAAAAATAAAGTTTATCACCTGCTATCCTCAGACTCTCAGAGAATATCAAGCCCATTTTCCTAAATCACAGGATACTTTTAGCATTGGAAGGAACAAAAAATACAGTGGAGGAAATTGGTGACTTATTGACGTATACAATACTTGAATTCTACCTTTAGATGATTGTGTACACATATTTTTGGCATTTTATGTGCCATTTTTCTTCCAAAAAAAAATATAAAGAACTTGGTCTACAGGCATAAGCCATGGTGAAGCACAACAATATGATTCCCGGGGAGCACTTCAGGAAACATTGGCAGAGCAATGTCAAGACTGGCTTCAACCGACCCGGTCGGAAGACCAGGAGGAGAATCGGTGAGTAACAAGATTTGGTTTATCACATTTTCCTGCTATTTATTAATTGCCAAAGCTGATCGATCCTTGAGTAACTAGAGGTAACTTGTTTCATTATTACCTACCAGCTCGCCATAAAATGGCCTTGAGAAATTTCCCACGGCCTAGCTCTGGACCTCTCCGTCCGATTGTTCATGGACAGACATTGAAGTACAGAATGAAAGTAAGGGATGGCAGGGCTTTCACTCTGGAAGAGTTGAAGGTAAGTTGATTGATTTCATGATAATTTTCCATGGCCTAGCCTACTGGCATTTCTGTGCTGCTTTTTTCGGAAACATTAATTTCCAGTTCCGTTGAGGATTACATAAACAATGCATTATGCATACAATATTTGACATGGTCTTAAAATTAAGTTTCTTGTTGGTTTAACTAGTTGTTTTGCCCCATTCCTATATAATATAATCAGGCTGCTGGGATTTCAAAGAAAGTTGCACCAAGCATTGGGATTGCAGTTGATCATCGTCGGAAAACCCGTTCTCTTGAGGGTCTTCAAGCTAACGTGCAGCTTCTGCAGACATATAAGAAGCAATTAGTTGTCTGAAGAAAGTGTTGGCAGGAGTAACATTACTAGAAGTTTATATATATATATATATATTTTGGCTTGAAGAAGTTTATGTTATCATTATATTATATGTTTAGGGAAATAGTGAGTGGCAGGCTCGAGTTGACTGTGTTATATTCCGCTGCGCGCATATGCCTCGGTTCTAATATGGGTATCTTTCTAATAAATACCTGCGTATTTGTTTTTTCAGATAAAAAAATTGCGTGCATCTTGCTAATTGATGATGCCGTATTGCCATGTTGAATATGGCAACAGAAAATTGTAACTGAGGTCATGGAAGAACAACAACAAACGAGAAAAGAAATGGGTGCGATAGAAACTCTCTGCAAACAAGGACAAGTTGTCCAAGATTGTATATTGATTTTCTCGTAAAATTGTGAACAAATTTTCCATTGCAATTACAATATGAATAAAATATGCACTGGATTCTGCTGCAAAAAAATCTGTTTGAATCTATTACAGCACAATCAGGTTTCTGACAATGTAAGTTGTAACCTTTGCTTCAGAAAACACGGTTCAAGAGTGCCAGTGGTAACCTTTCCATGTGTTGATCATATTTCTCAACACATTTTCCAGTTCATATTGGTACTGATGGAGAGATATCTGAGAGCTTGGTCCGGGGTATTGCATCAGAAACAGAGTTTTTCACCGGCATAAAGTTTCACCGTCTCTGAATTGTGATACAACGGCCATCACATAAAACCTGAGAACAGTATTTTGAAAATTACAAAATAGGTCAGTCAGATATAAAGCCATACCATTGAAGTCCAAAACATAACGAGAATAGAAGAAAGAAAACTCACCTTAGTTAAGGATATCATCAAGTGCAGTGTGGTGTCTAATTCTACGGTTTCTACCCATACAACACTAGGCCACGAGCACATTGCATCACAAACTTGCCTAAAGCCGTTCTGATACTCTCAATTCCTCTGTTCAAGAACCAATGAAGCAACTTGTAACATCTGTCTAGCCTTCCTATCTGGAGTGCATCCAGCACATTCCATATCCATGTATATCTCAGGGACCTTATCATACTTCCTTGCTCGAATAAATGCCTTCATAAGGGTAGTATAAGTAACGACATCAGGGCTTAAACCCTTCAGAAACAACAAAACCATCACCATTAGAAACTTAGCTAACAAGAACCATAAAAACTGAATTGGTTGAAAAAATTCTTCCAAGATATATTATAAACTTACACTTTCTTTTATGTGGTGATAAATGGACAAAGCCTCTAAATGTCTACCAGCAACACCAAATGCATTAATCAACACATTCAGCATTATGACATTTGGTTCGATTCCCTCGGCTTCCATGAGCTGAAGTACTTTGACTGTCTGATCACACAATCCCTGCATTCAAAAAAAAAATATACAAACATAGGTGTAACTACAATGACATTATGAGGCCAAATGTTCGTGCATCAAGAAATTATATGGAAAGCAATTTGAAGCGGGCAGAGAGAACCTGCTGAGCATAGGCATTTGCTAAAACACAAAACATACTGGCAGAAGGAAAAAGACCTTCCGCCTTTAGTGCAGATATACACTCTTCAGCGTCCTGAAATTTTCCATATTGCCCATAAATATCAACCAGAGCAGCATAAATAGTCCCACTTTTCTTATGCCCTCGGCTTCTCATATTCTCAAAAGTCTTCTGTATCATATCCCACTTCCCTTGCTCCCCCAATCTGCTGATAATAGTAACAAACATTTTCGGATCAGGATATAACCCTTGTTCTTGCATCTCAGTAAACAACTCAAGGGCCTTACTTAACAACCCAGCCTTACAGTGCCACCGTATCAACGAATTAAAGGTCAAAATATCAGGCCTTACACCTTCTTGTTTCATTTTCTCAAACACTTCCAATGCTTCATCCAACTCGCCATATTTCCCAAATGTATCAATAATGCTGTTATAAATCTGTTTGTCTAATGCCATCCCCATCTCCCTTATCTCTTCCACAATATCCATTGCTTTCTTCCACATCCCATTGTCCCTATAAAGACCAATAACCTTGCTATACACGAACGAGCTTAGCCGAAACCTCTTCCGCTTCATCTCATTAATCATTGACCAAGTATCTTCCAACCTCCCAGCATTGACATAGTAATCAAGAAGAATCTCATAAGTTTCTTGATTTCTCTCAGTACCCAAATCACCCATTACCACCAAAACTCTAATTGCAAGTCCTAAGAGGCCTTTCTTCAAAAACCCTCTAAGCAACACATTGTAAAGCTTAATTCTTGGCCTAAACCCCAAATATATCATTTCCTGAAACAATATATCAGCCTCCAAAGTCCTGCCAATACTGCCTAGAGCATCAATTAAATGAGTGTAGGATATCGAATTCGGTCGAAAGCCAAGAGCTTCCATTTGTGCAAGAAGAGCCATGGCCTTATCAACATGCCCTACTCTACAAAAATCTTGTATCAAATGGTTGTATAACTCGAAAGAAATTTCCTCTCCGGTAGTTGGGCAATTTGGGTAGTTAGTAATTGAATGAACTTCGTCGTTTAAAGCTATAAAGTTGACTTCTTTCACGCCCTTGCTGGGATTCGAGTGAGCTAGAGAAGCATGGAGCTTGAATTTCTCAGGGTATTTGAGACAACTTGGACAGAACAAATAGAGAGAAGTGAAGAAGCTACCTGAGGATGATGACAGTGAAGGTGACTTGGGACACAAAATGGACTGCATAGCCTCTCTCTCTCTCTCTCTCTCTCTCTGTGATTTTTCCTTGGTCTGAGAGTTTCAGAGGAATCATTCATTTGGATTAGTGATACTGGTTTTCATGGGCTGAAAAGCCCATTTCACCGGACCATATAGTAAGCCAGTTGGAAAGAATGGTGGAAAAGAATAAGAGAATTTGAAAAATTGGAAGTATTGGCGACTTTGCGTGGACTTTGGAGGCTGATATAAATGGAATTGAGAGATCAATAAATATCACACGTATAAAACTAAAAATAAATTCAAGGCATAATTGCCAAAACTCATTCTGAATTTCGGATTTGACAAGTACTTCTCAAACCACTTTCAAGTGCTTCTAAAACTCGCTCAAGATAATTTTTTTGTTTTCAATTTTTTTATATTTATAATTAATTTGAAAGCGTTTATAGGTACATAAATGGTGTTATAGTCACTACATAATCTAGAATTAATTCATAGTCAATTATATATTTTTTATCCAAAATAAGATTAAATGGTAATATTTTAATCTCAATTTGTGATATTAAATTCGGTAAGTGACAATAAGACTACTTCCGAAGACTAGTAACAAAGGCCTCAAAACCTTAAGTGCAAAATTATTTGCAACCACTATAGTTGAAAATTTTACATTGTGATACTAATTAACCTCCGTGAATTAGCTTCTTATAGTAGAAAAAGAGATTTATTTTTAAAACAAATAAGAACAAGTAATATTGATATCAAATATGAACCAATTAAGTAAACCAACCACCTTGGCTCTCCCGGTTCATTCAAAACAATTCAATTCACATGCTAGTGATAATGGTGACCCCGAATCAGCGAATCCTGATCCCTTTGAAGATTGGTAATGATCTGTGGAAGCGAATACATATTAGCAAGCAAGTTGTCAATGGTCTGCTTCAACTTGTCGTGCTTGTCAGGGCCGTGATGAACCGACACATCACGAAGAAGCCTGTCCACGGCCAGCTTCACGCCGGCCTTGAGCAGCATTACGGCCGAACACGCCTGATCGCTCACGCGGTTCTCCGTAGTACAGAAAACAGCAAACGCCTCGCAGTTGTTGTCAAACAAGTGGTAGTCCCCGAAGTCATCTTTCTTGTTGAGCAAGTCGTTGGCGCGGCTAATGGTGACATCGGGCAGGTGAGCGTGGCCGGTGGTGCATGTTCCTGGATTGTTGGTGAGGAAGCGGCAGTAAGGGACGCCGTATTGGAAACGGCGGAGGGTGTGACCTTTGAGGAAGCAGTCGACGCAGGATTTGACAACTCCTCGGAGGTTGTTTGGGTCAACCCCGCAGTTTCTGCATGGCTTGGCTCGTCTCGATGTGCCTGCTTCTTTTGTGATGTTGTAATGAATCACCCTATCTTCCCCAATGAATATACCTAGGCGATATATACATGCATATATGATTAGTACGTACATTGCGATAAGCTAGGAATTAGGGTCTCGATAAGAACTAACGTACCATGGTGGGAGTATGAGCACAATTTTCTGTAAGCATAGATGTGATCTCCAGGCTTGAGGCTCTCCCTATGAATCTTGTTTACAAAATGTTCCATTTATATATATAAATTAATCAAAGGTATATATACTCGATCGCAGAGCTAGGAGTACATCAAAGCTTGAGCTATATACATATATATATATATATATACTTCTATATATGCAATTAATTTATAAAATTACGACGCGTACACGTCTTAATTAAGGTTACTAGACTTTTCAGTCCAAACAAAAAAAGACTTGGAAATTGTCTTCGTCAAGTCAATTAACAAGTTGGGCGGTGGTGGCTTGCAGGTCTAGTGTCTTGGCGTTGTGTATTGATTGGCTATGATTGGGCGGCGTCAAGTACTGCGTTTCTGCAACTAAATGGGACAATCGGTGGCTTTGGATGGTGGTTTGGTGGTGGCTGGTCTCTTTTCAGGTGTCTTCATCGAAATTGGAGGTGGTTGGGCTCCCCTCGATCACCATCGTCCTTGTTTGAGTTGGCGTTTTGGGGGAGGAATGCGGGTTGTAGCAGTTCTTTTTGTTTTCTTAGGGTTTTCGTTTTTGGTGTTTGGTTAGGTCTAATAAGTCCCTACTCTTTTGAGCTAGGGTTTGGTTCTTTGTGGTGTCATGGTCATGGTGTTTCTCCTGGGGACTAATTGTTTCAACTTCGGTATGCTTTATCGTCAATATGTTGACATACGATCCTTGACGTGGTCGGTACGTTTTGGAGCGGGTGTGGAAAAGGGCGGTGTCTTTCGTTGTTGTCATGAGGTGTTATCGGGATCTTGGGATTATTTTCATCGGAGTGCGTGGGCGATTGTGGTTCGAGGTTGGGCTTTGGCTCATTTGGATTGTTTTAACGATTATGTAACCAATGTCATTTCTAGGGTTGTGGTGGTTCTCCACTCGAGTTGTGGGTGTGGGAGATATCCTGGATATGTTGTAATTTTTATTATTGAATAAAGTTTTTTTTATAAAAAAAAATTAACAAGTGGCCTATATATATATCTGGAAAAAGAGTTGATCGACCTTCGTGCCAGTACTAATTAACTATTCAATTATTGTGCGTATAGTGGAAATATATCAATTATTCCTAAAACTTTCCCCCCAGAGGGTGCCCCCCCCTTCCAATGAACACGTTCAACATCAACCCAAGGTTAACAATTTTTTTCTTTCTCTTTCTCTCCCCCCTCTTCCCTTCCTTTTCCCTTCTTCCTCTCTCCGACTCCTGGGTTCTTCAAGAGGATTGAGAATTCGATGGTTTTCAAGTTCATGGAGAGGAGAGAGAGAAAATGATTAATCCTCTCCTCGATTGAAATCGAATCATGGTGGTCTCCAAGCATTGTGTTCTATGCTGAGTATATCTGAACGCTTGTGTGGGTGTGGTGGAGTTGGAGGGAAGAGAAAAGAAGAAGAAAAAAAAAAAAGGGAAGAGGGTGGGTGAGAGAAAAGAGAAAAAAATTGTTAACTTGGGTTAGATTTTGAGTGTCGTGGGGAGGGGGGTGGTAAGGGGGTGGAAAATTCTCTTAAATATATTAATGAGTACGTAATTTTTATATAATAGAATTCATGGTAGAGATAGCTACATAAGTACATATATACATTTTTTTTGGGGTGAAAAAGTACATAAATACATTGACTAGCTACTTATGTGTGTGCAATATTCATTTTAATTTCTCTCATACATACCACGCATGCTTAATTTATATTTGATCTTCAACAAGAACTTAATTAGTGTATGAACTTAATTCATTGTACGAACTTGTGAAGTAGGATGTGATGTTTTTAATTACTTGTTGAACCCTAGCTAGCTAATTAGTCAAACTTTGTGTCCCTCTCGTCCATATATTATTGCTGCCGGCCGACCACTAGACTTGAATATTAATTCGTACGTTTATGGTAATCGATCACCTACCTACCTAGCACAATCAAGATGCTTAATTACTAAATTTCCCAGAAACCTTCTCACATTATTGATATATATATATATTGATCAAGTACGATGCATCTTGACGAAGATCGAACTCACAAGCTTACTACGCGTACGCGTTGATCTATATCATCTAATAAATTTAAATAAAATATCAAGCTAGCAAGAGAGATTAATATTGTAATTAATTAATGTAATTATACATATATAATATAATAATTCTCTTTGATCGACCTCATGACACACAGACCCATGCATTCGATTCATCTCGATCAAGATCGATCGATTAACTTCTCTTTGATTGAAATTCCTACTTAATTGGGTAGACAAATAAGTTGTACGTTGTAATTGTTCTTCTTCTACCATGCACTATATTAAAGGCTAGGGTAGCTAGAAATTAAAGAATTAAAGGTCATATTGTTGTTTCATTTTCTCAAACACTTGCAATACTTCATCCAACTCGCTCGCTCGCCCGCTCGCTAGAGTTTCCAAAATGCTGTTGTAAATTTGTTTGTCTAATGCCATCCCCATCTTCCTTAATTATCTCTCGGATCCACCACATCCCATTGCATGTCGACGTCCCTAGCCTATTAATTAGGACCAATAACGCACCTTGCTATACACCAAGGAGCTTCCTCTTCCTCTTCCGCTTCATGATCTCATTAATCATTAATTGACCAATTAAGAAGAATCTCATGAGATTCTTAATTTCTCGATCTCAGTACCCAAATCACCCAGTACGTACCACCAAACCAAACCCTAAACCCCAAAAATACCATTAATTTCCTGAAATAAGATATCATCAGCCACGTCTTAGCTAGCTACGACTTGGAAATTGTCTTCGTCCATGCATGTCAATTAACAGTCAACACCCACCACGTACCGGATAAACGTGCCACAATTTTTACTGCAAATATGCATTATTACAAATTCACAATCAACTAATTAGTCTTTGCGTATGATCTCAACTGAAGTCGATAAATTAGCTAGATCAAGATCAAGATGGGTCAAATTTGGTGACTACTTTGAGTTTGCTTTCGGAAAGACTACAATTTGTTTTCGGACTTAATGCTTGTACAGTTCTAGTTTCCAAAATTTCAAAACTGAGCTGATATATATATTATTTATAGTGGGGCAAGAATTTCAATTGGTATTTGTCATTATTTTCTTATTTTTGCAGTTGGTTTCAACTATGTATTTAAAGTTTGCTGCTATATGAGCTACAACTTGAGTAGAATTGGTGATTCGTGAAGCGATAAAGAAATGGAAAAAGAAGACGCTGAATTTGAAAAGGAAGACTTTTGTCGAACATAACAAAGGTTTGAGATAAAAAGTGAATTTTTGTCCCCCTTATATGTTCTAATTGGTGATTTATATTAGTTGTTAAAGTCAACTATCACTTGTAAAAAAAGCAAATCGGCGAAAGTCCAAAATACAAAAATTGGAGGTGTGAATAGAACCGCTCCATATATTGGAATTTTCCAATCAAGGAAAAAGGATTTATCAGAAAAGTGGAAGGGGAGCTAATTTTATTTAATTATCATTAGGTGCGGAATAAAATAGGAAATTTCGAAATCTTTATGTAAACTTTGGGCTTATGCATGAACCGAAGCCTGACCCATGTACAAAGGCAAGGCCCAAACTTCCCAACCCAACGTGACAATAAAACCCTGCGCACAATTATAAAAGCCAAGAAACCCTAGAAACAGACTCAGTGCTGCAGCCGCGAGAGCAAGAGTGTTCATCATCTCCATCTTCTCGGCAGCTCTTTCAGGTATTCATTCCCTTGCTTTCTCTTTCCCTCTGCTTCCTTCTGAAATAAATCAATGATTAATCCTAGTCTCATGTCAATTTATCTTTTCGTTCATTAAAAACTGAAATGAATGCCATAGCTGAACTCCTGAGCTGAAAGCATGTTCTTACTTCATGTGTTTCCTGGGTTCACGAACGAAGATTTCTGATATTTGAACTAGCTATAGCTTAGATCTATGAAATTTTAATCTATCCAGGTGTGGCTATTCTCTCGCTTTGTTGTGAATTTGTGTTCCTAATATATTCGTTTACTCAGTTTTTTTTGACAATTACTGGATGAACTTTCAAAATTTCATATCAATATTGTTAAATATTTGGTATGTGTTTGCCGATGATGATTCAATCTAGTTGTTTGAGGTGTAGTGGAGTCGAGACCCTGCAAAGGGAGAACCCCTTGGCGAAGCTACATTTCATATGACATTAATGGATTTAACTGAGGTTTTTTGTTTCATAAAATCTCCATGTATTACTTAAATTATGTATGTTGTAAATGGATTACAATTGAGAAAGTTCTAAGAGGTTAACGCCATTTATTGATTTTTGAAGATCACTTATATAGAGCATATTTTGTTATCTTGATATTTGAGCTTTTAATGAAATTACATGATAATGCCTGGGAATAAAGTGAAGTTAGTGTTTCAATTTCCCAATTCCACAAATGCATTGTATACTTAATCGACTATTTTGCAGGTAAGCCATGGTGAAGCACAACAATGTTATCCCTGGGGAGCACTTCAGGAAGCACTGGCAGAACTATGTCAAGACCTGGTTTAACCAACCAGCAAGGAAGACCAGGAGGAGAAATGGTGAGTAACATGATTTTTTTTATTGCATTTTCTTGTTTATTGCTGAATCTGATATCCAGCTGAATGAATTTGATTTATTATTTCTGTAATTGTACCAGCTCGCCAGGCAAAAGCTGTGAAAATCTTTCCTAGGCCTACTGCTGGACCTCTCCGTCCAATTGTTCGTGGACAGACATTGAAGTATAACATGAAGATCAGGGCTGGTCGGGGATTCACTCTGGAAGAGTTGAAGGTTAGTTTTTATGATGACATTTTTGCTGTTTCTTATGGTGCATTGATACATGTAACTGTCTGGGTATCTTTGACCTTGTGTTGCATTTTATTCCTCTTAGGTTCTCTTATTTTGTGCTAGAGAACATTTGGTTTTACATTATACTAGTATGAGTTCCATTGAACTGCATGAAAAGCTGCTTGTGTTCTGTATTGTCCACTTCAACTTTCTGGAGTTGCAATAAAATGCTTCCAGAAATTCCTGTGTATTTAGTTTTTTTAATCTGAAAAGGATAATTCAGATTGTCTCTTTATTTTTTATTCGTTGCCAGTTCAATACATGGTTGTTGCACAGATGCATAAAAGCTGTTGTCAGTCTTAATAACGAGTTTCAAACTAGGTTTGGTCACTTGGTGTGTTCAATTTTGTTGCTGATCTGATCAGTATTATTTTCTGTGATGGTTTTAATAAATCATTCATATATCAGGCTGCTGGAATTCCAAGGAAACTTGCACCAACCATTGGGATCTCAGTTGATCATCGCAGGAAGAACCGTTCTCTTGAGGGGTTTCAAGTCAATGTGCTTCGTCTGAAGACATACAAGCAGAAATTGGTTGTCTTCCCAAGGCGTGCTGGCAAGTTTAAGGTAATGTTAAATGGTTGTAGTGCATTAGTTCAAGAATGATTATTTGTAATGTGCATGATATCTCTAACTATATTTACATGCTTTGCTACAGGCTGGTGATTCTGCAGCAGAGGAGCTTGCAAATGCAACCCAGCTCCAAGGTCCTCTCTTTTCAATTCAACAGGAGAAACCTTGTGCTGAGCTTGTCAAGATTACTGGAGATTTGACAAGCTTTAATGCATATGACAAGCTCCGTGTGGAGAGGGTGAATGTCCGTCATGTTGGGGCCAGGGCAAAGAAGGCAGCTGAGGCTGAGAAGGAAGAAAAGAAGTAGAATGTCTAGCAAGATTTTGCAATTTAGCTTTGACCTGTTTGCGGGGACATCTTCTGGATCCATAATTTTTGTTTTTGTAATGTTAGTCAAGTACCTGGAGGTTAAAGATTTAATGCTTTATTGCGATATTGTTCAAGTTTTTATTGGTAAGGAACCACTGTCCTGTTTACTATGAGCGTAATATTCTGATGAGAAATGGGGCTCTGATTGTTTATGATTGAAAATTCTGGCTTGCTGAACGAAAAATTAAGGCATGATTTCGGGACTGTTTACTTCTCTCCATATCAAATTGAGAACTAAAATCATTTTCCTAAAAATTGGTTTAATATCTCTGAAAGTAGAGTTGGCCCATTGAGGTTGGTGAATATCCGCCAAACCATCCTAGACTGAAGATGAAGAGGATCCTTAGCTGTTGGTTTATCTTGAAGATATCTTGAAGATATCTTGATGATTAACAAGTATATAAAACCAGTATGATAATGAGAAATTGAGAATACAAGAGAGCCGAAACGAGTTTCAGTGGTTGTCAAAAAGAAAATGATAAAAACCACCATAGTAACATTATCGAAATATTCATTAACATTAATAGTCTCAAATCATGAACTCATGATCTATAACCTACATTACTGTCAAGTCTCAAAATGCTCAGTTAAAATGTTTTTCTGTTTCAATAGCTGGACAGAACCTGATGGAATGGCTTGCTCTTAGCGATACTTCACTGCCTGACAAAAAATTCTCTGTTAGCTTTTCAAAAATAGTTACCATTGCCAAAACACTAAGCGTAATAATAAAATAAAAAAAGAAATTGAGCAAAATTCAGTTTGTCAGATATTGCATAATTCCCCGGTCGCTGGTACATCTGTAGTCCATGGGGCACATCATGGCTAAACAATTTGGATTTCAGTGGTTTTAATCAGCGTGCAGGGTTTGCACTTTTGCTACAAATATGTGAAAAACAAAAACTCTCCAAATAGTCTTTAATGTTGATATTCGACTCAAATTATATACTCCAGATATCAATATATTTTACATTCAACAATAGAATTGAGAATATTTGTAGTCCAGTTGATCATTATGTGCTAAAACAAGTCCGTTAACTTTCCATTTTCAAATATCCTGAAGGCCACATGAAACACCCTATTTGGACCAGAAGATGACCAACAGATTGTGAGCACAGAACTGCAACCTAACCACTCCAGAGAAAGAAACATATACTGAGTTGCATCAATAAAGAAAAGTATTTAGAAGTTGTACCTGAGAAGCCATAACCCAAGTTCGATCTTTCCAGACTTGGCGTGGCCTTAAATCACAGTGGTCAACAACCATTTCATCATCGGTACCTTCGAAGTAAACTTTGTACCTTCCCCCATGTAGGACCTTGCGTATCACACCTTCCCACCATCCATCATTCCAAAAAGCATCAACCTCTTCATTCAAACTGTAACAATCAACCATAACAGCTTCAGGTGGACAAGGCCTTATGTGTTGTGCATCAACCTCTTCTGTCAAGAACTCTTTACCATCATCTGTTTCGATGCTCTTATACTGAACAAGAAATTTGTCCTTCCCCACTACTTGGACAACACTCGCCGCAAACCATGCGCCTTGAAATCCATCCTCATCATTGGAAACCTCAACTTGTGTCCCTTCTCCAATGTCTTCCTTTCTCTGTGTCTTATCTTCCTTGGTATTTGACACATCCTGCATTTGCAATTTTGAAGAGTTTGCATTTATGCTAAAACAGGAGAAAGAAAATTCACAAAATATGAGATAAAACTAAATATTGGAGTGGTAAATACTCATATCACCAAGAATGTGCACGCTTTGCTCAAAAACAAAACATCAAAAGTTTCCTCTTTTCACCAAATTTAAACACAAGTTGAAAAATTATGATAAAGATAGAAGTAATGAAACAAATCAAACAGAAGCCGTTGGTTAAGAAAGAAGAACTCCCGTTTTCTTAATTGTGAGGATAACCTATCAAGAAAATGGAGTACAAACAAAGCTCATATGCTCCCAGAATCAAGCAATCCAATCTTCTCAGCCAATATAAGGAATATGTTTAGGAAGAACAACACCCTATTCTTCTTTTTAAGGTTAAACAGTTAAGCAGTAAAATCAGCATTTGACACTAAGCATGGTTCAGAAATTCTGTTCTGAATATGCTACCTCTTACTCTTTGTTCTTACTCACAACCAACAAGACCAGTTCAAATTGTTTGCAATAAATTAAGTAAGCTAATCACTGATCATCCTCATATTCTCCCTCTCCAATCAACATTAAAGAAATAAGCTTTCTCTAAATATACACATATTATACTAAGGAAAGGCCACTAGCACGAGAAGTCACCTAACAAAAATTGAAAAATCAATACCCGTTACCAAATCCTCATTATACATTGTTCCCCCAAAACCCACCACAAAGTTTCAACCTTTAAACCAAAACCACAGCCTAAAATCAATCCCACATAGTATGATAGTAATCAAACACCGATATGACCCTTAGAACAATAAAATCAACAAAAATCCCTTTGCTTTACTTACCCTCTCTTCTTCTCGAAGAGGAGGAACCCAAGAGCCCTTGACCCATTCTCGATGAAGCCTCAGCTCGTCTGCCTCAAACTCAAATTTCTGCTTCAAAAACCGAAAAAACACCTCGAAACGCCCGTCGTCCAAGACCTTAGTGATCACTCCTTCCCACCACCCGCCGGCGAAGAAAGCATCGACGGCGTCGGAGAACTTGAAGGCGTAGTCTTTTTCACGCGGCGGCAAGGGCCTCAAGAGCGCCACGTGGACCTCTTCCCTCAATGCCTTGTGTCCGGTGACTTTGCGGTAGATTTTGGTCTTCACTTTGTTGAATACGACTGTGAATTTGGTGCGATCGGCGGAGGCGGCGACGATTTTGGCCGGGAATAGAGAGCCGCGCATGGCGTGCACGGGGCTGGTGACCTCCACGTGGCCTCCAATCTGGAATTGGGATGAGTCAGCAGCCATAGCTACAGTGAATGTGAGAGAGACAGTGATCGAGAGCTCTATATATGCGTAGAGACTAGAGACGAGTTTTAGGGCTTTTCCGAGGATTTTTAATGCGTCAGTGTAAACTGGCTGTTTGGCGGGAGACCTAACATAACAGAAGGGGAAACTCCAACGGGGAAAGGGGTCTGTTTTTTTCGGTTGGACGAAAATAGCCTTGCTGCAATTTGGTCTGTCACATTTGGGGTGTGACACAGTAAAAACATGGTCTTGGGTTGGTATTCGTTTAACTATCTACTGGTTTCATCAATTTTTATTTTTTTTAACTATCTACTAGTAATTAATACCAGAGTGGTGTTCTCCTGGTCAGACCAGGCAAACCTTGATAAACTACTGTAAAATACACATTCAGGGATAGGAAACAAAGCAACTCTAATTTAAAAATTCCTTTGGATCAAGTCAAAAACAGCTATATATATAATCCAAAGTAGAACAAAATAAGGTTTGATGAACAACCAACATAACACATAAAATTATTTTAAATCAAACAATGTCTTAGTTCAGCTTTTTTTTTTTTGGTCGATATGTCTTAGTTCAGTTTAAATATACTAGAAATATTTTCACACCCGGTGGTGGGGGGGGGGAGGGTAGTATTTTTGGAGGGGGGGGGGTTTTTTTTTTTTTTTTTTTTTTTCAAAGTTTTTTTACTATTTGTAATTTGTCATTTTACCCTTTATGATTAATTGGTTTTGAAAGTATTTTAATATATGAGGGGTATTCACGAAAACCGGTTATGGATGTGATTTTTTTATATTTTTATATATATAGTTTGTTTTTTTTACAAGTTATATATATAGTTGTCATACGAATTGTTGAAACAATAATTGAGCAAGCAACCCTGTACAATTGCAAAGCAAAAGCCCTCTCATTTCTCTTTCTTTCTTGTCAAACTACTGTAATATTTTCCGTTTCCTTTGAGCTAGCTAGCTAGTTCACTTTCCCTTAGCTAGTTGCTTCATAGACTTGGTTTCTGACTATTTGGTTTGGGATTCTGACTTGCCCAAAATTTTGTGAATCTTCTACAACTGTTTCATTTCATGCATCTCTAGTTTGGGGAACCCACAAAAATGGCCTTCCATTCAAAAATAATTTCATTCGGTGTCCAAATTTTCCAAAATTTTAAAATAAAGTTTTTAGGTTCGAAAATGTCTATGTAATCCTTAACGAATTATTCACTTCACCAACTACTACTGGAAATTTCATGATTAACTGTAAGGTTTCATAACTGATAGGTAAGTAAAAAAAATTGCAAGTCGCACATGTAGGTTTTCCTAAAATTTCAACAAATTGCGTAGTGTTAGAGTTGTCCTATTAATTGCAATCTTGGAACCCATATATTAAGGATTTATGGGTCTATAATTTCTCTAGAATATGAGTCCAAATTGCAAAGTTTCGATGTTTAATTAGCTGGGCCTGGAACTCTAAGAACGAAAGAGTTTGTGAATCTTTTATTGTAGGACAAAGTTTATATTTGGGTGGATAAAAAAAAGAAAAAACTATATAAAAGCACCTCAAGAGTTGTAAGACTTGAAGTTGAGAGTAATGGTAGAGCACAAAATATGTTCGCAACCCCAAAGTCGGATGGAGGATTGGAGGGTGACCATTGGTTTGTTATAATCCCCACTACCAGATTTGCTCTTTAACAATTGAGAACCATTGTCCAAGAAAAAATATGTCCAAGAAGTAAACAAATGAGAACCACATCCCATCCCATCCCATAAGGTGATCAAAGAACGACAAGGTTATCCGTGTGGTTGGGATGAATTGCTTGACTTGACTTGTACATAGATCTAAGACTCTGCTCTACTGGTAACAACATCAATCTCATCGATCTAAAATTTTTTGATCGGAGAATTTGGTGTACTACTTTTCCCTTGACCAAGAGATCGAATATGGCCGAGGCTGTTGTTTCCATTGTGACGGAAAGGCTTGGAGAGTTCACCATTCAGGAAGCCAAATTCTTGCATGGAATCGGCGATCAAGTTATGCTTGCTCAAACGGAGCTACGGCTGATGCAAGGCTTTCTGAAAGATGCAGATGCAAGACAGCGGGATGAGGAAACAGTGCGTATTTGGGTGGCGGAGATTAGAGATGCTGCTTATGATTTGGAGGATGTTATTCATGAATATTTTGCATTGAAGGTGGCTTGCAAGAGGAGAAGAGGTTTTAAGTATGTTCCTAGAAGGTTTGCTTGCATCCTCAAGGAAGGAGTTGAGCTTCACAAGATTGGTTCAAAAATTGAGAGCATTACAACCAAAGTTTCTAAATTGAGGTCGAGTATGCAAACTTATAATATAAGGGAGATAAGGGAGAGTGGAGATGCACCTTCCTTACCATTGTATGAGACGCAACAACAACTTAGGCGAACTTATTCTCATGTTATTGGACGTGATGTTGTTGGGTTGGAAGACGACGTAAAAGAGTTGATTGTGCATTTGGTGAATGATGAAAATTTTCATCGAGTTGTTTCTATCTGGGGGATGGGGGGTTTGGGAAAAACCACTCTTGCAAAACAAGTTTATCATCACAAAGAAGTTAGACGCCATTTTGATTGTTCTGCCTGGATGTGTATCTCGCAACGATGTAAAGTAAGAGAAGCTTGGGAAGGTATTCTTGTTAAGCTTATTTCATCTACCAATGAGCAAAGAGAAGAAATTGCAAAATTGAAAGATGATGAAATAGCTAAGAAGCTTTATCTTGTTCAAAAAGAAGGTAGATGTTTGGTGGTCCTTGATGACATTCGGAGCATCCAGACATGGGAGTCTCTGAAAGCTGCATTTCCATTGAATGAGGAAACAAAAAGCAGAATACTACTCACTACTCGCAACAGAGAAGTAGCTTTACATTCAGATAGAAATGGTTTCCTTCATCAACCTCGACCCTTAAACGATGATGAAAGTTGGGAATTGTTCGAGAAGGTGGCACTCATTGGAAGAGATCGAATATGTAAATTTCTCACCCTACTCTTTTATTTTTACTGCTCTTGTTTATTCATTTAGACGAATAGAATAGAAACTATGGTATTCGATTTTGTACCGTACTTTCAAACAACAGAAGCACTTTAGATCGGGAAAATTTATTACTTATTAGCACCCAAAATAAGCCTCTCGGTATTCAACTCCTCATTTAGTTCCAATGTGTTGAAGTAACTTAATTTTTCTTTTTTTCTATGCTTGAGATATGCATAGCACAAGAGATTCTTCTCTACTAACATCTAATCTGATAGTATTAGCGGGAGTACCCTGATTATCTTGGTTTTTCGGCTACAAGGCCTGAATTTGATGGTGACTACAAGTTAACTAAACTTTTCATTGTTTTAATTTTTACAGATTCGGGAATTCGTTCAAAAATGGAAGGATTAGGAAAGAGGATGCTTCAACATTGTGGGGGTTTACCATTAGCCATCACTGTGCTCGCTGGACTTCTCGCTAGAAAAGATACTATTAATGAATGGGAAACCGTGCTGTCGAATGTTCGTGTGTTCATAGGGAGAGGCAAAGGTGATGAAAAGGCGTATGCAGGTGTGTCATCGGTGTTGGAATTGAGTTATGACGACTTACCGTATTACTTAAAACCATGTTTTCTGTATATTGGCAACTGCCCCGAAGGCTCCGGGATACAAGTGAAAACGTTGACTCAACTATGGATAGCGGAAGGTTTCATATGTTGGGGAAATCAAATAGCAGAAACAATGGAGGATGTAGCATACAGGTGGTTAAATGAGTTGGTAGAAAGGTGTCTTGTTCAAGTAGGAGGACGAGGTTCAATTAGAAAGATTAGGTCTTGTCGTCTCCATGTTCTTGTGCGAGATATGTGCTTGTTAAAGGCAAAAGAGGAGAATTTTCTTCAGATTGTCAGTTTACACAGAGACGACGAGGCAACGCATCCTTTTTCCTCTGCCATGGAAACCAAAGCAAAGCTAACAGCTGGTAAAGTTCGAAGACTGGCCATACATGTGGAAGAGAATGTTGATAAAGTGGTTTCTAAAGATGAAATAGATGACCGCATTAGGTCTCTATTATACTTTAACCCGAGGGCATGGAATCCAAAAAGTACCAAGTTAATACATTCCCTGTTCATGGATTTCAAATTGCTCAGAGTGTTGAAGGTTGAATGGATGAGGAGAGAAATAGAGTTGCCAAATGAAATTGGGAATATGATGCACTTAAGGTACTTGAGTTTATTGCGTAGTAACATAAAAAGATTGCCATCTTCGGTAGCTAAATTGACATGTCTGCAGACTCTGGACTTTCGTGCTTATGTTAGTTCGGAGAGCCCAAATGTGGTAGGGAAGATGAAACAATTGAGACATCTATATTTTTTCATCCATGACGTCAAAAATGTTGGTAGGCAAAAACTGTCTTGTCTTGGCAATTTGCAGACTTTGCACATCTCAAGTGATGATTTTGATTGGACTGATCTCACTGAGTTAACCAACCTTAGAAAGTTGGCTATAGGAGTGTCAAGCCCCTTGAAGAATATGGAGGAAACAGTGAAATCTGCAAGTAGCACTCTCAACCGTATTCAGTCTCTATCGGTGACGAACCAGCTGGGGATTGATAGTTGTGCAGAGGTTACGCAAATAATATCAAGCTGTCATCACATATACAAGCTGAGTGTGAGTCATTCAACGCTAGAGCTACCCAAAGACCTCCAGTACTATCCAAACCTCACCAAGTTACGCTTGTGGCGATGTGATTTTAAGGACGACCAAATTGCAATAGTGGAGAAGCTGCCAAACCTAACAACCTTTTCCTATTACGATGTGACTTTCTTGGAGAATAGAAAAACACTTGTTTGCTCCAAAGGAGGCTTTCCTCGTCTTCAAGTTCTAAGCGTCGGTGCGAGCAACTTAGATGACTGGAAGGTGGAGGAAGGAGCCATGCCTAATCTCTGTGAATTGTCGATTACCTTATTGGAAACGATTGAGGAGAGTTCCAGAGGGGCTGAGATATATTACTACCCTCACGGAATTAGAGATCACAGGGATGCGTAGGACAGACTATAGTAGGCTTCAGGAAGGAGGAGAGGATTTCTATAAAATCCAACATGTGCCTTCCCTTATATTTAAGGGCATATACGATCGTGAGGAGGATATTCCCGGCCCAACAGATAGAGGTATTTCTCAAACAAGTTTGGAACTGTTTTTTTTGGTCGTCTTTTTTGGTTGCTTTCCTCTCAAGTCAAAAGGTTTTAATCATTGTGTTTCAAATTATTCAATAAACTATCCAGTTGATTGTTGATATTATTCTTCCTCTTTTTCTTTTGGTAGCATGGAGGGATGTACGATATACCCCGAGAGCTGATCAAACAAATTGCTTAGGCATATATGCAGGTAAGAGTTGCCCTTGTGTTTTGGAGTGATATGAATCAAGACTCAAGAGTGTATAGGAATTGAGTTGTTTTGAGGCCTTCTGTTTGGGAGACTATATTTGCTTCTGTTCTGAATTCTGATGTGCTTGTATTTAATATTTACTATTTTCTAATCTTCAAATCCTCGGTTTCAGTAGTTGAATATTCATCGTAATGTAAGGATGATTGAGTTAAGCCGGAACAAATAAGATGGAGAAATTTTTTGTACTATTTTTATACGAATTGAACCTCCATTGATGTTTAGCTATAGACCACTTATCTGTTCAGTTAGAAAGATGAGTACCATAGACTAGAAAATCTTGTATTACATGAGGAAAGCTTGATAAAATATTCTTTTAACGCAATATACATCAGCAACAAAATACACTAAAACATGACATAGGTTGCAACATCTAGCAATTACTTTCAAATACAAAACGTATTGCAAGAGGGATGCAGCTAATCGCTTTCCTCACCAACTCAGAATAAGAAATTGAATATACGACGTACTGCTTCATGTTAAGTCACTGGCTCTTCATCATAGTTGGACAGGGGCGCTCGGCAAGCATTATTAAGTCTTGAGGCATCCTACGGTACTGCCACCAACGTAATTGTAGAGCTGTTCAACCACATATCTCAATTTAAAATCACTGAGATGTATTTCAATTAAAGCTAACATTGAAAAACTTACACAATAGTATAGACTTGTGGTTTTAGTCTGCAAACCTTCTTCAAGATGGCCAGCTATGCCTAGCATGTAGCCAATTAGGCCTCTGCTCAAAAGGTAAAACATTTCTAAAGGATCCTACATCAATAACTTTGAGAAAGTGCAGTCTCAGATCCAACAGTCACTCTTCAGACGATACACTTTCAAGAGCTGGAGTCCTGCGGAAACGTACAAAGTATCGGGGATAGGACACCTCACTTTTATTTGACACCACTGATCTCTTCTGCCTTGCTGAAAAACCTTTCCCGGAAAGTGAATCATACAATTCACCCAAGTCCATCTCTTTCCTGATTGCACCACTTTCTTGTAGAAACCTGGATGTTGTAACAAAAAAAAAAAAAAAAAATAGTAGAAAGGAATCAGTTCAAAATTATAAATCAAAATATACGAATGTAAAAGCAAAAGCCAATAAGTATCACATAATGAAATCCAATATATGGAAAAAACATACCGCTGCCGAATAATTTTAAAAGCTTCCTTTGTTGCATATGGTAGCCCTGTCTTTGGATCACGGTACCTATAGCATCAACTAAATTTTTTAAGCGGACATATCACAGATTCACAGAAGATGGTCAGACTGACAACCTAGCAATTGTATGTTTGCAACATCATCAATCCTCACACTCTATGGGTGCTCAGTCATTCATTCGTGAAATTGCATGCTTATTAGTGCGTTGTTCAATAGTAGCAACAGTAGTGACAAAAATAATGCCTAGTAAATTAATAATCAAACCATTTCTCTTGATTATGAATTATTTTTTTGCTCTTAATTTCTTGTTTTTCTTGAGTTCACGCTTACACTAGTAAAGAATTGGAGCAGCACATCAAATTAAAAACATATGTTTCCTAGCTAATGTTGCCTGGTCGAATGCTAAATGTGACAGTCATATTAGGATGTCATCTCTTTCTCCCGCACACACAGATATCAGAATCCACATCATCAAATAAAAACACTTACTTGGCAGGTAAGCCAGTAACTGCACAGACAGCTTTCTCAGGATCTGGGAATATAAAAATACAAAAACACATGCATTAAAAGCATTGTTCTGGAACATAACTTAAAGAGCCATGGAAAACATAATAATTTGAACTATTACTTACAGGGAGGAGATGTTGTAGAGATTTCCGACTGAAATGATAACCCTCTACTGAATTCCAGATATGAGCAACCTAAAAGAAAAACAGTTGAAATTCTTTATCAGAAACAATAACAGGATTTGAAGGAATACAAACAGCAGATCAAAATAAAGTAATGGTGGAATGCTTACCATCTTTAGAAAAATAACGTAGTTGTGGACCGGTATAGACGGCCTTATGCACAATCGCTCTCTTCTTAACTTCTTCCTCCCTTGCTAGAACACGCTCCAAATTCCTCAAGTTGATAATTTCTGAAAATTTGCAGGTGACCAGTTCAAGTTTAGGTACTGCCTCAACTTCAAATAAGCACTTAAGTAACTAACAATTCACATCACGTAGTAACTATCAATACTGAGACCTAAAATCCAAACCTGTTTGAGCTGCTTCTAAAAGCATCTCTTCCTGGCTCATCCTCTTCTCTTCGCCTTCCTTTTTTCTCTTTATCGGCTAATGTAACAGAAGATCGATATTCATTACAAACACAATCACAATTTGGAGTATAGCCGACACAAAATGCTATTGAAACTTACCCTCATGGTTGCTTGCAAAGCAGCACGATTTGCTTCTCTCTCAGCTTGCCTAACAACCACCGCAGTTCTCGTAGATTTTCTCACACTTCTCTCTCCTTCTCCATCCTCAGGAGCATCATGATGATGCTGTTCAGGTTTAGAAGACTTTGGCTTTTCATCCTTGGAGTTGTCTTCTATCTTGGAAAGCACTTTTATCTTCTTCTTCTTGGTCGACTGCTTCCCCGGAAATATCAACCGCTTTTTTGTCCGTCTGTAAATCAAAATTCAATAAAATTCCAACCATAAGGAATTCTAAATGTCAGTAGGGTAAGCAAAAACTCAACCTTTCCTCTCCCTCATTGTTTTCTGCACCTTCGTCCGGATCAGGCTCCTACAACAATTTAAGCAATTTTAAGTAAAATTGAAATGCTAGAAAACTCGGAGTTAAACTAAACAAAGTAAGCACGGGTAGAGAACTTACATCTTCGTCAAAGTCGCTATCAAACACGTCAGCAACTTCAGGCTCTGCTTCATAGCTACCATCATCTTCATCCTACCATAATTTCCATTCATGAAGGTAAATAACAAATAGGGAATGTTCGCTAGGACGGATTAGACTAAACAAAAATTTGAAAAGAGAACGAACAAAAAAAAATTACCTCTTTAAGAGCCTCTTGATTCCAGAATGTCTCGTCCTCTTCGACTTCTTCATCAAGTAATTTAGTCATCCTGAAATCATCGAAAAAAAATACATGCTTGAACTTGGAGTCTGACATTGCGATGCTCAAAGCAATCAAATTTATAATCCAACTGATTTCATTATCAATTACCTTTTCCCTCTGGTGGCGCGAGAGGTACGATCGAGAAAAACAGGCGGGTCATCATCTTTCGGGGTATCCATGGAAACGAACCAGGAGAAATCACAAGGATGAAGACGAAAATTCCAGTCGAAGATACCCTAGAGCTTCTTCAAGCTGAGACTCCCAGTCACTGATTAAACCCAAAGAGGCTCCTATGAGATATGAAAGAGATTAAAACTAATGGCATGTCGTATACTTCTTACGACATGTCGTTTCACTTGCAAGGAGAACTTATCGTCTTGTGTTTCAATGAAAAAGCAAAGAACATTTGATCAACGTTCGAGCTAGCTTTGCTCAGCTCTTAAACGAACAAAGCCGAAGCTCAGTGCAGCTGAAGAAGAACTCGGAGAACAAGTGTGAGGCTCTAAAGCCTTCATCTTTATAATGGCCACCACCAATCTCCGATGCCCTCAACTAGTACCGCTTCCGTTGTCGCGGGCCAGAAGGCCCGGCAGCAGAGTCCCAGTCCCAATCCCAATCGGCGCCCGCCAGGTGTCGAAAATCCAGGCCTTTCAGCGCAGCGACATCGACGGCTTCGCGAAGCGGATAGCCTCCGGCGAGGCCTGGCAGGACGCGTGGCGGAGCGCCAACGACGGATTCGAGCGGTTCCTATTCGAGGCCAAGAAGACCGCCGAGCGCTTGGACCGCCAGTACTCCGTTTCGCGCCGTCTAGATTCCCTCGCTCAATCCGCCGCGATTCGCGCGCGCGAAATCGATAGGGAGCTCGAGATTGGGACCCGCTGGCGCGCCTTTTCAATGGATTTCAGCAGAAATTTGCCTAGGGTTTGTTCTCTCGCCCTTTTACCATTTCCTTTGGTTTATGCATGTATACGACGTCGTTCCGTTTACTGAATTCTTGTTTGCTTGGTAATTGGTATTGTTACAGTACAGGAAGCAGTTTAGTGATTTCTTGGACACCCCAGTAGGAAGAAGTTTTGCGGTAAGAAATGAGAACACATTCACAAACTATGCAACAATTTGTGGTAAAAGTCTTCAATTTATGCTCAAATGTTTAACCTTTTTCTGTTTTGAATGATTTTGAAGACCATTTTCTTCCTGTGGCTTGCATTATCTGGATGGCTTTTTCGGTTACTTATATTGGCTACGTGGGTACTGCCATTTGCTGCTCCCCTTGTCATTGGAGCGGTTGCCAATAACCTTGTTATTAAGGTATTACTTGCTGGCTTCAAATTTGCAGAGCTTGTGATTTTGTGTTATTGTTAGTGTATATGTCCATCATTTTGTTGGGCAGTTCGAGTTTGTAACTTTATCAATTGCATACTTCTTCAAATGGCTCAAGTTTCTTTTTTTTTTTGCACAAAACTTGGACAGGGGGCTTGTCCTGCTTGCAAGAGGCAATTTGTTGGTTACAAGAACCAAATAATTCGTTGTCAAAGCTGTGGAAACACTGTGTGGCAGCCAAAGAAAGGAGGAGCAGACTTCTTTTCCAGAGATAGTAGAGGCTCTTCTTCGTCAAAGAAAGAGCCGGAGATCATTGATGTTGAGTTTGAGGAGAAATGAAGAGATACGAAGTTGTGGAAGGTCACCTTATGGTAGTTTTTTATATTACATACAAAGAGCACTGAAAACTAATGCAAGAGTTTTTACTTTTCACTTCTAATATAAAGTCTTGTTCTTAGTTTTCGTCTTGGTGTAAATTATTCCTCCTGTATTTTGCAAGTGCTGCAAGACTTGTTCAATCCTATCAATTTGTATATGTTTTTCCTCTACTAGGATATCGGGAAACAAAATACAGTCTTTCTCTGATGACGGAAATAAATGATAGGCAATCGTTATGGTCCAAATTGAATCAAGTTTGCAGGATTTTGGTACCTGGTAGAGCTGTAAGCCTGTAAGCAAGAGAACTGCTCTGTTCAGAAATATTTTAAAAAAAAAGTGTTATTAATACTTAAAGTTTTCTGCGTTATTGAGCTATCTGGTTCATGTGCAGTATCTCTTTTTTGATGAATTGGTCCAAGACCAATAAGGAGCTCAAATATATAACAAAAACCAACATATATTTTATGATGGTTTTGAATGTTGAAAGCTGTACATATTTACTTAGGATAAATAATGCAACTGTAAGAGATTAGAAATGCTTGTTGTCCAGACTAAAGATTGGTTTTCATCTTTGAACAAGAGCTTGATGTATCCACTGTTGCTCCTTAGGCTGATTGAAGGGTTGCCCTTAGCTTCCCTTGTTCCCTCCTCCACATGCAATATCTTGTCTGCAAAGAGTCAAGTCTTGCTTCACAACTCTACTAAATAACTAAACTCAAGCCAAAAGCCCAACAGAAACTTTGTTCTTACATTCCTTTGTTGTGGCTAAGAATCCCAAATGCTTCTTCTGGAGGCGTAACATGAGCTGACTATGCTTTGAATATATGGAGGCCCAGCCGTATCTTTTGCTTCCTGCTTGCACAAAGAGTATATGTGTCTGATTTTTTCTAGAACATAAAGGTGTTAGATATTTGAAAAATCTATCCCTGTATTCTTACCGGAAGGAGTGACAACTGATAGCTCTGCTTTTATTTGAACAAAATTTTGGGGTCTTGGAAAATATGAATCGACCATAGGTCTTGCCTTGAGTGCTGCAACTCCTCTTAAACCTGGCAAGTCATCATGTTAACATGTGTTTTCTATGATTGTCTGGAGATTCTGGTGAGGGAAACATCATATGTTCAAGCTTACTTGTTGCAGCAGCAGCTGTGAGTGTGATCATGTCACTGGTTGTTTGGGTAGCCCAGCCTGAGTTGATGGCAGAAGAAACATGGATTGTCTGTGCCCCCAATGACTCAGCAGCTTCTGCACATACTGTGGTAACCAGAGCTGCTGCAGAAGCAACCATGTCGCCAATATCTTGTGCTGATTCTGATTCCGAGTCTATGCTTCTCTTTGCTGCAGTAACACTGGCGATTGCTGCAGCCAAGCGTGTG
The DNA here is from genome assembly GCA_030142095.1 of Rubus idaeus. Taxonomy (NCBI): domain Eukaryota; kingdom Viridiplantae; phylum Streptophyta; class Magnoliopsida; order Rosales; family Rosaceae; genus Rubus; species Rubus idaeus. The sequence goes on from CM057971.1 coordinate 425,272, forward strand.
ACAGAAAGGGCAGCATGAATGCTTGCTGTTTGAAGTCGAACATCCTCTTTCTTCTTGGCTCTGTTCCGTCTTAATAAGCTAGTCAAGGATTTTTCCCCTAACCATCCCTTTGGATTTATCTAAGAGCAGAAAACCATTTTCCTAAATGATTACTTTTGAAATGCATGTATCTGTGAAAAAAGAGAGCCAGAGATAAGTGATTACCCATATGCTATCCACCCTGCTAGTGCTGCTGATGAAAGTGCTTCTGCTGCTACTTTCGGGTGGCAACTCATGTATTGCTTCTGTCTGTAGTTTTTCTTCTTTTTCCTCTAAGCTAAACTCATCATCTAACTTTTCTTCATGTGAAGGAAACATGTTGATCTGCACAAATAAACCATTACTTTCACTCTTCAGTCCTGTTGAGAGTTAAGAAGTAGGACAATACTTGAAGCAGAGGCATGACTAGTTCTCTCACACTCGATGTGAACATCTGCTGAAAGTTATAGGCAGAGGGGCTCCATGAGCGACTTAGAAACTCCATGGCGCGGATGGGGCTATGTGGAATCCCCAAGGAGCTGCAGCAAGAAGAAGAAGACGGCGATAATGTTTCTCTTCTCTGTAAGGACCATTGGTCTGCTCTGCGACAAGACTCCAGCTTTCCATTCTGATTAAGGTACCAGAAAGATTTAGAGTAAGTAGTGTATGCATTTTTGCCTCTTGGAAAAGTTTCTTAAGCTAGCTAAGTTCTGTGTCAGACTCACTCTCACTGTGTTAGTTGATTGATGCTGAGTTATATAGGAGACTGATCTTCCTGGTGTTTCCTCCATATTATACAAGTTCTAATGCTTCCTGAGCAAACAAAAGAAAACGATATAGATTATAGGGATTATATATAAGCAAGCCATAATTTTCATTTCCATTTATATTATATGTATGGGATATGAGAGAAGAGGTTAGAGATGACAAGAATGAAAACAAAGGACATGAAACCTTAGCGTGGCTGGCATATGCAATAGAGAAATGTTATGAAATCGAAGAAATGGAATAGTTTCTTAAATAGGAAAGCACTTGATTTTTATATTTTTTGAAAGAAGGAAAGCACCTTCTTTTTTTTTTGAAAGGGGAAGCACTTATTAGATAGTGCCAGTTTCTCCAGTACTTTTTCAAGGAAGGTGGAAACTGGCCCAACTTGGGTTTTGGGAAGTAGTGAGTAAACTGAGACATTTACTATATGTAGATTAATAATTAATTCCAAAAATAATATTCTCTTGATGGATTCGGATTCTGTGATTTCGATCTCTATGCAGATTATATAAGAGTAAGTTTTTTTGTACGGAGAGGACGACTTAGGAGTTCGGACCTTTTCATTTTTCTCATCTTGGAAAGCTTAAGGAACACTAAAAGTTGGCAAAAATAGTGGTAAACTAATTAACAAGATGTGACATTTCTCGTCATTATTCTTGATATCAACAAGTGCAATTGGGTCAAATGTTGTTTCTATTCTTTTTCTGTTAATTTCTCATAATAAGGTGTTGTTATTAACATACCCCTTCTTTCTATCTCTTTTTCACTGCTCTTTATCTTTTTTTTAGTGTCTTTATGATGTGTTAATAACAACAACCTAATAATAAATACAAAAATAAATGCAGCTATCCATAAATTAGGTCAGTTAGGACCTAGAAAAGACCAATTTTAGGGTTGAGGAGGGTTCAGTCCAAAAAAAAAAGGATCGAGGAGGGGCCTTGTACCACGTGGAGACCAAACTGGACTTTGTCTCGTGCAATTTCTGTATTAGACCAATCGTTCTAGTGGTACATGCAAAGCTGCACGTGCATATCCATATAGGGATCCATGCACCCACTAACATCGTTGATCTACAATTTTGATGCACCCACTATCGTTAATCTACAATTTTGATGCATTTACCTACTTATCATATAGATTAGCGCGATGTGGTCGTCTCACTTCAGCTGGTATTTGATAAAGCTTAAAGTTTTATGTTCTTTTATCTGGGTCAGGTAAAACGATATTGCTATACTTCCATTTGTACGAGTGACTAATTGCCTCCAGATTATTTGGTCTATGTTTGTCAGAAAAACAGAATGGAAAAAAAGGTTACTGATCGGACCCGTAGCAGATATTAAGCTGAAGCTGATTAAAGAGTGCAAATCATAGCAACGACACAAATTGCAGGAGAGGATAAAAGAAATGAGTCAAAAATCAACTTCCTTAAAACCAATAAACTTTCGATAACAAAAACCTAGTAGATTCCACACCCTATATCTGTTCACCAATACATGTGTTTCTGTAGTTAAACTAGCCTGCCACCAGAGACAGAAAAATATTCTGAATTTCAAACCTAACAGAGGAAAGAAGATTTTGGGAGCGGTGGTACCGGTTGTGAGATCATGTAGCCAAATGGCCCAAATGATGCTGCAAAAGCAAAATACAGCGTACTGACTTGGAACCTATACAAGAAAACCATAACTGGTCATGCAGCTTTCATTGTCCTAACCATCTTACACATTGCATTTACAAGCTACACGGCCATGCCCTCTTTCTTGTATGCTACCGCAGGAAAACTTAGCTCGCAGATGTTAAAATAATGATACAATCATTCTCAATAGATAACTTCTGACATGCAGCAAAACAGAGGGGAGTTTCAATTAGTCCATCATTCGTTTCGGATGGAACAATACTTGTCCCAGAGTGCAGGAGTTTTCGATATTTCATTCGTAAGGTTCTTGAACTTAAGGCTGCAATCTCCACCGCTGCACGATAGCAAATATAACAAGCATTAGACAATTCATCAATGTCACGCAATACAGGTACAGATACAAAGGAAAGCAAGAGAAACTAACCTTATACGATGACAGATAAAAAGCAAGGAACTAACCTTATACGATGCAAGGATGCAATTGTTCTTAGAGCACTGCGGATCATGTCTTCATTACGATCTACTTCTTGCTTTACAGCATCTTGCTTTGGCTTAAAGTTGATGGTTTTTTGGAGATGATCCACCAAGGAATCCAACACTAAAGGAAAAATTTATATTACATAATGTATATGTAGCAGATCTTAATCTTAGAGGACAAAACTCAATAAAAAAACTAACCTGCCAGTACAGCTGATGGACACTTGTCTGCAAGTTTTGAGAGGATAAGATGGCAAGGCATCTTAACATCATAATGATCTACAAAGTAAAATCGCAATCAGTTTCGAAGGAAATTAGGGTTTACCTATCCATCTTCAAATTTGCATTAAAAACCAAAAAAAAAAACTAAACTAAACTCACCATCCAGACCGGATTTGAGGTAAGGAACAATAAAAGATGAAGGATTCACTTGATCAAGACAACTGTCTAGCAATGTGTCCACACATTCAAATGCAGCCTTCCTTAACTCAAGCCCATCATCCACAATGTGCTTAAAAGGACCGAGATCAACTGTCCTGATCAATTCTTTCTGCACCAATAAAATTAAAAGTAAATAAGAGACCAGGCTATGTCTAGTCTAACACAGGTGAACCAAATGAATATTGTCCAAAAAAAGGAAGGTGAACCAAATGAATACGAAATGGAAAAAGAAAAAATATTACATCGAACATCCAAGATGATACAAGTCTAAATGACAGCTGATAAAAGCAACTGGCATTTCTATGTAAGAATACATCTGATAAATTCTAATCTTCTCATCTCAGGGAGTGTATGTCAGAAATACATCATCCACAATACAAAGAGAGATTTCAAAATTCTCAGCCTACCTTGATAACTGTCTGATCATAAAGAAGTGGCAACAATTCTGGCAGAAGCCCCTTGATGAGGTTTGGCTTATTATGGGCAAATGTACTTAAAGCCAAGACAGCTGCACGCCTAACATGCTGCATGAGACCATAAATAGTATTAATAACAGAAGCAATAAAATTGAGGAAGAAAACTAGGAGATGTAATGAACTCAAGCACTTTCATTATTATATAAAGCATTTGAATTCTGAGACTTACCCGGTCATGATCCTTAATAAGCATCAGGAATGATGAGATTTCAGGATACAAGATCTCGTCTATCTTCTCTGGCCTCTCCACTACCGAATACTTAACTGCAATGACTACTGTAGCTCTTGTGAAAGCAGCTGGGCTGGTTGTTCGCACCTATAGGGAATTCAGATATGCAACCCATTAAAAACTTAGATCATAAGCTTATGTAGCGACACAAGGTCTTCTGGCCATATGTTCAATCCAATCCTTTAGTACCTTAAGTGCAGGAACCAGTTTTGCAGGTTCAATAAGTGCTATTTTACCCAGACACTCAGCGACCACATTGCGAACACCCTCTTCCTCGCTTTCACAGTGATTAAAAAGTAAATTGAGTATTTTTTCAACACTGGTGTCCTGAAACTCCGCTTTATCTACAGACTGCCTTACTATGACCTACAAAATGAGTGAAAAACTTCAATCTGGCAGACCAAACGTTATCAGGAAACAAAATCAGAGTTTTAAAGTTCAGAGGAACGCACCTCCTTCAAAGAATGAAGTAAGAGATACTGTTTTTTCTGCTGATTGTCAATCTGGTCCAATATAAAAGGCAAATACTTGAATAGGTTACCAACTGCAATATTGCCAAGAGCGTAGGAGGCGGCAGACTTAATCTCTTCGAAAGGAGATTGAAAGGACTCGATGACAATATTCTCTATATGGGCATGAGAGCTTAGATCTTTCCTTCTCCCAATCTCCCCAAGACATAGCAATGCAAGATGCTGCTTGGCCTATATCATAAGAAAAGGAGAAGAAGAAGAAAGCAATTTACTCTAGTGAAATAAAATAAATAAATCATTTAAAGTCAATTATCCTACCCCTAATCTTATAGCAATGGTCTGTTTACAACAATATTCTTTTTTCGGTGGGGGTGTGGGGAATTACCGAGTTTGTACTGCTGTCATGTTTGAGAATTTCAGTAAGCATTTGCACTGTAGATGAACATTTCTGATCACCGGCAGCAAGACAAAGGACGGCCACGCATTGAGCTATTGAATACAAAGCTTGTTTTGCAACCCCACCAGACTGAGGAGATGGTTTAGCACTTGATAGAAGAGAGTCTAGTAAGACATCAAAACTTGTGTTTGCAGAATAAACCAAGGAAGCAAAGAAGTTTTGCAATGCCTACATATCCAACAAAGAATTTTCTCAAACATGTGAAAAGTTTCTATATCAAGATTAACACCGATAAGACATAAAAAAATTACCAATAGAGCTTGCCCCTGTAGCAATGAACTTTTAATTAAAGTTAGTGCTTGCGGAAGAACTTTGTTTCTAACAGCCAAACCAACAACTGGGCTGGACCTGTCAGCCATCAAGGTGCAGCACAGTTCCAGGGCAAGGGCCGTCATATGCAAGTCCGAATCACTGAAAATGGGTATTGAATCGAATCTAAGGTTCAGAAATCAAATCACACAAGACTTTGAAAAGTAAAAGACAAAATAACAACAATAGAATTAAGTAGAAGAAAAAACCTTATCAGTGTTGCAAGTTCTACAATAATAACTTCATAAGCTGATGAACCAATTTTATCGCCATAGGCAACAATTAGGGAATTTAGGGTCCCCAGTGTTGCCTGCCTTAAAGGCCGATTAGCCTGATATTCAAGAAGGCAAAAAGAATTACAACATATCCCATAAAACAATAGTCAGGAAATTATTATCAGTTCAACAACCAGTTAAGTGAATTCCCATACCTTCCTTAAGAATGCAGTCAACTCTGCAATCACTTGCTCCAAAACACAAGACAGGTCTATCCGCAATGGAGAAGAAGCAATGACAGCAAATGCCTGGACACGGAACACTTAGATCTCAAAACCTAAACACTTGACATAGAGTACACTAAACGTAGACTTCATGTGTCTACCGAAAAGAAATCCCAAGATAATACATCAGCATACATACAACAAAAGATATGAACATAATCACAAAAGTGAGCAAAGAACCACCTTCACAGCTGTAAGTCGAGTAATCTCATTTCCCATTCGATCAACAAGTACAGGAAGGCACACAGGTAACTCAGCATTGAGGTTATCACCAAATGTTGACACAAGTAGTCCCATGCAAGATATAGCACATTCCTTTACCTCCTGAATAAGAATAGACATGAGACACAGTACAGAGTAACTAATTAAGAGGAATTAGTTATAGAAATTGAAGAGGAATTTTACTGACCTGATCTTGATCTTGGTTTGTCAAGCGTGACATAATGGCCTTATATATTGGATGAACATAAGGTTTGAAATCAAAACCAATACCCTACAAGGAAAATCAATCATAGAGTTAGTAAGTGTTTAACACGACCTCAAGCATAAGAGTCTACAGTAATTCACCTCAATATTCGGGCGAACAACACGGACAAGTTCACCACAGACCCTAAGTGCCTCAGCTGTGACTTTGTAGTAACGCTCTGCCACAGCAGATAAAACAGGACTAGAGAGAGCCTACAATGATAAGTTTAAAATGTCAACAAACCTACACAAATACAAACTGCGGTCCATTCTTGAGACCCTCATGATTACATGATATAAGTCATTGCCATGTATTTTAAACAAACATGAGAACAGTATGGATATCTGCCTTACATTGATGTAAGGATGGAAAACAGATGGAGAATGTGAAGCCAACACCAATCTTGTAAATATAAGAGCTTCGATCTTCAAATTGGAGGTAGAGGACTTGTCCTGGAGAAATTTACAGAAAACCCCCCAAAAAATAAAAAAAGGAAACAAAGATCAGCATCAGAGAAATACTATAGTGCAAAATACATTATCAACTTGACATAATACCACTTACACTTAATGCCTTTTCAATTCCTGGAATGAGTGAACCAATTTGATCTGCCAGGCAGTCTGGCAAGACTACCACAAGTTCTTTTAAAACAGAAAATGCACCAACCTGCAAACAAAGTGTTATTATTCATAACACACACATAAAAGACAATCCAAAAGGGACATCAGAAATTCCTACCTTCGTCTTGATAGATTTCTCGCGTAGCTGCCTATTAATAGATCTGACAATCTTTGGCACTTCTTGCTTCAATAACCATCTTGGACTGCACAACATGCCAGTAACTTAACATAAGCATCAAACATCTATCATATTACATGTGATTGATAACCAGAGGATCATGTAACTCAAGCAAGAACTTACCTCTGTTCATTAATGTCAACCTGTCCCTTTGTGACGTTTCCAGTTTGCTGCAACAGCTCAGTGAACGTATTGAAAACATCCATCTGTAGCAAAATAACATCAGATACTCACCCTGTGAAGGGTAATAAAAAAACCCACCATCCATCATTCTGGCTTACCTTGACATTTTCTTCCCTCTCTTTAAATCTCTCAATTAATTTTGGACAAGCCTGCACAAAAGCAGGATAGGTTTAATGATTTCATAGCAAAACGCAAAACCATGAAAGCAACCCCTTCTGTATGCTAAATTTTAGCATAAATGAAGGATTAATGAGAGCATTGAAGATAATAAAATACACTTCCAAGTTTAAATGCATTAAATGTTATAATCCTACACGATACACTAATGAGAAGATTAAAAGGCAATTGCAAAGATACCTCCTCATACAGCTTCGCAAGCATCTCAGGACGAGATACAATCAATGCCGCTAAGCATTTAGCTGCTGCTCTTCGGACTTTCCAGCTGACATCTTCATCATCCGTATATTCATTCGCACTCTCACTACAACATAATTAAAAAGCCAACAGCATTAGAAATTCTAATGTCCACCTGTGAGTCAAGCTTAACCTCACACAGACTAAAGACATACTCATCTTCCTCTTCCTCGAGAGTTTCATCATCAGTATCCTCCTCCATGTTATCAGTGAAGTTTGGGTCGTAACTTAGATATTCCAAGTTAAGATGAAGAATTTCATCACAATAGGAAGAAATATCCCTGGGACACCTAAGCAGAAAACTTTCTAGTGCCTGCGGTCAAAATACAACAGTTTAGACATAGGACGACCATTGTACAATATTAAATGCAGATGAAAAAAACCAAAGCAAGAAAATTTACAAATATATAGTACCTGCAAGCTGTACTCACGAAGCTCTTCATCATTCTCTGATGCACTTGTGCAGTAATTGATAAGCACTGGGACAGTGTCAGCTAGATGGGGTCCAAAACGATACCCAACAGCACGACTGAAAATCATGATATCAAACCAGTTACCAAAAGTAATTTTATCCTCAACCCTAAGAATATTGCACACCACAAAGCTTACCTTAAAGCACCAATCATCTGAATATTTGTACGAGTCATTTCTGACTTTGTGCCTTTATTTCTTAAGTTCTGAACAACTTCAATGGTTGCCTTTGCCAACAAATCATCTGACAAGCTTGAAGCAAGCGATGCTACAGGAAAAACAAGTTGACAAGTTCAACCTAGTATTTCATTTATGGAAAAGTCAAGGCAAAGCTAGTATAACTTGTCAGACTCGATAAAAATTGTCACTAGGATGGACTTTAGCAAGTATGGCAGCACAAATCAATCAGGTTTCTAAATGCATGGTAGTTAATAAATGCGTATGTGGAAGATTTATTAGTAAAAACAAAGAGCCCAAAAGGAGTAAAATCAGACAAATTGTGACTGGTGGAGAATCTCCAAAGGCCTTCGGATCTTTAAAAAAATCTAATAATGTAGGAGGCAAAACTGTTGACAATGAGCAAAAACCCTCTAATGAACAAGTGATTGCTGAAGATCCAGTGAATCTTACCAATGCATGACACAGTTTTCTTCCTCACGCTGGCTTGATTGGAACTCAACTGAGACAAGAGAGCTCCTAATAGCAGCTCATGGTCGGTTGCCATTAGATTGCCAAACTTATGAAGAACATCACATAAGATATCAAGACATTCACATTTTATCTCTGTGCTCATTCCCTAGGGTAAATTGCAGAACAAAGAATTAGCAATGAAAACCACAAATGACATCTGACAAGAGCATGGACTGTCACAACGAAAGAATTATATGGAATAATTGACTATGCTTTAATGCCTAGTTTCTTTATTGAGTTCAATCCTTAGTCTTTTGAGAAATCATTGCACGCTTTAACCAAGGATATGGAGCAATGACTTTTGTTTCTGGTATACCCCTATTTTTTGTTTTGGTATTATAGATCTATATAGACATAGCCTGCAGAAGCAATTTCCCTTCTACTAATCAATTGGTTTAAGCATCAAATAAAAAAAAACAAATACCAAGACAGGGCAAAATGTGCAAATGGAACAAAACACCAGCAAACTTATGCACATAAGGTCTTGTCCTCATAAAATTTTCATTTATAATTTTTCATGTATAAATCTATAATTGTTTATGTATCACTACGGTCATACATGTCAATTTGCCAAGAAGAACAGCAAATGTCAGTTTTCTTTAAAGATAGATTATGTAACTCACTGGGGCAGTAATTCCTCTAATCAACTGCGGTAAAATAGACACGAGAATAGACTGTGCAAGAGACTGAGTAGAAACTTCTGCAACAATAGCCTTCATAGCTATGCTTGCAATATCACGGTGCTGATCCTTCTCCTTTAGCAATTTATCACAAAGTTTATTTGTCATCTCCACAACTCGTGGCTCACTGACCTTCTTCACTAACGGAGCAAGGCTACAGTATTACATAGAAACAACAAACAAAGAATCAGACCAAAAGTTGTAAAAATTTAGCATTTCTGTATCATATAATGTTATTACATACTTTCCATTCATTATAACATGAATACATGACATAATAAGGCATTAACAACATGTAATGAATAATTGTGTATGATTTCTTCAGTTGAATAAGTATGAGTATGTGTAAGAAACTTGAGGACATTATAATTTTCTGCACCTAAGACTGAAGCTTGTAGGGAGAGTTATATTAATGTCTACCATAACATATCTAGAAACTTGCCAGCTTACTTTACATGCAAAAACATTATGAGTTTGTATGTGTGTTTATTTATATCACCAAGAGATCCAAATCAATCACTAGGAAACACAGGCCAGAATATAGAAAATATATAGAAAACATAGTGTAACCAACCAAAAAGGCAAAAACATCTTTGATTGTGCAAAAGCGATAATCAAATACAGATATCATACCATTTCACAGCCAACCCAGATACATCACCAGCAACATCATCAAGTTGCTGGATAATAATATTTGACAACTTTATCTCTAGATCAGCATCAGCTTTAAAATTCTCTTTGTTTAATTCGTTCAACAAATCAGATGTCGCCATATATCTGTAATCCTTATCCTTGCCCGTCATCTGCAAAACAAACTCAAACAAGTCAAAACATATGCATTTATCATCCTTGTGCGGACAAGCACAGCTGCATCCAGAAGAAGCCATTAACACAATAGTGGACATACTGAAACTAAAGCTCAAAGAATATACCTTCTCCAGTATACCAGTCATTGCTATGTTCGCCATCTGTGCGATACAATATGAAGGGTGCTGTGTGCTTGAACTCACCAATTATTTCAATGCTCACCTATATGAAATCTAACCAGGAATAAATCATAAGCAGAGATTGAAGAACCATGGAGGATTATACACACAGATAACTGAAATAACTAAATCTAGAAAAATCCGGTGCATAATTAAAAATAGTGAAACCTTCAATCCATGAAAAGCGAATAACTAGCCCTAGCTCCACTGAGACTAAAAGTTAAGCAGAAACAAGATCATACACTATCTATATTGTATCAGGTCCCGATATATGGAAAAATTCAATGTATTCAAATACAGTATCAAACGCATTCCGCAGAACGCTTCCCGAAGTAGTTTATCAGAAAAGGAAAAGCCAATAAGAAATCAAAATTGAGCACGGGTGATCAGAAGAGGGAATTAAGAGAAACGTTGAATCGCTTAAAGGAATTAGAGAGACAGAGGATAAGCTTACCGGAGGTTTTTGACAACCGGCGACGAGCTCAGTGACTCAGTGTGGGTTGCTTTGGTTCGGAGTTCATATAGCGTAGGGCATGGTGGGGAGTGTGTGTTAGAAAAGGCCCTTTTATATACGTGGACAATCAATACACTCGACTTGTATCCCAAGATCCGCAATATCATCCCTCCACCTGGAAAATTTGGTATCCAGCCCACGCGCGGAACTAAATACCGGACCCTTTGTTTTTTGTTTTTCTTTTTTCTTTTATTGCACATTAAAACAAATTCATAACCTTATAAATGACAACCGTAATCAATCGAAAATCAATTCAACTGAGCGGTATTGATGGCACGTTTACTTACTTTGAATAAAAATCAAAATAAATAAATTGATTCCAATTTATGAGTTTTCATGTGTTTACTAACACGTAAATGAATCAAAATGGTTGTTGGTCTCAAGTAAAAGTGAGGAATTAATCAATTCTTGAATATTTAAAGTTTGATTACCAAATATGTAGGTATTAGGAATAAAATCATATTTATTCTCATTTTCATTGTAAGTAAGTAAACATGCCATGAGTTTTTTTTTTAGAATAAGGGGTGTCAATTTCATTAGAAGAAAGAGAGATAGATAGACATCAACCAACCCCGCCGACATAATCATGTCACGGCCTAAGCAACCTAGTAGGCTAAGTAAGATCATCTTTGATAGCATTAAATTTACAAGTAACTAGAATAACTTGACATTATTGAGAGTACAAAATAATCTGGTCAAATTCAAATCTTAATTTATTCGTAATTTTGTATGACTACCCTACGCAAAGGGAGTATTCCCGGGAATGCCAAACATACTTAGTAACCTAAAATAATACATACAAAAAATATGTGGTTGTACTTATAGTGACGAATTAGTTATCGCTACAAGTTGTTTCATATTTTTTTTTCTAATTCAAATAATTGAACACTCCAGTTCTAGCAGCTATATAAAACTTGATTCCTCGCAATTTTAATTTAAACCTTATCACCTATACTGTTAAATTGAAAAACTAATAATAACAAAGTGTAATCTTTCTCGAATTTTGTGTGCTATAGTAAGAAATTTTTGTTCTAATATACAATCTTCACCAAAAATTAAGAACTCTAATACAAAATTTGGTCTCCACATATGTATCCTGCATTCATTCATAAGAATAAAGCATACAGATAAAACTTTGCATTAGGATCTTCTAAAATTAGAAAGAGGATTAATTTTCAAAAATAACAATATATGGTTGTACTTGTAGTGATAAATCTTTCGTCGCTATAAGCTATTTTATATATATTTTTTTTGCCTAATTCGAACAATTTAGCACTTCAGGACTAGTAGTGTTATGCAACTTAATTTCTCGCAATTTTAATTTAAACCTTATCACCCCTACTATTGAATTGACGACAAATTTAAAGTGTCATCCTTCCCAATTTGCGTGTGCTATAATGAGTAATTTTTGTCCCAATTGACAATCTTCACCGAAAATTAAGAACTATGATGTCAAATTTTGCCTCCATGTATATTATAAGTTCATTTTAAGAATAAACAATAAAGGGAGAACCATTAGGATTTTCTAATAAAGAACAAAAATTAATTTAAAATAATAATAATTTATGGTGTTACTTTTGGCAACGAATGTTTCGTCACTACAAGTTGTTTTTTTTTCTTTTATAATAATTTGTTTTTTTTTCATTAGGACTAGTAGCGTTATGCAACTTGATTTCTTGAAATTCTAATTTCAACTCTAGCACCGTACCGTTAAATTGACAAAAATATTGTTGAATTGCAATTCTATTTAACAAAGTAACATTGGAATACAATATCATCTAGTAGTGAAACGTGCAAAACATTATACCTAAAATTCCATGAATAATTATCTATTTCATAGTTAGTTGTTGTTTTGTCAATTTCATGAACTTAATCTCGAAATGAGTTCATAAATTTTTACATGGTAGGTTATAGTTAAGTTTACTTTAACTCGACTTTGAATTGGCTTGCTTTGTTTTTTTTTGTTTTTACAAATTTGTCTTGATTTTGATTATCTATACTATTATTTAAGGGAATACATCCTTCAACTGTAACTAAAAATTAATCCATGTCTCCACTTTTTCTCTCATGTTGAGAAACTGCATGGATTTTTCAAGGTTTGAAAGATCGCTAATCGGTAGTTGAGCGGTGGACAGGGGATTAGCGTCTAGGGAATTAATGATCTGTTTATTTTAATTTTATTTTACCACATATAAATAAATATATAAATAGAAAATTAAAAGATATATCAAAATATAAAATTATAAAGTCATACAAATGAATGAATGATTGAAAACTTGAAAAAAAAAACTCAAAATATTAAGCATAGTAGCATATTTATTTGAATGAGTACTTATTTTTGTTATATAAAAAATAAAAAAAAAGATATAAAAAAAATCCCAATTTGGGCCGATTTCTGCCGATTTTTGGCCGATTTTTAAAAGACCGATTAATCTAGCCTATAGAGACAAAATCAAATTGGTAGAATACCTTTATGCGATTAATCAGACTAAATCGGAAAATTTAAAACATTGGATTTTTTACACATCACATGGCCATGTGGCGTGATGATCACATTGAAAAATTTCTAATTTTTTTAATTTTTTTTTGGATTAGACGATCGGTAGATTATCTTTCCGAGCTCGAACCCGAATTGCAATTAGTGGTTAAAGCCTTTCAAACCCGTCCAAATTGCAGCCGAATGATCGAGTCTTTATGGGCCTTCAATTTATAAAGCTCAACCATTGTCTAATACGTATTTTTATAAAGCCCAAATTGTGAGAGAGTGGAAACTGCCCATAACTCCACGAGTCCACCACGGGTTTATCAAGACGCTCTGCTGTGACTCGTGAGCGCTGATGTGTCGTTAAGACGCTTGAAAAAGTGAAAACGACATAATACGCACCCAACTATAATCCACTGCGTCGCGCTCAGAACTGCATGCCGTGGAGTTCCCGCGAAGCCGGCCTTCAATTTAAAATCAAACGCTATCATCGCGACACGCAATGGGCAACTAGAACATCGCAAGAAAACGCAGTCGTTTTGACGACCTAAAGAATTTAAATTTCAAAAAGAAAGCGAAAATTTTGGAACGGCAGACTCGCCTGCCGTCCAAATAAAGCTAAACAGCAACACTGCGTCATTTTCTCTCTCTCCTCGATTGGGCGCTCTCTCTCCTCTCTCTCTTGCCCAACACTCATCGTTAAAATCTCTTTCGCTAATAGAATTAGGTTTTGTTTCAAATTTCTTGTCCAAAATCTTGGATCCCGATCTAGCTCTGCACACTTCGCTCTCTTCCTCTCCATCTGCATTTGCGTAGATCAGATTGCTAGGGCGAGGAACGAGGCAAAGAAAGAGATAAAGGTTTCATTTTTTTTTTTGAAAAATGTCGTCGGAGGAAGAGAAACTGTTGAAGGAGGCCAAGAAGCTGCCGTGGGATGATCGGCTTTTCCACAAGAACTGGAAGGTGAGGAATGAAGCCAACATCGACTTGGCTGCCCTATGCGACTCCATCACCGATCCGAAAGACCCTCGTCTTCGTGAATTTGGTAAGAAATACACAGGGAGACTGTTTCTGATCATGTGCGATCTAGTCCTGCGTTTTTTGTTTTCACAATTTTTTTGTTTGGTTGTTTTGGTTAGGTTCATTTTTTAGGAAGACTCTGGCTGATGCCAATTCGCCTGTACAAGAGAAGGCACTTGATGCATTGATTGCTTATTTAAGAGCTTCCGATGCTGATGCTGGAAGGTTTGTTCTTTTTGAACTTTTCTTGAACTTGAGTTTGATACGGTACCTTTGTTTGAATTTGCAATATTTAAGTCCTATTTGTGCTACAGGAATGCCAAGGAAGTTTGCGATACTATTGTGGCGAAATGCCTCACTGGTAGGCCGAAGACGGTGGAGAAGGCTCAGGCTTCCTTTATGCTTTGGGTCGAATTGGAGGCTGTTGACGCTTTTTTGGTACGTTATGCTTTTTGTTTATTCGAGTAGTCATATACAGGTGCTTGTTATAAGAGATTGCAATTGCATTGTGGTTTAATGTAGTATTTAGTAGTAGTAGTAGTAGCAGCAACTTGCCGAGCGTGGGGGCTGTTTCTGGTAATTGGATAAAGATTTCCTTTGATACTTTATAGTAATGTCACATATAGAGTGCTTGTTATAAGAGATTGCAATTGAAATCTGGTGTAATGTAGTATTAGTAGTAGCAGGAGTAAGATGTGAAGCGTTGGGAATAAACCTGGCAGGTGTTTGGTTCTTTGGGATGAAGGTCTCAAAGACATGGGAAGAATTTGCGTATCAAAATTAGACAGTACAAGGCATTCTATATGCTATACAATGATGACATTGTTATTCCCCTTCTTGTGGTTTAAGAGTTCAGTATTTTCGTGGTATGTCACATATATCTACATTTAGTGATAGGTAGAAAGAAAGAGAGAGTGAGGGAGGGAACTATGAAAATCAATTCAGGTGTCTATATACCAGAATTGGTTGTTTACTGGTGAGGGGAATGTTGAAGGAAGGCAAACATAGACTTGAATGGAGGTTGTTTATCCCTATGGAAAGGGATTTAGTAGTGTGGATTGTAGTGGTTTTTATGTTTAACTTTATTCATGCTTACCGTCTTTGGTGTGAATTTGCATGATTATATTTTTCTTTTTTGTGATTGATCAAGATTTATCTGGGACCTTTATATAGGGTTGTGGTTTATTGTAGGATGCCATGGAGAAAGCAATAAAAAACAAAGTTGCCAAAGCTGTTGTGCCTGCAATTGATGTCATGTTTCAAGCCTTAAGGTTTTCAGATTGAGATTTATTTTCTGAAAATTTATTTATCAATTCATGGACTTATTTTTCTAACTGGTATGTGTCTTTACTCTGCTGTAATAGTGAATTTGGCTCAAAAATTATTCCTCCGAAAAGGGTTCTGAAGATGCTTCCTGAACTATTTGACCATCAAGATCAAAATGTTCGTGCATCGTCTAAAGGACTTACTCTTGAGCTTTGCCGTTGGATAGGAAAAGACCCTGTAAAATCAATATTGTTTGAGAAAATGAGGGATACAATGGTATGTGTTCCTATTTCTTTGAGTTTACCTTTTCTTCATTTCTTTTTCATGGGAAAAAGAATAATTGCATTTATCTCCTTTTTCTTGAAGAAAAAAGAATTGGAGGCTGAGCTCGTCAATGTTACAGGGACAGCCAGGCCATCTCGCAAAATCAGGTGAAAAATCTGTTGTTAAATGTTTTAATAACTGAATGCAGTGTACACTGTGTTGTTATTTCTTAAGCCACATTATTTTATTATATCTCTTTATTAGATCCGAGCAAGACAAGGAGCCAGAAAGGGAAGTTGTTTCTGAAGTTGTTGGTCCTGGTCTTTCTGAGGAATCTACAGCGGATGGTATGTGATTGAATCCTGCAATTTCACAGATATTTAATCTTTTGGAAGAAGATATTTTAGTAGATTATTCAGATCTTAGTTATGATGGGAGGATTTTTATGTTATTGTATTTATTTGTTTTTTCATATGTTTGGCATTTGGACATTATTTTTCCATTAGAATTTTCTTATACTTCTTCTGTGTGTACGTGGATTTTCAGCTCCTCAGGAAATAGATGAATATGAGCTTGTTGATCCTGTTGATATATTGACTCCTCTGGATAAGTCTGGATTTTGGGACGGAGTGGTTAGTGCCATCTTTCTATCCTAACATGTAGCTATATGTGATCCACTATGGATGTGAACTTGGTGTTACTTTCAACAGCAAATGTACACACATACTATGTGTTTTAATTTTCTAAGTTGTGAATGCTATCTTTCTCTGCCTCTAAGTATCGTTAATCTTTTCACTTGGTTCTAGAAAGCAACAAAATGGTCAGAGCGAAAGGAGGCTGTTGCAGAGCTCACCAAGCTTGCTTCAACGAAAAGAATAGCTCCTGGTGATTTCACCGAAATCTGTAGGACATTAAAGAAGGTACTTTTATACAGTAGGGCTAACTTACTGGGCAAGTGCTTCTCTCTCCCTCTCTCCAATCTATGTATCTCAATGGACTATCTTTTTCCTGCAGCTTATAACAGATGTGAACATAGCTGTTGCAGTTGAGGCTATCCAAGCTATTGGCAATCTTGCCAAGGGTCTAAGAACTCACTTTTCTGGGAGTTCCCGTTTTCTATTGCCAGGCTTACTTGTAAGTTTATTTGCATATGTTTTGTCCCTGGGCAATGAAGAAGCATGTGCTAGTAAATTAAAATCTGAATGTTTCAACTTTACAAATCAAAGCTACTATACAGAATTGTACAAATCAAAGTGATAAAATGAGTTGGCTTGCTGTAATATTAATCATACTTTTGGTCAGATATTTTTATCATATAATATCCTATTCATTTTTTGCCAGATAGTCCTTTAAATGTTTATATACTTTTTTTCTTCTAATTAAACTCTGATTTTGGCTCTTATGGTGGGCACACACCAAAGCTTAACTTCTAGTACCACTACCCTTTTAAATCATATCTTATGTCTTTGGTAGTCTTTTTGATTATTTTTCAATGTGTAAGTATGATAGTGTCCAAACAGTCCCTAATTTAGAAATTACTACCTTGCAGTCCTACTAATTGGCTGGAAAGCAGTAGTGTCTTAATAGGCTGCTGGGTTGCTTTGTAGTTTTGTTTTCCTGTTAATCATGGTTCTCCTTTTCTTTTAATTTTATCTTGAAGACTCCTTGTCCTCAAGTTTCTATGGCTTTTTGCCAGTTATAAAATCTTAGTTTCTACCTCCAAAAAAAAAATGGTGTCCAAACAGTCTCTAATTTATTTCAGTGTGTGATAGCTTATGAAGTTCAATTCAAAAGTATATCATCTTCTACTGACTAGAAGATCTAGTTCATTAATTGCCTACCTTTTCGTCGACTCTTTTTAGGAAAAATTGAAAGAGAAAAAGCCAACTCTGAGTGAGGCGCTTACCCAGACTCTTCAAGCAATGCATACAGCTGGCTGCTTAAATCTTGTTGACATTGTTGAAGGCAGGTTTCATATTTTACTCAGTAACTCATGCATCATTTTCACATTGAGTAATTTTTTTTTTCTACTCATATTTTATTGTACCTTTTTGATTGTGACTATTATATAAATTTACTGTTTATGTCTTGCCAATACATGAAACTCTCTCCATTTCTGATTTGTGCTTTACAATATAGGAGTAGTTGTGGTTAATGTATCATGAATGCTGTTTATTGCAGATGTTAGGACATCAGTTAAAAATAAAGTACCTCTCGTGCGATCAATGACTTTGAACTGGGTCACATTTTGTATTGAAACAAGTAACAAGGCTGTTGTTTTAAAGTTACACAAGGATTACGTTCCTATATTTATGGAGGTTAGTGCATCTTGACTTGAATGTTTGATGTATGATTTTGACTTTTATGCTCTGAAAGTATTTTTTTTATTTGTAACTTTTGTGTCATGCAAGTTTTTGTGCTTGAATTTGTTGTTATATATGTCACAATTCAACATTTTAGAACTTCTGAATATGATTTGGAATTTCTGTTCATGGCTTCACATGGTTTTGGAATTTGGATTGGTAATGTTTAAAGACATTGTTCATCCAATTATCGTTTTAATAGCAAATCGAGAAAAGTCCTGAAAATCAATCCCATGGCCTATATTAATTGGTTTGGATTGGGTTCTAAGAAGTTAAATAAGTGTAGTATAAAACATATTAGAAGAACAAAGCTTCTTCATTTGGCATGTTTTTAAAATTTTATTATGTGCAATGGTTAAAAATAAACAATCTGTACTTCTGTAGTGCCTCAATGATGGAACCCCAGAAGTGAGAGATGCAGCCTTTTCAGCTTTGACAGCAGTAGCTAAGGTAGCATTTTAATGCATTAAACTGGTTTATGTCTTCAATTTTAGGCTTGAATCTTAAATACGGACATAATAATTGTCATTTGCACCATGTTCATTTTCTGTAGTTGGTTGGTATGAGGCCTTTGGAGAGGTCACTGGAGAAACTTGATGATGTCAGAAGAAAGAAGCTTTCTGAAATGATTATGGGTTCCGAAGGTGGTACATCCACTGCTGCAAGCTCCGGTTTGTGTTTCTGTTTTGGTAGTTGCAGAGACTACATATCTCCTTTTAGTATTCAAATTTGTTTGATGTGATGTTTTCTCACTTTGTTTCTTTATATCTTGATATGCCAACTACAGTTCAAAGCTCTGGCGTTACTGCACCCTCTCTGGAGGTGGGTTTCTTGCCTGCAATTTAGGGTTCAAGTTTCTTTTGTCTATGATTATACACACTGCATTTTGGTTGTTATGATACCATCTATAAATTATCCTCCCTGGTCACCAGATAATTGGATGAAATTGTTTCAATTATTATATTCCTATTTTGTTTGCCATTTTTTTTTTTGGGTCCTGAAGTTGTGTTTGTCTACTCAACTGTTTGCAGACCTCAGACAGTTCGTTTGTTCGAAAGTCAGCTGCAAGCATGCTCAGTGGGAAGAGGCCTGTTCAGGCAGTTGTGAGTTTTTAGCTCATAATCATTTGTTTGTGCTTGCCTATTTTGAAACTATCATTGGACTTGTTTATTTTGCTTCATGATTTGACACGATGGCCTTGTTAATAGCCTGCTAAACAAAAAGGGGGATCTGTTAAATCTGGTGGCAGTAAGAAAGGAGATGCAACTGTACAGCCAAAAGCATCCAAGTCAGTTGAACCACCTGAAGACATTGAGGTATCTTAGTTTTTTCGTGGTGGAAGTGCCCTTTTGATTGTTGTTATCCTAAATATTGACTTCCTTTTGTTTGTGAAATGTTGCAGCCAGCAGAAATGAGTCTTGAAGAGATTGAAAGCAGATTAGGTGCTCTTATACAAGCTGATACCGTCTCTCAATTGAAGAGCACTGTGTGGAAAGAACGGCTTGAAGGTTGGTGCTGATTCATTTTCACATGACATGAAAAGCCCATGCTTCTTTTTAAACTATTTATTTATCTTATATCTAGGGTCTTACTTGCACTAAAATATCAATTTAATTACAATTATTTGCTTTTTCTGTTTCTCATTTTGACTTGCTAATTGGAGTATGTTCCATGCCAATTAATGATGATAGCATGTCAAATTCTCTATGATGAAATGGCGTATGGTCTTATCCTTTAATTTTGTTCATGGATGCTGTAGGAATATGTGCATGTGTATCTTATGTAATTACTCTTAGTTGTAGATTAATGAATGCTTTTAATTTAAATTTTCATCCAATGGTATAGGTACTGTGTATTTTATCCCTTTTATGCTGTAGGTTAATGAACACCGAGTATTTTATCCCTTTTTATGCTGATAAGGAGTTGTATTACCATTTGTTAGTAGGAAATGTGCTGACCAGTATCTGTGATTCAATTTTCTGTCTATATTTTGCTGCATTGGTATTAAAGGACATTTCGTCTTAAGCTGGAACAAGGGCTATTTCACCTTATGTATTCAATTCTAATATTATTATTATAGTTTTTATTATTATTATTATTATTATTATCTGTTGGATTGGAAAGTACAGTTGATGGATAAGTGAAGAAATAAAGAGGCCAATGTTATGTTTAAAGTGATTATAACTACTATAGGATTTTGTTGCAGCTATATCTTCATTTAAACAACAAGTGGAAGGTTTGCAGGACATTAACCAGTCAGTTGAGTTATTAATTCGTTTACTTTGTACTGTCCCTGGTTGGAGCGAAAAAAATGTTCAGGTATTTTATCTTTTTGATTTTGCTAGACAGATTTATCATTGGCTTTGCTGAAAAGTTATTAAGACTTGTATTTTGAGTTATGCAGGTTCAGCAACAGGTAATTGAAGTTATTACCTACATAGCCTCCACTGCAATGAAATTTCCGAAGAAATGTGTGGTACTTTGTCTTCTGGGTGAGTGTTTTTGATATAAATTATAGATCAGGATTGGTGCTCTCTCTCTATCTCTTTCTCTCTCTCTCTATCTGTCTGTCTCCCCGTGGTTTTTGTTGTGGATGTACAGTTAGTTGTTAATTGAGTTCTAGCATTTATTGGTATTGTGCAATTCGACAGGTATAAGTGAGCGGGTAGCAGATATCAAGACTCGGACTCATGCTATGAAGTGCCTGACTACTTTCTCTGAAGCCATAGGTCCGGGTTTTATTTTTGAAAGAGTAAGTTTTGTTGTTATTCTTTTTGTCATTATCCCTCTTTGTATTCTTTAGTGTAAAATTGTGTTGTATTTTTTTTTTCTGAGGTTCATTAGCTGTCTAAAATAATTGTTGTTTTGAATTTCTGTTTATTGTAGCTTTACAAAATTATGAAAGAGCACAAGAACCCTAAGGTTCTTAGTGAGGGAATATTGTGGATGGTTTCAGCCGTCGAAGATTTTGGTGTCTCACATTTGAAGCTTAAGGTGTTTATAGTTCTATTTTTGACTTCTGAATCTCTTTCTGTCATCATCTTAGTCAATTATCATTCAGATATAGATGTTAATATGGTATTATCTTTTACAGGATTTGATTGATTTTTGCAAAGATACTGGACTGCAGTCCAGTGCTGCTGCTACTAGGAATTCTACTATAAAACTTTTGGGTGTTACACATAAGTTTGTTGGTCCAGGTGACTAGTCATTTTAGTTTGAACACTCCATAATCTATATATCTGGTTTCATTTAGTGGTTCTAAGAAAATATAACTTGCAGATATTAAAGGGTTTCTTATGGATGTCAAACCTGCACTACTTAGTGCACTGGAAGCGGAGTATGAAAAAAATCCATTTGAGGTATGCTAAGTTGATAGTGAAAGTTGCATAATCATTCTTTCTTGTTTATGGGTAACTTATGCCTGTTTCATTTTATAGGGTGCTTCGGTGGTTCTGAAGAGAAATGTTAGAGCAACAGAATCTACTTCATCAGTTTCTGCTAGTGGTTTGGATGGTCTTCCACGTGAAGATATTAGTGGAAAAATCACACCTACTCTGCTGAAGAGTTTGGAGAGTCCTGATTGGAAGGTCTTGTTTGTACATTTTGTTATTTCTCTATGCTGTTCATGACAGTTGTTTTTAGAACCTTTTCTTTTATTATAAGCCATATTGAATGTGCTTATTTTTCCATTTTAAGGTTCGCTTGGAGTCAATTGATGCTGTAAATAAAATTTTAGAAGAGGCTAATAAGCGCATCCAGCCAACTGGAACTGGTAAGAATATCTTCATGCTTGGTGTTACTGTGCTTCTAAACTAAGTGAAGCTTCATTTTTAAATATCCTTCTGGGAGTTTGGTGGATGCGTTGGGGGATCTGACATGCTAATTTTTTTAGTTGCTTATACATAATGGTCTTTATTCAATCTCTTTTTCCCTTTTTTGTTGTTTGCTGCCAGTGGAGTTATTTGGTGCCTTAAGGGGGCGATTATATGACAGCAATAAGAACCTAGTAGCAGCAACCTTGACCGCTATTGGTAATGTTGCATCTGCAATGGGAGCCCCAGTCGAAAAGGCGAGCAAGGTTTGTTTATTTCCAAAATCGGAAATACTGACATAACTTATCTGTTTTGTAGTCCTTGAGACAGTTGAACTTTAGCTTGTATTTGTTACTTGCAGGGAATTCTGGCAGATATTTTGAAATGTATAGGGGACAATAAGAAGCATATGAGAGAATGCACTTTGGCTACTTTAGACTCATGGCTCTCTGCTGTTAATCTTGATAAAATGGTAACCGGTGTTATCTTACTTGTGTTTTGAAATTTTAGTCTCCTGTCAGGTATCATAACAGTATTGTTGTTGTTGCTGTAGGTTCCTTATATCACGACAGCTATAACAGAAACCAAGCTTGGTGCAGAAGGGCGCAAAGATCTTTTTGACTGGTTGACAAGGCAGCTTTCTGTGTTAAATGATTATAATGATGCTGTACATCTTCTGAAACCAGCTTCTTCTGCTATGACGGTAAATTATATATGAGAATAAGTTATTTTTATGAGATGTTGGCTCAATTGTTTTATGGTTCTAGCTATTCATCCATCAAATTACCACATGCAGAACATTGTGGAATGAATGCACACAGTGAACATAAATATATAAATATGAATTGAACTAAAATTACTTGAATGGCTACTTCTTCTAGGATAAATCCTCAGATGTTCGTAAAGCAGCAGAGGCATGCATTGCTGAAATTTTGAGAGTTAGTGGACATGAAACTGTAAGTGTTCTAGAAACCTCTAGTGCTCATTTCTTTTCGTGTTAATATTGATTTGAAATCTTTTTTATTTGTTTATGCCTCAGGTTGAGAAAATTTTGAAAGATATTCAGGGGCCAGCTTTAGCTCTTGTTCTCGAACGATTGAAGCCTTCCGAGTCTTTACAAGGTGTGTATATTGATTGCCTGGCGCTGTTATATTATGTTTATGATGCTTCAAACTAATTTGAACGGTTTCCCCTGAACATCTTTTGAATTTTTTAAAGCAATATCAACAGGTCCAACATCCAAAAGCATCCCAAAGGTTGGAAAATCTGCTTCCAATGGAGTTTTGAAGCCTGGAACGAAAGCTATATCTTCAGTATGCCCCTCTTGTTTACTTGTCGTCATTTTTTTTTATGTTTTTTGTTTTTTTGTTTTGTAATGAGAATATTAATTGATTGTTCCATGAATTGCATAGAGGACCATTGCGATGAAGGGATCAAGGCCAGGTTCAATACTGTCAGTCCAAGATATAGCTGTCCAGTCACAGGCCTTGATAAATGTTAAAGATTCAGTTAAGGTATATATGGAAATAGCATGGAGCCTTAAACTTGGATACTAATGTTAAGTACAGTGACTGATTAGCATTTGAACTCCAGGTGGATAGGGAGAGAATAGTGGTTAAGAAGTTTAAGTTTGAAGAGCCACGAATAGAACAGATTCAAGATCTTGAGGTTTGTATTTGTACAGAATAGTGGTTAATAATTTCTTGTTTATTCCCTGGCCATTGGTTTTATTTGAGTATTTTCATTTGCATTTTATGCAGAATGATATGATGAAGTACTTCAGAGAGGATCTGCATAGGCGGCTTCTTAGTACAGATTTTAAGAAGCAAGTGGATGGGCTTGAGATGCTGCAGAAGGTATTTTCCTGTCACTCTTAATTTCTTGATATATGTCAAATATGTCATAGCCTAACTTTAAACATAATTTTCTTCTCTATGCCAGGCACTTCCAACTACTAGAAAGGAAGTTATTGAAGTTCTGGATATACTGCTTAGGTGGTTTGTTGTACAATTTTGTAAATCGAACACAACATCCCTGTTAAAGGTCTGGTATATTTTTGTGCATTTTTTTTTTGGTTTCTAAGTTTTAGGGTGTGTAGGTGTATTGCATTCTAACTAGCTGCTTATGTTGCGTTTTACAGGTGCTGGAATTTCTTCATGACCTTTTTGACATGTTTAGGGATGAGGGATACATGATGACCGAGTCAGAAGCAGCAATTCTTATTCCATGCCTAATGGAGAAGGTTTTAATTTTTTAATTTTTTTTAATTTTTTAATTTTATATGCTCAACTTCAGAAGCAAATAGCTATTTTTTGCATTTAAAAAAAGACTCAAACTTTATGTGGCACTTTTGGATTTCAATCATGGTGAAGTGCTGATTTTATGCTGCAGCTTGGGCATAACGGTTCTGGAGTACAAAAAAAAATGAAGGAGCTGGCCAGGCAAATTGTTGAGGCATATACTGCAGCAAAGAGTTTACCTTATATTTTGGAGGGATTGCGATCTAAGAACTACCGGACACGAATTGAGTGTGCAGAACTTGTTGGATATTTGATTGATCATCATGGAGCTGAGGTAAAAGTAAATAAAGCATTTACCTTGTGTTTATATGTCTTATATGGTGGTGTAGGGTCTTATGATTTGGTTATGTTAAAGACATTAACATCTACGTTTTATTAGCAGATTAGTGGACAATTGAAATCTTTGCAAATTGTTGCAAGCTTGACAGCAGAAAGAGAGAATGAAATTAGGAAGGCTGCTCTAAATACACTAGCTTCTGGTTATAAGCTTCTTGGTATGTCATGATGTCACTTAGTCATTGTTAAGTTTGTCAGCTATATTTTGAAAATAATATATTATAAGTTGCATTTATGTTCTGTTATTTAATTTTTAATTATTTACTCTTCATAGGGGAGGACATATGGAGATATGTTGGGAAGCTAACAGGCGCTCAGAAAAGCTTGATAGAGGAAAAGTTTAAGTATACGGTCAGTAAATAAATAATGCTTTCAATTACATATAATAGTTTGACTGTAATTTGTTTATGTTTCTATTAACCGCATGATATTTTTTTTTAGGCTAAAGATATGGAGAAAAATAAGGAAGGAAAGCCTGGCGAAGCTAGGGCTTCTTTGAGGCGTTCTGTCAGAGAAATTGGGTATGCTTTGGCTGTGTCTTTGCAGCATAGTTTGTTGCTATTTCCTGCTTGTACTTTTCAAATTTCTGTGTTTAAATTCTTGAATGTTCAATTATAACTGTTAGGAAGGAGTTTTTAGCTTACATGCTAAAAGGAAGTCAGAGAAATTATTGTATTTTGACTATTTTCTGTAACACTTATCTGTTCAGTTAGAAAGCACATCGTAGGCTAGAAAGTATCTTTTTAAATGAAGAGGAAACTTTTAGTTAATTGCATAAACCTCCACTGTCATAAATTATATCTTGAGTTTATTGCTTGTAATTAGGTCTGATGTAGCAGAGCAGAGTGGGGAAGTGGCACGATCTGTTGCTGCTCCAACACTTTCTAGGTATTTCAAATTTTGCAGTCCCATTTTATAATATAGCTTCACTTTCTTTTTCATTGCTGTTACTGTTCTCAATATTGCATAATGATGTTGATATTATTCTTTTAGGGGGATTTATGGTCATTCTGAGATTCACAGGGAGAGACAGCTGATGCCTCGTGGATTTGCTGCTGTCAATGGCCCAACAGACTGGAATGAAGCTTTGGAGATCATTTCTGCTGATGATCCAGATCAGGTGTGCAAATTATCATGTTTCAGTTGTTATTTGTGGATGTCATAACAATCTCTTCCATTATCATGTTTTTGTTGTTATCTGTGGTCAATGATGTCGTATGTCATTTTGGCTGTTTTTCCTCTTTTTGTGGCCGGTTCGATTTCTGCATGTTCTTTTCCTTTTGTTTGTCATTTGTTTGAAGTAAAGAACATGCTCTGAGCAAATATGCCTGTGTTCCAGTCGGTTGAAGGAATGAAGGTTGTGTGTCATGAGTTGGCACAGTCAACTAATGATCCAGAAGGCAGTGCAATGGATGACCTAGTGAGGGATGCAGATAAACTTGTTTCGTGCTTAGCAAAGAAGGCAAGTACAATAGCAGTTCAATTTGATAATGCATGCTTTCCTGTATGCCCTTGCCTGCTGTCATCGTAGATCTGGCTTCAATTGAAACTTACCAGCCTTTGTCCACTTTTTTTTGGTTCTTTGAATAGGTAGCAACGACTTTTGACTTCAGTTTGACAGGAGCTTCATCTAGGTCCTGTAAATATGTCTTGAACACTCTTATGCAGGTAATTTACCAATTATTGTGAAGATATTATTAATGCATATTGAAAGAGATCTAATGGGGAGTCAGAGTAAATGAGAGTTAAATAATAAACTGTAGGAAAATTAACAGAGAGTACTCGTCAGTACATGAATTCTAGTAAATTTTAATTGTCATCAAGTGTTTGACCCCACAAAAAAAAAAGGTCATCAAGTAGTTGTCTACTGTTTAGTGGATAGTTGTTGGAGCATTTCCAATAATGCTCTGTTTTAGGAGCTTCTTTGGGGAGCCCATCGGATTCACCCTATGCAATATAATCAGATGGCAAGAGTATCAATGTTGTTCCAGATTTTTCCAGATTTGAGTTTAGGGTGCTTTTTTAGTTTTCCAGATTTCTCCTCAAGAAAATCCAGGCTCCAGAGTAAATTCAGTCCCTGTTTCTACAGTTTCTGGACTATTATTTTATTTCTTTTTACAACAAATCACTGTTCATTCATGCTCCAGGAATTTTTTGGCTTAACGATACCATCTTTGACTTTTCTTCAGACATTTCAAAATAAAAGATTTGCACATGCTGTCAAGGAAAGTACTCTTGATAGTCTAATCACTGAGCTCCTGCTCTGGCTTTTGGATGAGAGGGTTCCCCATATGGATGATGGCAGCCAACTTCTGAAAGCCTTGAATGTCTTGATGCTAAAGATTCTGGTTAAGATTTACTTGTTTTTGCATTGCTCCCATCTGTAGTAATGTTTGGTTTACTACATCAGTTATAACTAGTGATTGTACCTGCAGGATAATGCAGACCGGACTTCGTCCTTTGTGGTTCTTATCAATCTCTTACGTCCTTTAGATCCTTCAAGATGGCCAGCACCAGCAGCAAATGAAACATTGGCTGCCAGAAACCAGAAGTTCTCTGATTTGGTGGTCAAATGTTTAATCAAACTTACAAAGGTATTGTTTAGCGTGGCCTTGTAATTTGGTTTTATTATTTTATTTTTTCTTTCTGAGCTTTATATATCAAAAAGTATCCCATATGCACATGCACATGTACACATCAAATTTGATAATGCATGCCTCAAAATTAACTTTAGTTTAAGTATCAAAGAGTTCTTGAACTTGTTAAATAATACCATACATCAAATCTGATAGTGCATGCCTCAAAATCAACTTGATTTTAAGTATCGAAGAGTTCTTGAACTTGTTAAATAATACCTTTTTTTAGGGAAATGAAATTACAATAAAGAGAAGATTCCCAAGGGATTTTATAAATGAAGAGTCAAATACAATCTAATAGTGCATGCCTCAAAATTAACTTGATTTTTAAGTATTGAAGAGTTCTTGAACTTGTTAAATAATACCCTTTTTTAGAGAAATGAAAATACAATAAAGAGAAGATTCCCTAGGGATCGACAATGAAGAGTCAATTACAAGCGTGGGAATTGCATCAGGAGGATAGTTATTAAATCAAGTACAAGTTTGTGAATATCTTTGGCCTACACTTGCAAAGTAATCAGCTACCATGTTAGCTTCCCTAAAAACATGATCAAAGGTGGTGGTCTGAAAGGTGCTGCTGAGGTGAAGAATATCTTGAAGGAAGGTTGAGATTCCCCAAGGAACTTTGAGTTGTCTTTTAATCATTTGTATTAGCAGAAGAGTCTCCCTAGATTTGAAGCTGCTGCAGATTTAGTCTCTTGGCCCAGATTAAACCCATCTTTAAATCCGTGGCTTCAGCTTGTAATACTGAAGCAAATCCAATTAAAATAGCTACAATTGCATTACCATTGCTTTAATAAATCTAATATCTGCTTTGCCTTTGTGTGTTAAGCTTGAAATAGTTAACAGAAGGAGGATTCCAACCAATCATAGTATTCCTCCTTTTCCTAGACTTATGTAAAGCAATTCTATTTGCATCGCAGTATTCAATAGGAAAATGCTCAACTGAACTCGAGAAATTTCATTTTGATAAATATCTATTTCTCTGATCCCAAATTTTTCAACGCAGTAAATATTTTTTCTGTAAGATGATGATGAGAACTATGCCAATTAGTATTTAAACAAGGAATCAGATTATCAAAAGAAGTATGATAAATTGTAATATAAGCTGAAAGAGCATGCTAAATTTCAACAGATCATCGATGAAATAAATGGTCTTCCCACTTTTATAAGGCAGTGATCAAGTACATCCGCTGTTTTTTCTTGTGGGTTCTGCTTTTGTTGAATGTTAGTTCTGCGCCATGACATCAATCCATTGCCGTTGGATAAATGATGTTGTGGATATTTTTCTTACATCATCATTTCTCTGTGGTAGGTTCTTCAAAGCACCATATATGATGTCGATCTGGACCACATCCTTCAAAGTATCCATTTATACCTTCAAGACTTGGGAATGGAAGAAATCAGGAGAAGGTATCCTTCATATGATAACTACTATCCCCACTCTCTCGTGAATCATGCACTGATTTCTTCTCTCCTGTCTTCTGTAAAATAAAATCATATTAGAGCTGGTGCTGATGATAAGCCATTGCGCATGGTGAAAACTGTTCTACATGAGCTTGTGAAGCTTCGTGGAGCTGCAATTAAAGGTCACCTTTCTATGGTTCCAATAGACATGAAGCCGCAGCCAATTATTCTTGCTTACATTGATCTTAATCTTGAGGTAATTATTATTATTATTATTTAATGAGAAACAAGCTTGTAATAACAAATGCAACATAGAGGACATGGAATCTGCTATACCAACATACGGTTGTCCAAAAGTTGAATTAAAAAGTCAAGTTTTTATTTATTTGGACACTATAATTATTCCATTTTATATTTTTTATAGGAATATTCAAGGACACTGATTTATTATTTATTGCCTTTTTTGGAACTTGGCAGACTTTAGCAGCAGCAAGGATGTTGACAGCAACTGGGTCTGGGGGACAAACTCATTGGGGTGATTCAGCAGCTAATAATCCTTCATCTGCTACACATTCTGCTGATGCACAATTGAAGGTATTGCAACTTTGTACCTTTATCGAATTCATTGGTTAATTTTTTAATGTTTTTTTCTTCACAATGACATCTTTTAGTGCAGTTGAGCATACTTTTTTTTTTTTTGCTAAAACTTGTTCTTTTGGCTCTACTTTCACTTTCAGCAAGAACTTGCTGCCATATTCAAGAAGATTGGTGACAAGCAGACTTGTTCCATTGGTCTATATGAACTATATCGTATAACCCAACTCTACCCCAAAGTGAGTAATTGATTTCTTCATAGCCTGGTATTAACTTGATTTTAGTTTCTGCATCCGGTAGGACTTTTGATTGGTTTCTCAGCATAGATATTCTGTTTATGAAGGTTGTGATATCTATTTCAGGTTGATATATTCGCCCAGCTCCAAAATGCCAGCGAGGCTTTTCGGACGTATATTAGAGACGGTTTAACACAGGTTATTCTCATCATTACTACCAGTATAATGTTCCTGTGCACACACAAATTGATTATTCCTAAATAGTAAACTCGTTTTATATTTATAACAAAAATTAATTACATAATGTTTCTTTAACAGATGGAGAAGAATGCAGCCGCTGGACGGACACCTTCAAGTCTACCAATGCCCACTCCTCCCCCAGCTTCTCTGAGTGCTTCTTCCCCTGAATTTGCATCCCTTTCTCCTGTTCACACAAATTCCTTAATGGATTCAAAATCATTTAATGTGAAATCTGAACCAACTAGCTTTAATCTACCACCGTCATATGCTGAAGATAACAGGCTTCACAATGCCATTACTCCTAGAGGTCTGGCCGAAAACTCGTTGGTCGACCCAAGGAATGAGAGATATATTGGTGGAGGTAATTCACGTTAATTACTTTTCTTAATGACCTGCATCCTCGCTTCTTGTTTTTCTTGTTGACCTTAATGACCTTACCCTAGAACTCATCATGGGCACTGCAGTGACTAGTGGGACACTAGATGCAATTAGAGAAAGGATGAAAAGCATGCAATTAGCGGCAGCTGCTGGGAACCTGGATTCAGAACCTAGGTCATTAATGTATGTGAATGACAACCAAAATCAGGGACTCTCTGGTCAGATAAATCGGGCATCAGAGAATCCCCTCCAAAGTGGGGTTCTTCCTATGGATGAGAGGGCATTATCTGGGCTTCAAGCTCGGATGGAGAGACTAAAAAGTGGAACAATTGAACCCCTTTAAAGAAGAGTTGTGAGAATTTCTCAAAGATTCGACTCATCACCCCATCATGCAGTTTTTCTTGTAAATGGCAGGGAGGCGATGCTTTGAATATTCAGTCGTAGCTACAGACTGGTGTCTCATGGCATCCTCCAAGGCCGAGCTTTTTCTTGGGGGTTGCTTATTGTATACTGCAGCCGTTTCTAGCAATTTCCCATTTGTATATTTTAGAATCTTTACTCACAGGAAATATGCTCTTTTGCTTTACTTTAGTAGCAGGTATATAGACCACATTTCTCAGGTCCTGAAATTTTTGGTAGAGTTTTTGGGATATAGCACTGTCATGTGCTATTGGCTTATTTGTACTGCGATCGTGTCTAGGAATTTGACATTTTTATATTGCTTCGGAAGCATTTAATCCCCCGATTGTCATGCCTCCTTGGTTCTATTTAATATAAGTGTCCCCAACTTTTCTTGGTCCATTTCAATTTGATTTGTTTGTGTTTTAAGTGAAATTTATTCTATGCATCTTGGTTTTTTGTTTTAATTTTTTTACATTTTTATAATGTCTATTGTTCCTTGGTAAGTTCGTATGGTGTTAGTGGAAAGGAGTTTATTGACACTCTTACAGTGTCAAACACTAGCTGCCTGCACCCCAGAAAAAATGTAATACAGAATAATCATGTTATTGGAAAGTCCCTGGTATCAAACAACAAAATGAATTGAGTATTGTTTCCTCACTAGCTCGCCTTCCTATGCAAAAAATTATGAATTAAACGGCTCAGATTGGGACTGCCACTCGTATTGATGATTGATCTATTGGGTCTAATGGATCCTGCATCAAGTCAAATGGGAACCATTTGTATTCTGATCATTCAGAAGAACCCTCATCTATTGTTACAGTTGGATCGAGCTGTTCGCAAAGCAAAAACACTTGAAGGGTTCGTTTGGAATGCTTCTATAATTGGCAAAAGCGCTTTTAGACTATCGAAAGCATTTTTGACAATGGTTGGCAAAAAGAATTTAGTGCTTTCTGAACCATATAATTTTCGGTCTTCGTAGTGTATAGAACAACTGAATTTTTCAAAACTCTACGTGCTTCTAAAAAAACCGCTTCCTGTAAAAATGACATGTAACAACAGCACTTGTACAAAAGCAATTTCAAGTAAGCCCGAAATCACAATGCATCACTAGATCCGATACGTATTGAAATTTGTCTTCATCTTACTACTTATATCCTGATTCCAGATCCAATGCAATGAGGATCAGCGATGAGATCATAGAAGTTAGGATAAGGTTCCTATACAATTTACACATGTAAAAGGGTAAACTGTAAGCCTGCACTTTTTCCATAAGTATAATAACGAAGATGCGAATCCTTGAACTTGATTCATCTGCTACTTGTATCCCAAGGAATAAATCATTTGCAGTCTCGAATATTCACATAACAGGGAAGACCTCTTCAGTCTTCTGCCACAGTATATATACTACCATTGTTTTGATCATCAGCCGAGATTCCAATTGTTTAGTTAAATGACTTGTTAGAAAATGAGTTTCTCATTAATTAACATATCAAAATTAAATGATCTGTTTAATTAGTAGTAGCAGGGTCAATTTTTACATACGAAGCACGGCCAATCAGTGCTTAAGCATATCTTAATTAGTTTGTGACCTTTGTACAGTTGTAAATGTTGTTATGCACGTAGATCATCAGAGTCCAAAACACTAAGAGGCAGCTAAGAAGAAGAAGCCATTTTAGTACTTCATTTTTCTCGATTGCGTCACGCATATTCCCATATATTCCTTGATCCATGCCTATTGTTTTCATAAAATGTTATAGTAATGTACAAATTACCTGAAAATGGCTTAACTTGCAACACCTACAACACATTTGACTATTATATGCATCTGTCAATTAATATATAACACTGGACTTGCATGCAAAATGGTTCAAACTCAACCCAGGAAGAAGTGATGCAGAATATGGGAAAAAATAAACAAGTAATCGATGAGGACAATGAGACCAAGGCTAGCGCATCCCAAACAGTGGGATTTGTGAAGCTGCTAAGTTACGCCGACGCATGGGATTGGACTATGATGGTACTGGGGACTTTAGGTTCGGTTGTCCATGGTATGGCTTTTCCAGTTGGATATCTACTACTTGGGAAAGCACTCAATGCCTTCGGGAACAATATCCACGACACCGATGCCATGGTTAAAGCCCTCAACAAGGTAATGTTTTCGGAGAGTGAACTGGTGGTTTTTCCAAAAGTATAAAATGCTTGTGAGGTAACTCAGTTGTTGGTTTGTTCAGGTTATTCCATACGTGTGGTACATGGCCTTCGCCACATTTCCGGCTGGAATACTCGGTAAGTTTCCTTAACCTCTCTGCAAATCACATACTTGGTGACTGTCCTTATCCTCCTTGGTGTTTTGGATTTTGCAGAAGTTGGATGCTGGATGTATACAAGTGAAAGACAAGTGGCACGTCTAAGACTAGCATATTTAAGAGCAGTCCTTAGCCAGGAGGTTGGGGCTTTTGATACCGATTTGACCAGTGGAAAAGTGATCACCGGAATCAGTAACCACACTAGTATCATACACGATGCAATCGGAGAGAAGGTATATAATTATATATATATATATACACACCTGTCTAGTCATTCTCGCTCTAGTTACTAACTAACAAGTTTCTCATGTGCACTTACAGTTGGGGCATTTTCTGTCGAGTTTTGCAACTTTCTTTTCTGGAATTTTGATTGCTGCAATATGCTGTTGGGAAGTTGCACTGCTTACCTTGTTGGTTGTTCCCTTGATTCTTCTAATTGGAGCCACTTACACTAACAAAATGAACTCCATCTCAGCTGCTAGAATGCTTTACCTGTCAGAAGCTACCTCTATGGTAGAACAGGTAACAATATTATTTGTTAATTTCCAATAACAGTATCAATACTCATATCCATCTCACTAACTGATCGACCATATTCCTGCTTCACAGACAATATGTCAAATCAAAACAGTATATGCATTCGTTGGAGAAAACTCGGCAATCAAATCTTTCTCGGATTGCATGGCCAAACAGTATTTGCTAAGCAAAGGGGAGGCTCTAATAAAGGGAGTTGGAACAGGAATGCTTCAATCTGTGACCTTCATTTCTTGGGCTATCATCATATGGGTTGGTGCTGTTGTAGTCACTGCCAAGAGGGCAAGCGGTGGAGATATTATAGCCGCTGTCATGAGCATTCTCTTTGGAGCAATGTAAGAAACAATTTAGCTCCATGAATGGTGGTAAAAGATCAGATAGTTTCTTTATAAGCTCATTAGTCATTAGCTTATTTGAATGAATTTCAGATCACTCACTTATGCTGCGCCAGACATGCAAGTCTTCAATCAGGCAAAGGCTGCAGGAACTGAAGTTTTCAAGGTCATCAATAGAAAGCCAGCCATAAGTTATGATTCACCGGGGAAGGAACTTGATAAGATTTACGGCAACATTGACATACATGGTGTGCACTTTTCCTACCCTTCCCGGCCTGATAGAGCCATCCTTGAAGGCTTTTCACTGTCAATCCCAGCAGGAAAAACAGTAGCCTTTGTGGGTAGCAGTGGCTGTGGAAAGAGTACTATCATCTCGCTAGTTGCAAGATTTTATGATCCTGCAAAAGGTTTGTACATACCTCCTTAATCTTCAACTCGTTGACACTAATAGGCACCTTTGTTCTCCCATATGCCTTAAACTTTCCTCTTCAGGGGAGATTCTCATTGACAACCACAACATCAAGGATCTTGACTTGAAATTCCTGAGGAAAAATATAGGAGCTGTTTCGCAAGAACCATCACTGTTTGCAGGCACCATCAAGGACAACATGAAAGTCGGTAAGATGGATGCAGAAGATGAAGATATCCAGAAAGCATCAGTGATGGCAAATGCACATACTTTTATATCCCAGCTTCCGGATCAGTACTCCACAGAGGTTAGCTACTCAACTCACTCACTCACCATGGCGTAGTAACAATCTGTTAACAGAAGTTTTATGACAATTTGTACACTTTGTCTGAAATGGAGTACAGGTGGGACAAAGGGGAGTGCAGTT